>JAJUPC010000270.1:0-474578 GCA_023614405.1 Avena insularis
GACCTAGGACATGATGCAATCATTCCACTTTGTCATGAGACATTCATATACCCTTCCTCTTCCTGGGCTCAAAGGAACCTTCAGACTCCTTTTTGACTATTCCTAAGAAACACTCAAAACCATTCTGAACTCCGTAATTGGACTTTTCCTTATATGGCTATTATTCTCCGTAATTTCATTCTGATTCCTCGTGATATCGAGGATCCTATCCTAGTAAATCTGAATAACATTCGTCGCTCTACCAGGTCTGTATATCTACTAAGGAACATCAATCTCAAGTGTGTTCCCACGGTTCATAAATTAAGGCAGATGACCAAATCTTCTCCCCGAATACAACCAATAGAGCAATCAAATTCATATGGTTTCATATTTATATGATTACTTTTAAGTATCGAATGGAACCATATTTACATTTATACTAATTTCTTGTCTTCAATGTGGGAAAGGTTTTACTTATCCGAGGTCTAATCGCTTCAGATTTCTACATACGTAGTTCAACGTCTCTTACCGATAAGTACTTTTACTTGTTCTCGTGGATATGATCCTTTTGAGCCAGCCAACGCTTGCAAAGCTTAATTGATGACATTCAATCGAGAGGGCTGAGAGTACATTCCATCCATCATATGGATGGATGCAACCCCACTTTGGATGCACAAAAGTCTCAATACATACTTACAACACCAATGCCACCAGAGCAACCAATTTCTAGAAGTTATGAAGGCGTTTATGGTCAATGCAAGCATCCATCCAGTTGATGGTGATTACATAATCTGTTAGCCCAAGGAATTAGTTACTATGTATTTGGAAACCTTATAGCAAGGAACTATTGAATGGACTTGATCTTTATGCTACACTTATCTATAGAGGCCCATCACACCATTCTCCTACGATATGATCAAGCATTAAGATTCAATATTCATATGACGAAACCATGATCATCTATCAAACTTTAAATAAGCTAGTATTGGCTAAAGAGTTTTACTAGGACTCTAATAAGTTTACGAATCACACAAGTATTATTGTTTCATATACTATAGTATGAAATGATGTAATAACAAAGATATATGAAGTAAATTACTTTTATTATTGCCTCTAGGTATATTCAAACAAAAAACACCATATAGGCGTACTAAACCAGATAATTCCAACCATAAACACATGAATTTTAAAAGATCAAGGATTTAGTGTTCACATACATTCTCACATCATATGTATAAAACACAAAACTGTACCCAATTAGGGATCTCACGTCACCACCAACCCCTAGTACGGACACAAAATCGAGCTCACTGGAGCCAGTGAGGGTGGACGCCCATAAAGTGGTGGCTTTTAAGTCGTCAGTCATGAGAGATTTAATAAACTAGATTCTGCATTGTCGGGCCGAGATCAATCTCCACCTTTATTTTAAAGATGCTTGCTAACGCGGGTTGCCCCCGCCGAGGATGATGGTGTCGATCTCGTGGTCACCATTTAGCCGCCATCCGAAGATTGTTCGGGCTGCCGTCAACGCCAAGGCCGCGATGAGACATCCATCCAGTTGCTCAAGGAGGCGTCACGGCTTAGGTCGGTGCTAGTGACGACGTACAATTAATGCCGGATTTCTTCTACAATGGCATTTCCAGGTCCGCTGCCGAAGCTTTGAGGAAGCTCACCATCGTCGGGACGCCTGAAACCCGAGCAAGGTATGCGAAGCAGCATATGAGCAAGTTTCTCAAGAAGAAACCGAGGTTATCAACCAAGAGGAGGAAGGAAACGTCACATTGTGTGTTAGTAAGCAACGGAGATCTCGCATTACAATGACAAACTCGCGGCTTTGCCGTAATGAATCAGTGTGAGGTTGTTTTGTTTACCCGGTTTACGTAAATAAAAGGATTTAAATGATGGTGGAAGGTAATGGTTTTGCAAGTAAATAAATAAAAGTGGAAGACATGATCACGGTAAAGATGGACTGGGTCCATAATTACTAGAGGTGTGCTCTCAGATAAACAACAGGTATTAATAAATAAATTACAGCAGTAAATTTGATAGGAACTGAAAGCAAGGCACAATGCACTAATATCAAACATCCTATGAGATCTTGGATGGCAATACAACATACACAGACTCAATAACCAACTGATTCTATGATCAGAAGTCCACCTTCAGGTTATCATCCTAACCCCTCCAAAGATTAAGTTGTAAGCAATGGCATAAACTACTAGAAGAAAAGTGTGTAAGGTAAATACCCATGTTCCATGAATAAGAGACCGCTAAGGAAGCAACAACACATCTAGCTAAATCAAGAGATTTTTGTCATACCTTTGAAACTAGGAGGCATACAATCACTATCGAAAGCATGGCACCGCCTGAGCCACTAGCAACCACTTAACAAGAGATAGGCCACTTGTAACAATTTGAGAGCATGTAAGATCACAACCAACATATACATGATAGAATCATAAAGACAAAAAACCATTAATCAAACCAATATAATAACTTCTAATATCCATCGGATCCCCGCAAACACAACATGCATGACCAAAGATTAGATCTTGACTATGAAATTGCAGCTCACAAGATCTATATACATGAAAAAGCACAAGGAGGATACAACCATCTAGGCTACTACATGGACCCCATAGTCCAGGTGGAACTACTTCACGATCATACCAGTATGCCTGTGGATGATCTCGCCCCATAGGTGGCGGAAGAACTTGTGATCCTCGATCTAGGAGGCTGGGCATGGCGCCTGGTTGCATGGTGCCAGGGTTTCGATCCGGAGCTTATAGGCAAATGGGGAGTAATGAGGATATGGCCAGTTGCCAACCTCACCTGTACTTCTGCAAGGCCCACCTGCTTAGAGGGTCTGACACTGCTTGCATCTCTGCCTCGCTTTTTGACTTTGTTCTCACATAAAGTAATTGAATTTGACGTTGTCCCGTCTAATTCTCGTAAATATTTATTTTTACTAAATCTTCGCAAATCACAAACATGTGTAAAAATAAGCAATCATACTCAAAACTTCATAATGTTAGTACTAAAAACATGTAAAAAGCAATCTCAAAGGTAGACAAGCAAAGCAAAAGGGAGACTAAACAAGCATCGAGTATCAAAATATATAGATAATGCTTTATGCATCGCTTTCCTTCCCCGACTGGTGGCTTGTCGAATCCCTCCGTCTCAAGGAGCCCCACGGACACCCGACTATTTTGGATGATGTGAGTGAAGGAGGCAGCTTGCACGCCCCATCGGGCGCGAACCCACTGACGATGCTCCTCCTAGCGTGGGATTTGCCTGTGGCCGGAGATGAGGCTTTCAATGACCAATTGGCCATTTCACGTCAGGTGACCTCCCCCATGCAGGATCAGACAAGGCGGTGTCGGATCTAGCCGGCGATTAATTGTCGGCTTGAGGCATTTAAGAGGCGCAAGTAGGGAAATAATTTAATGCTTGAGTAAGAGTGAGGGGGTGATGGTTGGCCAGTAGAGAATCAGAAATGATGGGTCAAACCAATTTTTTATTACTGAGGGGTATTTTTGGCCCCTCAGAAAATTATATGGCTCTATTCTTTATATACTGCTTTTCTCGAGCCACAAATCTTTTGGGTTCTATCGCTTATACCACCGAATTATATGGTCGGGTCCGTTTGATTAGAGATGCTCTCTAAATACATTTCTTTTTTTGGAATGATGTTTTAAATACATAGTGTGACATATTGCACAGGTAAAGAAACATCACATCACAATCAAAGAATGTTTTGTCTGGGTAGACAAAACAACTTAGGGACTAGGAGTACAATTATTTTTTCATCTAGAGGTACAACCCCACCAAGGCACACAAAAACATTTTGGCTAGTTCACTCATATCATTCATAAACGTCACATCGGTGCTAAGTGAAAATTTCAACACGAGGAGAGGGATTGTTGAATAGTTCTAGAGGTAACTCATGATGGGGATATTTCCAAAATCATAGTTATTGTTGCACCTATGTGAACATCTGATACATATCATCGAATACATGATTTGGTTGTGGAACTGTTATATTCATGTTGTTCGTCAAGATATCCTTGGTCGTTTGAGGCTTTACGGACACACAACTTAGACTAATGGTTGGTTTGATGACCGGGCCCACCTTGTCATGGGAATGGTGATGCGTTCCAACTTGCAATGGACTCCTTAAGTGAAGAGAGAGTGAGTCGGACCAAACCATAGTTGGAGATGCAATGGCGTTAAGCCATTTTTATGTATTCTACATAATGGAAATCCTAATCAGGTGATCGTGACGATCCGAGTTGTGGATCGCCAACTTAGGCTCTATCAAACTCGTCTAAATGGAAGTTATAAAGAGAGTCTGGGTTGGATGAATAAATACATGGACATGGATTACTAAGATGGTACTTCCAGAAGGGAGAGATATATGAAGCCCTTTTGGAATCCTCTATGATATAATCTGAAGACATGCACTACCTGGGCTAAGGCAACCCAGGAGTCAGATTTCAAGAGTTGGTCCAAGAATTGTATATCACGGAACTTAGAAGAGGGTCAATATATTAAAGGTATGACAAAAAAATAGCTTATCTTAACAAGGTATATCGTGGTATGTGTGGACTTTGGACAAAAGTCACATTGAAGGTTTTATTCTCTGACTTTACTACACTTGGGAGATGGTATGTCTTTCAGAGGCTGCCACTACCATTTATCGAAGTTGAGACTTCAATTGTTCATGGGAGTGAAGTGAGAGTCAAAGCCATGACGAGATACTTGGAGGAGTATCTCATGTCACAGTCCATGTGTTTGTGAACCTACGAGGTACACACTTAAAAGGTATGGAGCTCATGTGGATGGAGATCCATATGGTAGTTAGGTTACAGCCTTAGATAGGCCCTGGTGCAGCAAGAGTTGAGCCCAACTAAGGTGTGTATATAAGTGGGAGGCCGACAAGGGATGTCCTGACCTAGCCATCACTTTCTTCACTCCCAAATCGGGTATAGATTAGGACTAAAAAATCCCTTCTCTGTGTGCTCTCTCTTATATGCGTGTAGATACTGTAGAGGCATTACGACGTATGTGCTGGATACAAATGGATCTAGCGAAGGTTAGTTCAAGGGATACAGTTGAGTCAAGCTTCGTGAGATCGAATCGGCATCCAGATTGCATCTCTTGTCACTTCCATCGATAATGTCCGCATGATGCGCTGCGTCTCACAAGTAAATCTTGTGGCCTATTACCCGAGCTGGATGTATGAGCACCAACATTGGATAAAAAGTTTGGGATTTCTATTTTACGTGCCCCACCGGTTTATTAGTTAGAATGCACTTTTCCCCAGCCACTTAATCTTTTAGCAGATTTTCCCCTAAGCTATGTTGGCATGAAACCCTCGCAGGTGCTCGTAGGCTTTTGGAGGATGCTACCAGATCAAAGGTCAATCACTTACGACCGTAATTACATTGGGGAAGGTGTCGTGGGACCGCGTTGGGACAAGCATGCGTGATAAATTTCGATATTAAGTTACGTGGCCTTGACGGGGTTAACATTTATGCAGCGGGTTGGGCCGTCATTGGGATAGTTCGGCATATGTGGTGAAGAGATGAGGGACCCAGCTGTTGGGACAGATGTATTACGCATCAATGCGTGATGAAGGGGTGGTGGGGGCCGCATGGAGACAGGTCCGGATTGGCCATTTCTTGTTTCACCTAAACGCCATTCGCTTTAGAGCCCTGAACAGCCCTGGCACCGCCCCTCAAAACTCCCCGCCGTCATTGCCTCCTACCTTATGTCATCCTTGGTCTCCAGAAAGCCACCTCCTAAATTCCTAGCCATGGAGCCTCCTTGACCTCCGTCACTGCTGCCTCTCAGCCCTCCACAGCTAGATCTACCCCTTCACTTAAATAGCATGTAAATTCATTATGCAATCAGTCCATCCACGCTGCCGATCACGGGAGAAGATTAAAAATCGCATGGATCGAATGCATGGATTCCATCTCGGTAAGCATCGCTTCCTTTTGTAGTTGATTTGTCAAGGTATTTGAGCTTGAATCGCTGGTGCTCAAATTAATTGCCTTTGCTTTTCAATAGATTAATCTGTAGTGTCATATCATTTCATGTTAAATAGATACTAGTGTAATTCATGGTTGCAACACATCTCTTGACGTAATTCTAGCCAGTGGTTGCAACCTCCATAACTCTCTGCAGAATATCCTGATAGGATAAAATCTATTGTAAATTCCTTGAGCAAGGGATATTCACTTTTGGTTTGCAAGAGTGTCAGGAATATGAAACTTTGATGGTTCCAAATCTATAATTGACAATAACTCCCAAGACTTTTATTAGCGACATACTTTCGTTGAAAAATTATTAACTCTTAGTCAAGATGTCAAGAATTACAACTTCATGAAACACTTTTAAATTGAAAAATTATACAAATTTCTTAATGTAAAAGAGCATGATAATTGACACAAATCCCTTGAAATTACTTTCAAATTAAAAAAACATTTATAAATCCCTAATGTAAAAAGAGTGTTTATAATTGATACAACTTCGGAAATTATTTAAATCTGAAAAATTTATAATAACTCTTAGCCGTAAAAAGAGTGTTTAATTGGATAATAAACCTTTGAAACTTCAAATTTTAAAAAATATACAACCTTTAATGTAAAGAGTGTTTAACTGACACAACTCGGAAGGAATTTCAAATTAAAAAATCATACAACTCTTGATTATAAAAGAGTGTTTATAACGGCTAACAAATCCTCGAACACTCTCAACTTAAAAAATTATAGCAATCCAATGTAAAAGATTTAATGTTTTATATGAAAGTAAGTGCATCCGTAACTCATGTGACAAAATTGTTGAAACCGGAAATCAATATTAATATGTGATGATGTTCTGGGCAAAACATTGAGAAATTATCACTCATATAAAACTTTGAACCCCTTTTGAAATCGCATCTTAGGACATGATAATGTTAAAGCATAAAAAATCCTGATCATTTATCATTTTCATGGAGGAAATATAATGCAAAATTATAATAACTCCTTGAACACCTTCCTTCAAAATTATGATTCAAAATCAGCTTTTTTGAGTTAAAGACCTATGGCAAACTCAGATAGAGGGTGCCCTGATGGATGTATGTAATATCCGCCCAAGGACTACGTAGGATCAATCAGAGGATCAATCTGTTGGTGGGCAGGATCTATGGACAACTGCTCTTCGCCAACCGTGAGCGAGCAGCCAAGATGACACAGTGTGGAGAGTCAGGTAATCAGAGAGGGAAACTGAGTAGAACTTAAAACCAAGGGCAAACTGAGCAGAACTGAAAATCAAGAGAAAACGAATAAGGGCTCAAACAGGAAAACAGAAAGAGATTTAAAAATTGAAAATTGCCTCTTTTATACAAGAAAATACATTGCATACAAACAAAATATCAAAATAAAATGCATCAGTTTACTAAATATTATCTCATTCACACAAAATTAAGGCTTGTAGGGATTGCAAGAGCTTGCAGAAAGCCGCGAACCTCATAGGATAGAAGATTAAGAAGTGGTGATTTAGGTTTGAAACTTTATTTATATACATTTCTTATGGTGGCGTCACATAATAAGACTCCCTTAGATATACGCCTTTACCATGTTTTGATCTTTTAATTTGTTGTGCATAAAATGACCCACCATTAGTTAAAACCCATTTGTTGACTTTCCATAATCCAGCCAATCGGAGGTAAAAGGAGTATATTGCACACTGCAGTTAGTATCGGAGGGAAAAATCGAAAGTACAACCAAAAATGTCACTGCTACACCTAGGCATAATCGAGCACAACCAAGTGGCCAAGGTTAGACATTTAGGGGAAACGTGACACTCACGCTGCTCTCAAGGTGCACGGGTAAGTGAGGACGGTGGTTGTGCACGTGGTGTAGCGCACGCTATTAGGGCGGTGCACGGGTGGTGCAATAAACGCTCTCCTTTCACCTTTATAGAGGCCTTCACTACCCATCACTACCCGCCACCACCATGCAACCATCTCAGACCGGTACATCAATTTTTCGTGAAACTACCAAGAAAAACCCCAACTGGCACCGTTGATGGAGAAGAACAGCACAGGACATTACGCCTGTTGGGCAGCCGACCAGAGGCTCCTGGCCCTCAGACAGTCTCGCTCTAGGCATTAAAGGCGGGCCAAGCACTGTCTGTGACCCCATCCTCACTTTCGCCATAGTCGTCGGTAAGTGCCCTATCTCAAGCAGTGCCCCCGCTTGCTCGCTTGTAGATCCCAGACGATTGGGATTCCCTACGAGACAACGACAGACCAGGTCGAGAACCCTTTGAACACTAGCCTTTAGCCAATTCCATGGTTTCGGAGGTAACTAGGGTTTTCCCTTCAGTTATTCTCCTATCATGGATGTGCTATATTGTGAAAAGGTTATGGTTTCGCTGTTCAGATTTTCAATTGTTGATGTTAGGTATTTACAGTATAATCCTTCGTAAGCTAACCAGATTTCTCGGATTTTAATGTCTCTAATTTTTGGTCCTCGTGCATTAGCACCGCAGGAAGTTGGGATTCAGTAGTTTAGCACCACATCTATAGTTGGGACTGTGATTCAATTTGGTTTGAGATTTGGGGATTGGGGAATAATCAGGGGGATTTCTAACTTGCTAATTTAGTGCAAGTAATCAACTCATAACTTCATGGTATCTCAATTATGTCCTTATTGCACGCCATTTTTTTTTTGTAATAGGTGAGGAAATATGTTCTATGTATTAAATAGTCCATGGCGCCTACATCTAAGCCAAAGCTTGAGAAGAAGTCCCGCCAGTTTAACCCGCTTTCTTTCGCCACCGACGACATGGGCCGGTTCTTTCACCAGAGCTCATGCACGATTTCAATCTCCTCAGATGGTATGCTTAGGGATATAAAGACCATGGCTCGCCAAAGAACGCTCCATGCCTTCAGAGCTGGGCACCAGGCGCTTGCCACTCTCCAACTCTTAAGGTGGTTATCGAGGGTCGTGATGCCCTCATCGTTTCTATGCCTGGAAGTGGTCATGGACTGGCAACAAGAAGTGGAGGCGCCAGAGGAGAGGCAGTAGGCTCTCCTGATGAGGGCCATGAGGGGACCACTAATTCCAGTCATGCCGAAAGAAGCTTTTGTTTTGTTGTCTGTAGTTGAACTTGGTGGTGCCGCTAAATGAAAGTTAAGCCGAATAGTAAACCTTCATGAAATATCATGTATAATATAATCCTATATTAGCTACTTTATTCATGATCTGCTCTGTGCTTATCTACATATTTATGGTGCTGGTTAGATTTGATGTTCTGGATTTACAACAAATTGGGAAAATACGAGGCCAAAAGAAACCATGAACGAAGATAGAAGTTGCCTAGATTCGCCATCTTACTGGGAAAAAAAAAAAAAAAAAAAAAAAATAAAACCGTTAGTGACATAAAAGGGAAAAGGCGCTTTAAAAGGCCAATCATAAAAATAATAAAAATGAAATCTTCCAATTTAGGCTTATAGGGCGTACGTAATCACCAAACGCCAGTCTCAGGTCCTGCCACTACATCCCCCAAAACGTTCTTCAACAAGCCGGGTCTTCACTTAAATTAAACATGGGGTCCTACTTATGGACCTCTGATCAACGTGGGTCGGCCTATAAGACGTGGGAGGGTCCCATTTGTCGCGACGCACCAAGGAGGGTCTACCACGGGACCCAATTTTAATGCGGCCCACTTTTCAGCAGACGACCTACAGGGTCTGAATTAACGGGACCACTTGAGAGCCAGTTTTGACCATGAGAGTTTCGTATATGATCTAGGCAAAAGTGAGGAAACCTAAGCGGTTAAGAAAAGTGGTATAAATTAACAAAACTAGGTATGAAAATAAATCCTTAAAAGTTTGTTTATCACCCCACATCCCAATAGTGGTATCAGAAAGTAAGCTTCGTTTTAGGTTCTTGACGGCGGTATGTGATATGCAAAAGTGTGTGGTAGATCCATCACCTAGGGTTTGGGTGGCAACCTATGAGAGCAGACTGTTTTGTGTGATTGATTGGATCAATCACACTGGGTAAAAAGGAAGACTGCAATATGATCAATGAGATTGGCCGATTCACAGGTTCAGATTTTGGTATGTTTTATCCAATGAAGGAATCCATGGTTTGAATGTAGATGAGACTCATGATTTCTAAAAATCCGCCTGTCAGAAGGCTTTATAGGTCAAAGGCGGTTTACAATGCTAGACCAGTGGCCCATGCCAATCTCAGTTCTGGGCAGGAAGGTCTATGTATAGTGATGTATGTGTAATCCATAAGATTCATGATTGGTTCCACTTACCGGAGCCAAAGCGTTGTTTAATGTTATTTTCATATAACCACTCATGTGGTCACATGTGGATGCCATCTTCCCAGACATTCCTAGTGCCAGTGGCAGTATGTTTGATAGACTCTAATGGGACACTGCAGCCAGAGGTGGCTGACTTTGTGTTGCCCATGGAGATTATAGTCGTACTGCTGAAGTGATTCATACCATTTTCATTACAGGTCAAGATTGTCATAGATATTGTCGTTCTAGTTTCTTACCCCTGCTGGATAGTTGGTAAACTTAATCAAAGAATGCCTATCGGTCTCCCGCCAGTGCTCCACCTCATCACAAGCTCTCCATATTCATGGTTAGTGGGCTCATAAAATTGAGGCCAATTATCTTCGACTAGGTGGGTTCGAGGCAGGACTCTTGTTAACGTGGGAAGCACTTGGTAAGCTAGCAGGTCTGGAATGGATGGGGATCGGGAGAGGCTCTGTCGTGAGTCGGGCATGAGATGCCACCCACCAACAGGACCATAGATTGGCAAAGAGTCGCCTTAACCAGATCACTTACAGAGGTGATGCCAAGGCTCACTTCAGTCCACTTGCTTATTTAGGATCCTGAATCACTTATGACCATCTAGGTAAGGGTCCCAGTGTGATGAAGGGGCAATGCTTAATAGCACCTTTATCTTTATGAATAGAAGAAGTCTTAAGTAAGCGTATGGTACTTTATTATAGATAATGCAAAATCACAGCAAATTTCCTCAGAATTCTATTTTTCATTGAGAACCATCTCGAGAAAGATAAACCGAATGACACTTAATTTCTTGCTCAATTGTACTCAAAATTGAGAATTGTTCTCAAGCAATGGCGTGGGGTTAATCTGGTTCGAGCAACCCACCTGTGATGAGCCGATGAAAATGCAAGTGTTGTCATACTTCAATGCCTACCATCGCATTCAAGGATGAGTCCACGGAATTAGCTACCTTATGCTTTGCTTACATGAAAGAACCGGAATTTTGCAAAAGAAAATAGAGAGATTTGAGGCCTGCCATACAATTGAAAATCTCAAAAGTTATATTCTAGGCTCAGCAATGACCAAGAGGTATCAAGTCTCTCAAGATTTGCTGAGTTTAAAGCTCAAGGATGGCAATCGAGTCCGCATGGCACCAAGATGGTTGTCACGCGGCGCCTGGATAGGCTCCTGGCTACCTGGCACCCCTGCTTCATTCTCATGGAACTTTTGGCTTTTCCTTTTAATTCTTTTTCCTTAATTCTCTGTTCTTTATCTGCCTGCTTTTTTTGATCTTGTCTAACAAGTTAAAGGAAATATCTGTGCACACAGATGTCCCTCACATAATTCCCAATTCAGATTCTAAATTACGAATGATTTATCTCGTACCCTCCCTTAGTAAGGCTATCTACAAAAACCTTATGGCTTAGGAGAAAAAAAAAAAATCCATACAATATTTGCTTTTACTGGGTGAAGGCAAACCCCAAGACAGAAATCCTTGGCGAGTTCTGAGCCATCTTCTTTGGTTTCATAATTTCTTTTCAGAAGACATATTTCAAACTCTTGTGATCCTGTGAACACTTCACATCGCTTCCTTGTAAAAAATAATGTTCATGTTCTGAGTGTATGGACACAGAGATAACTCAAATCATGAGAGATACACTATGAGTTTTGAGTTGTCTGAGGCATGCTTGGCAAATTTTTCTTGTATTAGGTACACACCTAATCCCCTCGATGGGATGTATCACAACATACTTGGAAATCTTTTCTCCAAATTCTTAAAACATAAGACTGTGTCAGTTTACTTAGTTCCTTCTTCAATTTCTTAAACCAGTTCACAAAACTCTGTGACCAAGCAACTCTCGTCTTTCTTTAGCAATTTCGCTAGGTTTAGCTACTCTTGAGAATGACTTTACTAAATCTTCTCAGAGATCCTATGCTTTTAAGGAAATTACGAACCTTCTTCATCACCTAGAGATTCTATTCGCCATAAAATGGAAACTTTGAAGGTGATCAACCATTACACTCATCTCTCGTATTAACAGCTAACGTAGTCCAAGAAAACTAATCATTTAAATCTTCAAAATTCACACTGCTGAATTTGGCAGACACAGCCTTTATGCTCTAAGCTTCAAGTATCAAACGAATGTCCTTTCATGCTCTTTCTTTGCTCTTGGAGTAAATCAAATGTCAATGATGAAAACTGATAAACTTATCAAAGAAATTCCATGAAACAATTGTTCATCATATTCGTGAAGTTATGCTGGTGCATCAACAACCAATGGCATCACCAGATACTCATACAATCCATAATTTTTGTGGTAAAATGTCTTAGGTATGTCTTGTCTCTCATCTTTGAGCTGAAACAACCTCGACCGACATCAATCTTTGAGAAACATGTCACAAGCTCCTTTCTAACCGATCAAATGTCATTGATTCAGGCAAAGGGTATTTGTTCTTGATAGTCACCTCAATAAGGAACGGTAATCTATGCATAACCTCACTTCTATCTTCTTTTTCCACAAACAAACCGGTGCTCCCCAAGATGAAGAACTTGGTTGGATAAACCTTTCAGAATCGTTTCTCCGTTGATTTCTTGAGTTTCAACTCATCAACCGACATCTTGTACGGTTCTTTAAGTACACAAGACCTGTGTAAATCATCAAGAAATTCCAATATCTTATCAGGCATTCTAGAATTCTTCGGAAATACATCCGGATATTCACCACAATTGGTACACTGGCCCACAAGTAACTCTAAGAGAATTTAGCTACCTTTTGCCCTCAAAATTGGCCTTGAATCCGATCCTTATTTTCCGAGTTGTGAGTGAGACAAAGACATCAAGTAATCTATCACCCTTGTGCTTAGTCATCCAAGACATTCTCAAAATAACATCCAACCTTGGGAGTTTAGGATTACTGGTTGACCTGAAACTTATACTTCCCAAACTCTATTATGACTAGATCATGACATCCCCTAATCTACTCATCATTTCTCCGGGCCAGGATAACTTTACTTTATAGACAATTCAATAGTTTCTACCGGTAGTTCATTCTTTCTAACAATGCTCTTGATATGAATGAATGAGATGCACCTGTATCAAAGAGAACAACAAATGGGCTGAACAGAATTGAGTTGAACTTACCAAAGAATGGCATCTGTATGTTCTTCATAAATTTCCTCCACATCGATGGTCACTTGTCCCTTTCTTTGAAAAAGGGATGTAAATGGTTGGGTCCTCTAATTTTCTTTCGGCATTCATTTGGGACAGCTCCAGTCTTCAGAATTTTGAAACATTCCTAACCTGACTAAGATCTTTCTTTGACAGTCGATTCCACTGGTGGTGGTTTTATATCCACCTTTGTTATTCTTCTTTTTGTACCCTACCATTGTCATGACTGGTGGTGTTTTGCTGGTCGTGACAACGGTTGTGGTTGTGGTGCTTTGTTGAACTTCCATGTTTGTGGATCCAACTCCCACCGTCATCATAATGTAGAAATGATCGGTGAGATAACTCGAGATGTGCTTGTCGAGTGCTTTCTCTTCCCGCTTCAATTTGTTTTATTTTTCTCCAAAGGCAGCCTGTCACAAAGAGACCTGTATGTGGGGAACATAAATACAATGAATCATAGAAGTTCAATTCATAATTCAAACCGCTCAAGGAACTTTTCCTTTCTTAGTGCATCAGGCATAAATTTCATCCCGCGTAGGTTTCATGTGATTGTTGAACTCCTCAATATATTCATAGCTACCGCAGTGCTCACAGGAAACTCTTCTTCTTCAAACTCCATCACTCCCGATGAGATGTGAGCAAAGACGTAAACCATCTTCAAAGATAGTTCTATGTCACATCCTCAATGGGATTGGTGATCTGAAAACTATCCCACCGGCGCGGCTGGTCCTTCCAATAAGTGAGCCGCAAATCTGACTTTCTTCACGCGATGTACCAAATGCATACCAAGCCTTGTTCACGTAAGAGTGTACATCGTCAATAAACAGGATCAAGAGATTCCCTAGAACTTGTCAGCCTCGCCTCAGTGAACTGTAAGCATGTCAAAAACCTGCGGGTTGTCTTCGATTGTTGTTGTTGTTGTTGTTGTTATTGTTGTTGTTGTTGTTGTTGTTGTTGTTCTGACTCGATGAACGGGTCATTTACCAGATCACCTGAGCGTCCTGAGCCGCCATCATTTGCTGCATCTCAGGGTATGTCATGGTTGTTTGGGGTTGGATTGCACATCGTGGAGGCATCCGTGGTTGTTCAATAGAGGTAAGAATGAGACACCACAGATGCTGGGGCTATGCACACTACATCAAGCATAAACAATCACTAAACATGCATCATGTGTTCAACAACATAGACAACAAGTTTGCAAAGTAACACACTAATAACAAGCCATCCACATAGCAAGTTGGATGGCTACCACCAATAATCAAAGACATGATAAATACAAAGGTAAATGAGTAGTCATCACTCCTCGGCATCAATCCTCTCTCTAACAAAATGTAAGATCCAGATTCTCCACAATTTGCCTTTGTATTTGGACATTGGTGGTCAAGGTCTCTACTTGCTTTTGAGGAGCCTCTTCACAATCTAAGGCTTCTCTCAATCACAAATGTCAACATGCTCGAGTTTCTGGAAGTCCTTGGCCCCAGCTCAAGTACTATGTCTCAATCCTCTTGTTCCTATCTTGGACTTCCTGGCTTCTTGACCTTTGAACTTTCTCTTGTACATCCTCGATTCCCCAAACTTGGCTCCATCTCCTGACTATCTCGTCTCTAACTGCCACATTTGTCTCTTCTCACAAAGTTGCACTTGAAGTTCACATTGCTAAGCATGACGTTGGTCCATTGTCTATGTGCCTAAGAAGAACCCTTCAAGTCCTCAAGGTATAGATTTAATCGGTTTCATTGCCTCCCTCAAATATCCTCAAGTCAATGGCCTTTACCATCCTCATCACGCTTCGCATCAAGGTGGAAGTGAGTACCCTAACCTCATGAGAGGTCTCCCCAACAGCACGTCCAATCAAGTCCTGCTTGACTACTCCCTAGGCCTCTCTCTTGTCATCATGCATGAGATTGGTGCGATGATTGCCTCCTGCAGAAGCTCTGGGTGATATGGCGTCTGGCCGACCAACACCTTGAAGCCCAAAGGTCTTTTCCCTTTCCTCAAACTTGGGTAGGCCAAAGATGGTAGGAAGAGGGAGATCGAAAGTAAACCAGGTGAGTCAATAATATTGAGCCAAAAGTTGTAGTTCTTGAACTCTTCAAATTATGGCCATAGTAATAGCAGGTATCTCCATTTATAAGATAGAAAGTTAAGAGTCAAATAATAATGAATACTTACAAGACATGCACTACATGACTGCATTGACAAACACACAAGTCAAGGAAGGCAGTATAGTCCATTACAAGAATCTGTTCAATATATTTTAGGACACATTTGGTGTTGAAAAATGATAAGGTGGTGTCCAACTGGAGTAATGCTTACAACTCAATTTACTTGCTTAAAGGTTGGATTAATGGCATCCCTAGAGGCAATCTCAGTTTGACATCACAAGCCCCATTGCTAAGTCTATGGTCCTTCCTGCTTTTGTTGGTAGCCCCAACCCTTGGGTGGCGTTTCTTTCCCTGTATTGCCTGTGTTATGACCTCAAGACTTGACTTACCACCAAGTTCTTGATAGCACCTGGCCGATCCCTTGTCAATCAGTAGCCAGTGTGTATCAATCGCACAGGACGGCAGCATCTCAAGTCCTCGTGGGTTGCCTTTCCTATTTTTATACAAGTGAAGTTGCACCCACCAGTGCTCAAACTCCCTTCATCCATCACAGAAAAACCCTTGTACACAACAAGACTTATGTATTCTCATGGGAACCATGAGGTCTCTTGAGAGCCTTTGGGGAATTGCCTCACACTCCAAAGCTCTTTAGTCATGAGTGGTCCTTCTCACGGCCATGGTGATGGATTTCTATCTACAAATAGAGATGAGAAGTAAAGATTAGAAAAGCCACGGAGAAGAAAACACAAGTGGGAAGTTGTTGAAAAATTTCCTGTGGGAACAACCCTAGGTCATAATCCCACAGTAAACATAAAGGTTCGACAATTACATGTAGATCCTCTTTGTAAGTGAGTGATCAGACTGTGATTGCACACAAATCCTCGACTAATGCTAGCATCCACAGTTTAAGATGAAGTACACAGAAACAAAGGCTGCTATTACATATCATTCATAGAGATAAACATAGTCTTTTGTAAACCCGTTTATTACCATCCCCTAATACAAGAGTTCAACTTATATTAAGATAAATAGTCTTTACCTCAAAAAAAGTACAACAGGTGTATCACGACTCCTAACTCAATATTAATAACCTCACATCAAAGTCATGTTGTTAGGGTCATCACATTGAAGGTATTACAAGTGGAGACACCTAAGAATATTGGTGGTCTGATACTATATGATTTTTTATTGCTGAGATTAGGCTTGGTTTTATCGGAACACTGTTTAAAAAACAGATTAATCACCGACACTGGCCGGACACTGCCATTAGACCTGACCGTGTCGCAGGCCACCACCAATCGCCAGCACTGCTTTAGACCACTACACAGCTCCATAATCCGATTACTAGGTATGCCCCGATTAACTACTACACTTCATTTGCAAGGTTACAAAATTTCAATGCATATCGCCTGCCAAAGAGTTAGCCTTCATCAGTGAGGGTTTTGAAGTTCGCACCACGGATTTCACCGGTGAGAGCTTTTGATTCTCCATCACCAACCTCACATTTCTTTGCCATGATTGAATGGTCACCATATATCTGGGTAGATATAAGAGCTCGAAAGAAGGCTTGATGAGCTCCCTTCCTGAGTCTCGAGGCTGACTTAATAGGTAGGGTAGCTAGAGATGTAAGAGGAGTCGAACCTTGGTAGTGGTGGAGAAGAGCAAATTTAAATGTCTGAGGAAGAATAAAGCGAAAGGAGGGAGACATGGTGCCTGAGGATCCCTCGAAGCTCGTCAGACTTTAAGATTAGTCAGAAGAAACATGTGTTTTAATGGGATTTGGCAATTAGAGAAGTGTGGCTGCTAGGAATATAGGATACCTTGTGTACTTAGTTTCTTTTCTTTATATAAATGTAAGTTTAGAAAGAATTTTGTGTGGTTAAATTTATTAATAGTCAATTTGATCAAATCTCATTTAATCGTTCAATTCGATTACTTGCCACCCTAAGCCGACTGAGTAAATAACGACATCGTATTTCCTAATATATTGGCTCAAAATAGGTTTTCATTTATCGCTTGAAAAACACTTTGCTTTTCTTTGTCAATCTTTTTCCCAAGGAACCACCATTATATTGGGGTCCTTCACTTTTGTTCAAATCATGTTTTTACTTACAAATTGATGAGAGATTCTTGATGGAAGTCAGCTGTTCTACCAAGTTTTGCAATACCAAAGACATGGCTAAGTACTTAGATTCTTCCATCCTGTAGAGCAGTACTTTCCAAGACTTGATTTTCACAAGACAGACCTTTCTGTAAGCCTTCCCTTAGACCAAATTGGATTGCCCAACCTATCATCCCACTACCACCGAACTCTGTCTAAATGGCTGTTATTAAAACCATATGATCCAGCAGCTCCATATTGCCAAGTGGCCGCAGTACTTGAAGCTTCTAACATTTGGCCCCTCAAACCTTTTGTTCCCTGGGTGGCTTTCCAAAAGGTGAGATATGTCAGTAAGGTAAACCATAGAAATGGGCCTTGTGTAACGCCACTCAACATAACCCATTCCTTCCATTCCACCTGTGTGTTTCATTCACTTAGTTGTTTTATTAAACCAAGAAACATAGTCCAAAGACTTAGAAATATTTATTCATTCAGCATGAATATATAATTCCACCCTAATGGTTGCTACTAGCTAAGGCTAAGTGATGGCATTGAAAGCTTAAGACTTACAAAAGTATATTTCAGCAATTCTCTACAACTACTAGATTTCCCAAGCATAGCATATAGATCAAAAAATATCCAATGCAAGACTAGCAAAATATTTCTAATGCATATTTGAAAACATAGGGAATAAATCATGAAGCACCACTTTCCTCTTGGTAGTTTGGAGAGTAGCTACAATCCTCACAATCCACTGATCAATTATTTGCATCAAAATCTACACATAAAATGATAAAGCACCAAATAACATACAAAATAAATACAAGCAAAAATATATGGATGGCATGCAATATGATATGTGATGATTTTTTTTATACCAACAAGACAGAGTGCAATAGCATACTGATTCATAAACAAGTTCAAAACACTTGCCAAACAACCTTTATTTCTGAACATTTAAAACATTTCAAAACAATTAATATACACTAAATAGGTTTACACATGTTTCTGTACAAAAATAACCATTTTTAACAGGAAACAAAAACTTTCTAAACACATTGCATGTATATGGAAAGAGGCTTTCTCTTCCTGATTCCATTGATATAAAAATTTGTCAAATTTGAATACGTGGGAATCAAAAAGTTACGTGAGATTAAACAAGTTTAAAAATCGAATGGAAATATAAATCGTGAATTTTAAAACGAAGAACATGCCGGCGCTTTCTTCTTGGCTGTTACCGCTTGGCGTAGATCAGCGCTTTCATCGGTTGGTGATTACCACAGATCAAAGGCCTGCCGTTGGATCTATAACCTAAAATGCAGCGGCTCAGATCTAATCTTACCTTGACTTCACACGTTCTATCGCATCCACCGGATTCAAATCGAACAACCGTGCAGTCTATCGACCATAGATAAGTGGCGCTTCGCCAGCGGTAACCCGGTGATGCGTTTAAGCGCTCATAGTCGAGGTGAAGTGGAGCTGGCGAACCTAGGTCGCCTGGCGAGGTGGGAAGAGATACTCACCAATTTAATCGCCATGATAGGAGGCTTCGGCGACGTATGCTCGGCTACGGCGAAGGGTGCTCGAGCGAGTTATGTCTGGAATTGCTCAAAGCTCGGAGTAGTCCCCGGCGACGGGTCACCTGATCGCTGGCGGCGTTTCCGTGCCGGGCCGCTCTAAAGGCATTTAGAGAAAGAGTGTCGTTAGATCACGCAGATGACCTAATGAGGGATCTCGCGCATATCAAGCGAGAGGAGAGGGGAGGCTGGGACTTCTACCACGGGAAAAGGTCGCCGGAGTTGACGAGCAGAGGGCGGTAATGGACGCCGCCGAGAAGGGCTACGAGACCATTGCGTCTGCGAGCAAAGCAGAAAGCATCAGTGAGTGCGTGCTATTTTGAGTGTAGAACAAGCCAGCATGTGAACCATAGGTGAGGAGCGCGGTGCTCACTTGCCGGAATTTACCCTGGAGTCGCCAACTAAATTGCTGAGCAGCGAGGTTGCACGAGAATTCTGCCTGACTGGGGCGCTCTATGTTGGCTTTGGGGAGAAAAAAAATGGAGAGAAAGCAGGGGGGTTAAGTAGCAAAGGATGTGCGAGATTTACCTCGAGCATTGAGCAGGAATTGACGCCTTGTAATGGCCTCTAACAGAAACGCCATGGTAATTTGAGGATGAATGGTAGTGTTGGGTGGAAGCAGACGATTTACGGTTATGTGGTAAGTGGTTGTCGGCCCCGGGAGTAAAGGAGTGGAGATGGGTCCAGGTGGTTAGCACTCAGTGGAGTCTTAGTCTGCGCGGGTGCGAGTAAAGAATAACGATTAGCCATGGGAGAGGTCATTGGCTAAAGTGCCAGGTCGAGCTTGGGCTTGGGTTGGGCTTATTGGCTTTGCTTTGCTTATTTTTCCTTCTTTTATTCTTTTTTCTTTTTTCTGTTTGGTTTTCTGAATTGGTTTTCAAACTCCATTTCAATCTCAGTACTTAGCACTTTCAAATATGTGTCAAACACTTCTGTTTACAAAAACATACTTGTGTTCATTTGGAAAATAAAATAAAACCAAGCCTTTATGAGATATAATAATAGTGTAATAAACTTCAGTTTCTATTTCATACTTTGTTTTGAAACTTTGTTTCAAGCTTTTAAAGTCACTTTAAGTTTGAACTCAAAAAATATTACTGAATGAATATTAGTACCTCTTCTCTTCATATGAAAGTGCCAGAGGCAGCGCAAAGAAGGCTAGAGTATTTCATACATAAAATATTGAGCAATATATGTGCTCCTATTTTTTGAGAATGGAACCCTAAATGATCATGGATGCAATGGATGTATATGCATGATTTTTCAAACATGATTTTAGGGATGTTCACTTTGTCTAGTTTGGTTTGCTTGCTTTGTTATTCAAAAAACACAAAAAATAGTTCTACTCTAGTTGGTGGTATGTTATTTCCTTGCTTGGTCATGCTTTCTATGTCAATGGATGGTTTCTTTGGAACTTACTTCTTATTAACAAGTGGATTTACGGAAGAATAAAAAATGTATTTATTATAAGGAACACCGCTTGTCACAAAAAGGGGAAACACTTTATGAGAACAAATTGATAGGTTGAATACTATTGCTAGAGACGATGTTTCAACCCTGCTTATAATATTTACCTATTGCTTTGATAAAGCTTGTTCATCGGCAGGAGGTATAAACACCTCCCTTTTCAATTTGAGTATAATGATAATGTTACCTATATCTTCTTATGTGAAAGGAAATTATGATTTTTGATGATGTGGAAACAAATTGAAGAATTTATTGCCTCTTCAAAGAGGTGCATTTGAACTTGCCAGCTTTGCTTTTGGAAAATAATCATTGATGCACCTTTATAAACATGAGGTTTTGAGATAGCTTCAATTATTGCTTTGATAATTACAAGGGAGAAAAATGGTTATATTACTTTTGAATATTTTAATAAGCGTTTTTCCACAAAATTGGAAGAGACAAATTCCTTGCGAGGAGCCTATGGAAGAAAGAAATTTGTTGAAATTTAAAGCTCATTAGATGTAGCAGGGGAGAGTGATAGAACAAAAGTAGGGAAGGAGAATGTGGATTATCTACCCATGCCTCAACTTCTAATGAGAGTAACTCTTTATCCCTTACATTATTTGATTGTCCCCATGCCTTTACCAAAGGATGATGGGAAGTGTTATGTTCCTGTGGATCCTTTTGAACATATCTACTTTGGGTAAAACCCGTAGAAGGTTTTAATCCCACTATTTTTTATCTTGATAGAAATTATGTGTTTGTAGATCATGAAAAGCATGCTTTTTATGTGATACTAGCTATATTGTTGAGTTTATTCATGATGCTACTGAAAATTATTGTATGAGAGAGGAAAGAAATATGGATGTAGAAATTTTTCATGCAGTACTAAAACACCTCCCCCCTCTATGTTTCAAAGTTTTGAAGTTACTCTTTGTTTTTATCTTCCTATGCTTTTGTCACTTTGTTCTTTGTGGAATTTATTTATGTACAAGATTCCTATTATTCATAGGAAAAGAGGGTTAGGACTTAAATGTGTTTTCTTGAATTCCGCTTCTTGAGTGCCTCTTTTTAACTTCTAATTCATATTTCTTATGTGAGCATCTTCTCAAGCTCTCGAAGTTTCCTAACCTTAAAGGCATTAAAGAAAAGTAACTTGTTGAGATAACCCAAGAGTTTCTTTTGAGTCTTAGAAGTTATTAGCTACTGTAATAACCTCTCCTTATCCTTTTTGTTTGCTTTTTGTGCCAATAATGACCTCTAATGAGAGGAAGTAAGATTGTGAGGAGTTGCTGTCCCGAGAACAGATTTCTGTCCTCCACCAAAATATTTAATAGTGTGAGGAGGCTCTGTAAGCACGTATTGTGCTCAAAATTTTACACAATGGAAATCCCCCAGTATGTGTTAGGATAACTTTCATTAGTTCAACAATTTTGATTTGAGCAACATAAGATGCTTCTAAAAAATCGTTTCATACCTGGGCTGGTCTGTTTTTGACAGATTTCTGCCATTATTTGCATTTTGCTTCTTATTGATTCCTTTTGAGCTCTCTTCAGGTAAATTGAGTTTCTTTGAACGAAGTTGCACATACAGTCTCTTGTGTTTTTAGTGAAAATCCTTGCTGTTCCAAAGCTTTGCTAGTGGTCTAATCATCTTTTTTGAATAAGCTAATGTTGCTAATGGAAGATTATGTGAGAAGTTTTGTATGAAGGAAAAAATTTCTAGGTGTAGAGAGAAATGCAATATATGAATTAATGGACAACCAGTTTAAGCTCTGGGGATGCCACCATGGTGTCACCCTCAGAAATATCCAAGAGGTATTGTATGTCAGAAGCTTGGGGATGCGCAAGGCATCCCCTTTCTTTCACTGGTACTAAAAAGCTCAGGTGCTGGTCTAGACACTGCCGTTTTATTGTTTACCCATGCCCTGAGCTATGTTGTCCTTTGGAAGCGCCTTAGTTTTCATTTGTTTTTACTTAGTTTGCTTTAGTAGGTTTTGGACCCACGTTCTTGCTGTGTTGTTTTGCAAATAAAAGTTTTTGGTGTTTTGGAAAAGGAGTAGGGAAGTTGCTTATTGAAGTCTGAGGAGCTTTGCATTGATCAGACTTAGACCTTAGCATGACGCTTTGCTAGGTAAGTTGTTTTGTCATTATGATTAGTGATTATTGTTAAGCTAGCATGTCTTGTTCCAAACAATTTGGGATCATCCTTAGTATTGCCCTAGTAGAAATTATCTTGATTTGTTTTGGCATTTTAAAAGCATAGTATTGTGGTATTCTCCTTTGATGTTTTGCTTTGGGGTTGACTTATGCCATGCTCACACCATTACGTTATGACTATGACAAGTCACCATTAGCCTCTATGATCATTTAGTCCTTGACTTATAGTACCACTCTTTTGCTTTGATTAGTTTGGCTTATTTGCATTGCATAATTTTGGCCATTATTGCTCTACGAAGTTAGAAGTGCTCCTTAGTTTTTTGCTAGCCTCCCACTTCAGGCTGAGTAAGTTCTAATCATGCCCATAGAAGCTCCCAAGAAACCAAGTTATTCAAGAAAGTGCATTCACTATAAATTCCTATGCATTGTGTGCTACAATTCATTCCGGGCATATTCTTATTTTCATCTATCTTCCAATTAAAAACTATTTTGTTTTGTGAAAACTTAGTGAATTAAAGCCCTCATGAACTTGATGGCACACTTTATTCTTTGCCTCCAATAAACTTGAAACCATTCTTGACAACTTTGTTGTATATGCTTTTGCATTTTACTCTAAGACTGGAATTAGCGTAACTGCGTCGTCACGGGGAACATTTTCAACATTGCACTTGTATGTATTGTCAGTACTGGGGCTGATATCATGTTCTTTTGTTCATTGAAGTGTCTTGCTTACAAATTGTGAAAGGCTAAAGAGGGAACTTGCAGTACATAGGGAGTTTTGAAGTATCGTATGCTGAAATGCCTAGGTTGCTATTTAAGCCATGCTTTAATCATGGTGGAAACTTGCAGCATCACTATAGTGACATTCTATGAACTATTCTTCTTATAAAAAAAGAGACACATTGAGAAAAGAGGAAAGAGAGAAAAAAGCACCATATTCCCATGGTACATAAAAAGAGACTGCCCATGAGATGCTCATTGACCCATTTTACAGCCTTGTCATTTTGGGTATGGGAAAGCTCATGTACCATGTGTGTGAAATTGTATCCTGCTGATGCGGTTCTCAATGATATGCAAATACTTACAAAGGTACAAAGAACCTTCTGGACCTAAAGTTGAGGCGTATGAGGTGGAATCTTTGTATTCAAGGGCATGAGATTTCCAACTTATACTTGCCGTCAAGTATATACTCTCCGCTTTTACCACTTTAACCCTTAACCACTTCAAGATGCTTATGATAAGGAGCAATGATGCATTTTAAAGCTAACAAGTACCATAATTTTGGAAGATTCTTTTTTGAAACTTGTAATCCCAGCTCGCCTTTACAAAAAGGCCTTTCTTCCCACCATTATTGAGTCTCCACAGCTTTCTACCTTTTTGGGAGGCACCATTACAAGAGAGCATAGTTTTTCGGCTCTGCAGTGCAATGTTCCAAAAGCTTGATTAATGTGGCGCATATTGTGTTATTACCCGTTCTTGTGCTACTTGTTTCTAGTCACCTTAGCCAGACTTCTGAATAGTCCCTATGCATTATATTGCTACTCTCTAATGAGGGACAAGCTGATTGCCACCATATGTGCTATGTTTTTTTTGTATGTGAAACAAAACAAAAAAGGATTTTTAATGTCTTATGTTATTCATAGATCTTTTGTTTGTAGCTTGTCAAAAGTCAGGTGTGCATAGTTTCACTATGTCCTATTAATTTAGAAATCCAGGTCTTAAATGCAATATGTTTGAGTTCTTTGATCCTAGCTTTCAATGTTGCAAATGGATTTGGATCTTTATTGTAGGGTGCATGTTACCTCTAAAATATTCTATGACACACTTCACTCATGAGATGGAGGAGGAGTTAAGCTTGTGGATTTAAGCTATTCACGATTTGAAATGTATCTATAATTTTTTGATACTCCATGCTTGCTTATAATATCTTACTGGGCTTTATATTCTGTCTCACACTTTGAGGTGCTTTTTTATTTTACAAGCTCGGTACTAACCTATTAACAAGTTGCAATCAAAGCAGAGATGCCTGTTTATTGATCAGCTTTTAGCCTTAGAAAGAGTTAGTAAAGAAATATTCTACGAATTAGACGGGACAAAATGCCAAGTAAATTACTTTTCCGGTCTACGCCCTTACGCTTATAAGAAGCCCCCTGATGCAGAAACCACTGAGTACCCTATCAATGCACCCACAACCGCCTCAGATGCAGCGCCCGCCCTGCCATCATCCCTAGATCGGGTGGATCTGAGCTCTTCCGGCACTCTTCAAGTTTGAGGCATCATCCCCGGAGGCCTTCTCTCCGATATGATGGTCTGCAGTAGTTCTACCTTGGACTATGGGTCCATGTAGTATTGTAGCTAGATGGTTGTATCTCCTCCTTTATGCTTTCATGTGTATAGATCTTGGGAGCTCCTGTTCATGATCAAGATCTAATATATTTCATAATCATGCATGTTGTGTTTGTGTGGGATCCGATGGATATTGAGATTATTATGTTGGTTTAATTAATGGTTTTTATCTTTATGATTCTATCATATACGTCTGTATGTTTGTGATCTTCAATGTTTCTCGGTTCATAGTGGTAATCTTGTGGCCATAGTTGGCGTAGTGGACTCAAGAGGAAATTATTTATACTCGATGAGTGGGGTTCATTCCTCTAGTTTCCGGTGGAAGTGAGTGGAAATCTCTTAGGATTTGTAGATGTCTTATTGCTACACAGGTAGAAGTTTAACAGTTCATGCTCATGGAACATTTCGATCAAGCGTACCTTGCTACACACTTTGCTTAAATCAGTTGTCTGCTGCTTGCAACCTAATACTGAGGGGGTTCGGATGATAACCTTAAGGTGGACTTATAGTCAAGGAGATGTAGTTGGATGACGGTTATGTATAGAGCTTGTTGTATTAACGAATCAACCCTCATAGGATTCTTTCTGGCTAGTAATTGCATTGTTATACACTTGCACCAGTTCTCGCTAATCGCTCATTGTAATTTGTTTACTTTCTTCATGCTGCCATGTTGTTTTATCTAAGGAGAGCACCTCCTCAGTGAACTTGGTGGATACTGTCCAATCTTTACCATTGATAATATTCCATTTTTACTTGTTGCAAAACCATTACCTTCCACACCATTCGTTTAATCATTTGAACACAACTCAAACCGTGTGAGCTGGGACAACCTCTACCGATTTGTTGGGGAAAGTCTTGAAGGCCCTGTGTTGTAGAGTCTCCTTGCGTGTTGCTACTTAACAATTCGTGGGTGATGTTTCCTTCCTCCCTACTGGTTCCTGATACAACCTCGATCTCAAATGAGAGGAAGACTTGCTGATGCAAAATCTTCAAGCCACCCTTTTGGCTCTTAGGGAAACTCAGTAACAAGACTCCTGATACGAAGCACCAAGTTCTCTGGGCCATCGAGGAGTCATCACAACACTAAGTGAACACTTTCATTGGAATTTACTTTTGGGGATCATCCTATTTAGTAATGATACCATTGTTTATCTAATAAGAGAATCAAAAAGGATGCACACACAAGATTAAGCTTCATATAATCATAATGTGATGTGACATGGATTTGTCTTCTTGCTAAATGATCTCCATGGGTGCACTTGGCATAATCTCCATCGGGGCCTCCATCTTACTGTGCAAGAAGAAGTCCAAGACGCATCGGTGATCTTACTGCCTCATGCCATTGATGATAGCTATTACTACTTAATCTATCAGTACTTTTAGGAACAGTAAATTACCTTTACAGCATTGTTGGCTATTAAACCATATTACATCATAAGTCCTCCACGCAACATAAAGTTAGGCATACCTATACTATTATCTTATTATAAGATTCTAGGTAGTAGATTTAAGGCTTTAACATGGAATTCTTTTCACCTACAAACTTCCAATCACAAAACATGGATTAAAATAGTTGTTTTAGTACTACACCTTTCAAGGGCCTTCCTTTGTAGATGCAAAGGGAATATGCCCTGAGCAATAATAAAGTTGGTTATTATGTATATTCCAAGTATATGATAGATGTTTATTTTGCATCCTAGTAATTGTAATTAATGGAAATGTTAATACATGTGTGTCTAACAATAAACAAATAGAAAAGTTCTTAGTTATGTTTCTTATAAAATAGCTAGATTTACGATTAACAAGATGATCATAGGTTTCTAATCATGGACATTGGATATTTGTTAATAACAAGGTCCACCAACATTATTGGAATGGTGTGATGAACATTCATCCAAAGTATAAATCTATGATCAAAGTGTAACATCCCAAAAATATCAAAAACTTAGATCATCAAAACACTAATCATCATCGTTTTAGCGGTTAACAATAAAAACTTTTCTTAATGAATTCATGAATGCATGTATATGTATGCATGGATTTTGAATTTTCTTTAAAAACCACCTTGTATGTGTGATCCATTGCTTGTAAAATGTTTCTTAGGTGAAACATCATACAAAACATTTCCCACTTTTCCTTAAGACAAGTAAATCAAAACAAATATATTAGTGAATGGTCATTTTGACCAATTTAACTCCTTCCTACTTTGGCTGTCTCAAACTCAAAACCCTACTTGAAACTTTTTAGGATCTTTGCACCTTGAATATTACTCATAGCGGAGTATCATTACTTTGTGATCATCGAAACTTTCAAATGCATAGATTTAAATATGTGATTCAAAGAAATTGAATCTTGTTCATATGGGAAGATCCACTTTTTCAGAAACCCACTCGAAAACAGCTCAACTTTCAAAGCAAGCACATCTGCGAGACTCACCAGAACCAATCCTAGCGAGCCCACCAAAATTCATTTCAAAATTCAAAACTTGATTTCATGCGGCCATTTCATCGAACAGGTTACTTATTTTGAACCCCACAAATCAAATCAAACATCGAAACACTATAATTATTAAATTGTTTTTGAGCCTAACTTATTCCTAGTTAGCTCACACGTGATGAATCATCTAGAAAGATTAGCCCAACACTGCGCACCCTTGAGCTTGCCATTGTCATTAATGGTGAACAACCCGAGCACCCCCATGTCACCCCCCCCATTGTAGACGGCGGGCTGGAAAACGCTAGCCGTGCGCAACCTTGTCGTCCTGCTACTGTCAGCAGCGTTACCAAGCCAGACCCACCGCGCCGCAGGGTTTCGCCCGGTCATGCCGGCGTCGCCCGAGCGCCACCCTCGACCATCACCCGCAGACGCGCCGCCCTCACATCTTCCTGTTAATCACCACGGCCAGAACTGCCGAACACCGTTGCCGTACCCGCTATGCCGCCCGCCCGCCAGCGCCTGTATGACCGCCACCCGTTCGAACGAACCGCACGCCCCATGCCTCGCGATCATGCCGTTGAAATACGCCGAGAACGCACGTCCCTTGCACCCATGCCTATAGCCGCATAGCATGCTTGCAACCCAGCAGGCTCACCGTCTTGCCAAGCGGTCCCCTCACTTTCTCGACTATAAATAGAGGCCACCACCCTTGCGATTTCTTCACACCATCACTCCCCTCTCCCCAGCAGCCAGGTGCCACACCATCCTTAAACCCGAGCACCACCGCCGAATTTCAACTGAACTACCGGCTGGGAGGGCAATGATTGGGCGCCCACCCAGGGCCAGTGCAGGAGGATTCGCCGTCGTGAGCTTCGTGTTCGCCCGCCTCGTGACCCTGCCCGTACCAGGTGGCCCCGGCCACCCCCTCACACTGATCGCTAGGTTTCGTTCTTAGCTGTCTCGTCGTGATAAGCCCTCGGTAGATTGGATTAGAACTAGATCGAGCGATCCGTTGCCCCATCGCTTCGCCCTGGCCCGTGTCAGCGGCAGTGGGAACACCACTTAGAAGCCAGCAGAACGCTAAGCTTAGCGAAGCCGTTAATTTCCAACATGGCTAACTTGAATTCAAATTAAACCACTTTTCTTTTTTAAATTCAAACACATACATACCCAATTTCAAAAAATCAACTGAATCGATTAGGTGCACAAATTGGGTGGAGACAAATTTTTTTTGGAAAGGTCTGTAGATGCTTAATCCAAGCGTTGGATTCAAGTCATTTTGGATACAGCAAATCACCATAACAAAATAACGAAATGAGAAGCTTTTACGCATTGAGCATTTTCAAATTTAAACCATACAGCTTTTAGGTGATTCCAACTCTGAAAAATCACATTTATATACCTTTCAGAATATATAAAAATATATAGGTTTACTTACCAGAAATAATGTTCAAGGGGCAAAGAATGCTTCATAATCATTTCTAGTCACTTTAGTTAATTAAAATAAAAAGGTAAAACCTTATTAAATTGCTTGACACCACTTTAAATCACATTCCATGGACTACAATATAATGGTGATGACGTAGCCATCAAAATGATCCCATGTTTAGTTGGAGAATATTAAAATCTTAAGTAGTTTTTGATGAGTAAAAGTACTTTTTCTAAAAATAAGTTTTAAACCAAACTTTAACCTTATGATGTTACCCAGTTATGCTGGATCATCTATAGGACCCTTGTGTGTGATTGTACCAAGTAGTTAAGTATTGTTTGGTGATTGTGTACCTCGTATTTGTTGTTATTCATGAAATGGCTAGTACGACCAGGATTTTCTGAGGAGGAAGGAGGATACTCTGAAGAGGCGGGGAGAAATTCAGCCTTTGCTCACAAGGCAAGCTAACACTTGCAAGATATATACCTATGCAAGCTAATTATATGCAAGCCTAATACTACTAGCGAATGTGCAAAATTTAACACTTGCAAGATACCCTCTTTTGATACCACCGAGCCCATACGCATGTTATGAATACTATATGTGTAAGCATAATAGCAGTCATACCTACTTGCTAAACCAATCCTAGTTTTTTTGTGGCAAGCTTCTTACTTTATTTTTCTTTTTATCAAAAGCTTACTTAGAGTCTACCTGAGTTTGGTAGATGCTAGGCAGTTCCACATCTTGAAGGTTGTAAGAGCATAAAATTTGGCCTCACTGAAACCTTGATATGGAGACTAAGATGGTTAGACTTGAGTGAAACTCCATGATTACCACCCCTCACTATTACTACCCACCCTTAGATGCTAGTGCTAAGCATAAAACTTGATCAACTTTTAGATGGGAATACTTGGTGGAAAAATGGTTATGAAAACCTTGGAGATGATGGAATCATTCTATTGAAATATTTGGACATGTGTTTCCAAACACTTGATGATTTTAGTGATGAAAATGTTAGAGCGCAGGCCTTAGCCCGCTATCGCCCGATGGTTATGGATCAAATACCATTTCAATTTTAGCGTCTGACCACAATACACGAATATTGGTAGGCAATTGAAACTTATATTCATAGTATTAGTTCCCTCACATTAAAAATTGGTGAGGCTACCTTGTGAAGATTGTCCACATCGTTACCCAAGATGGCCGGTGGTCATGGTTGGACGAGCTCCACGGAGAGGTGCTTATACTAGAGGTATAGTGAAATTTAGAAGTTGATTATCCGCATGCGGTATAGTGAGTTCAAGTTTGTTCTGTGGATGTATCGAATATTATGGTGAAATTAACGTCTCTGCGAGTGTCGAACTATTATTATTGAATAGCGCGTGTGATTATAGACGGAGTTAGATTAGCCATATTGTTCCCCGTCGGACTTTTAAAATGACTTGTGAAATGAATTGAGACTTTGGCGTGAACACAGCGAGTTGTGACCTGAATTCTAAGATCCCACTTAGAGGTTATAAAGTTGTATTTGACTAACTTTGGAACTTAGTAAAGATGGTAGCTTTTTGCAAAAGCTTGACCCTAGAGCCCTAGTGTCCTATTATCCAAAAGCCGCCCACATTTTGTATTAGTTTTAAGTGTAAGTACTCATGGCTTTATCTAGCTATTCCATGGCCAGACTATGAAGAATGTGGAGGATGGACCCGGAGGGATTCGACAGCAGGGTATCTCCATCGATATTACTGTGACCCCGAAGATGGGCTTCGCCCTACGCTTCCGTTATTTATTCGTATTCGCTTGATGTATTAAGAACTGGATCATGAGGGTCCCTATTTGTGTGAAACTTTATATATCGTTTGTAATGGATGAAGTACTATGGTATCCAATTCGTATGTCTACCATAAAGTAATCAGTTCTTGATGTATATATGAGGCATCAAGACGAAAAATCAGGTGTTGACAAAGTTAGTATCGAGCCATCTGACCATGGAGACCCTAGTTAGAGTTGGACGTTGAACCAAAAACTTAGTTTCAAAAACCAAAAGAAGCAAATATTTACAAAACCTATTCTCATTCTTATATCTCTTTAATTCTTTCATAAACTTCATTCCTCAAAAACTCTTGCAAAATAGATAAAATTTTGACACATGATCCTCTCTTTAATCTCTCATCCTCCTTTTTATAGATGGATAGTGAAATGCAATAAGTTTATCAACTCGGAAATGGGGAGCCTTATCTTTGGGGATGCGGATCATTTCGAACCTGGAGGCGTCACTGTCTCGAGTTCTTAGACTCAGCTCAATGATCAAGGAGGAGAAGATCTGCCGTTGGCCTGGTGTTGCAGTCTCCCAGGAGATTGAACCTCCCAGCATGTGGAGAATTCTGGTTACCTTGAGGAGAAAACAAGCGGCTCAAATGGACTTGCGAACGTGCAGGGGAAAGCTCTTTCCGTGCGTAGGCGAGCATCAATCGGATCAAAAGGGTACTACGCTTTGGTTTTTGGCGTGATGCAAATGAGCTGACCATGGAAGCCCCATACCACCCGAGCTGAAGACTCAATTGGACCACCTTAAGCTTCATGATGTATGATACGTCAGCAAAGTTGGACAATTTGCGTGACTATTACGTGCAATGCCATCATCAAGGCGAAGGTTGAGACCATCGCCATGTACAGCAAAGGATACATGAAATCTCGCTGCAAAATCAGCTCGACAAGAAGAGCACGTGCATGCCCGTCTTCGCCATGTATCTCATCTATGACCATCCACGAAGAGACATCACACGGCTGAGGGGAGAATGGCGGAGAAGGATCTTGTGGAGACCCTTCTCTATCTCGTGATGTGTGATGATTTTACGGAGATCGAATATGGACTTCTTCACCGATGAGGGGATGATTTCGCCTTCATCGATGATGCGGAAGATGATGAAGCCTGCAGGACTCGAAGCGGTAGTAACCTTTGAGCACTAGTAGTAGTGGTAGTAGTGGTCCCAGCATGTCGTGAATTTAGGAATAATATGGTATCACATTTTTCCTTGTTGTGGTGTGTGTTGTCTTTGTGTGCTATATAGGTGAAAAAAGATAAGAAAAAAGCAGAGTTGCTGAAAACTTGGAGTCGAGCTCAAAAACTTTCAAACCCAAAACCTTAGCAATTTCCCTCTTTTCTCATGAAGTCTATATCAATCTTCCTTGGATGCTGCGTGGAAGTGGTTCATTTAGGACCGATGTTGGATCCTGCAAGTATTACGACTTGACCCGAAATTGCCAGAGAACCCCGAGCGTCAATGTTGACTCGCCACTCTGCAGCGAGATAGCCCAGCTGGCCCACAACTACAAAAGGCCATAGAGCAGAATGACCCGCGGATCTAAGCTCAAAATTTCTAGAATATAACCCACCCGTTTTCACCAAGTCGGAAGAACCCCTGAATCTGGAAGTGATTGGCTGTAAACCATGAAAATAACTTAGAAGTAGTGGATGGAAGCCTTGAAAGTCTTGTTCACCACCATTATCTGGCAGATGCGGGCATGGTGGGCGATGTTCGTCTGATAGCGGAGGCCGGATGATGACACAGGAGAATTCAAAGGTCAAGTTTAGCGGAACCAGCATGCCACCAGGTTTGTCGGAGAATGAGAGACGAGTTGAGGAGAGTTGAAGCAAGGAAGGATATTTGTAGTGGAATACGTGACAAATTTTTGTCATTAGATGGGTATGCCAGAGACGAAATGAACCGGTAAGAATAAAGAAGATTCACGAATGGATGTGAAGTTTTTGTATGAAGGAAAAATTTCAGGTGTGAGAGAATGATGTAATGAGATGAAGGATGGGCCGAAGCTCAAGCGGATTCCACCCGGTGTCACCCAAAGTATCAAGAGTACAAGCATCAAAGCTTAGGGATACCCAAGGCATCCTTCTTCATCAATAAAAAATACGGGTCTTTCTAGACATACGTTTTATTATTTCATACCTTTATTGTGTTGTCCTTGGAAGTCTTAGTTTTAGATTTTGCTTTGAATAGTTTGTTTATTGCTTGAATAAAGTAGTTTAGGATATTTCTCATTGTGATGTTTCAAATAAGTTGATTGGTGTTGAAAAGGAGTAGAAAGTTTCCGCTGATGGTCTGAGAGGGCTTTCAGCACTAACTATGACTTAGACTTTATAGGTAATAAGTAGAGTGTTATTCTGACCTTATGATTAGTGATTATTGCTGTAGCATAATTTTTTCAAACAATTGGGATTTGCTTAGTGTGCCTTCAAAAAGAATCGTATACCGTTTTAGCATTACAAAAGCATAATATTGTGGTAAATTACTCCTTTGATGCTTGTTTGGGTTGACTTAGCATGCTCACACCATGTTATGACTAGACAAGTCACCTTAGCCTCTGTGTTCATTTATTCCTTAACATAGTACCACTACCAAGATTTATTAGTAATGTTTTACAGCCATCTCTCTACATGATTGTGTCATTATTGCTCTCTTGAATTGATTGCTCACGAGTCCTTTTTGCTAGCCTCCACTTGTATGATGAATCTACTCATGCTTCCAACTCCCAAGCAGTATTCAAAAGTGTCCACTATAAATTCATATGCAGCAATGGTGTGTTACACCATTCAAGTATATTCTTGTTTTCAGGCTATCTCATTCCAATTAAAAGTATTTTGTTATGTGAAAACTTAGTGATTAAAGCTCTCAAAAAACTTGATTGAACACTTACATTTTTCTTGCCCTAATAAACTTTAACAATTGTGTCATCTATGTGTTGTAGCATATGTGCTTGCACTTATACATTGGAATTCGCGAGAACTACGTCTTTATCACAGAGGTACTTTTAACATTGCACTTGTACTTTGTACTGCCGGATTGATATCATGTCTCTTTTGTCCATGGATATCGTAGTGGAATTATTGAAATAAAAGGGGAACTTTATGTAAGTCCATGGAATTCATTAATGTGTTTTAGAAGCGTCTGGGCCTCTAGCCCTAACCCACATGCCATAATCATGGTGAAAGCTTGCGGCATCACCATAATGAGCAATCTGTGAAGCATCCTCAATAAAAACCTATGCAAATAGCAAATAAAAAAGATCACTTTGAGATACTCATTCATCTGCTTGCCTTGTCATTTTGGTTATGGGTGAGATCACATGTACCATGTGCAAGGGATACCCTATTAAGGAGGTTCTCTATGATACACATGTACTTACTATGGCCGAGAACTTACACGTGACTAAAGTTGAGTAGCATCGAGTATTCCTCGTATTCAAGGGACATGAGATTCTAAGCCAACTTATACTTTGTCAGCGTATACTCCATAGTTGTTCACTTTTAACCCTTAATCACTTCAAGAAGCTTATGATAGGGGCAATGAGGGCTGAAAGTAACAAGTACCATAATTTTGGAAGATCTTTTGAAACTTGAAATCCACTGCTTCCCTTTGCTGAAGGCCTTTGGAAGTCCACCATTATATTGAGACTCCACCTTGCCTTTAGGAACCAGTTAAGAGGCATTGTTGCCATTCTTAGTTCTATGTGCATTGTCCCAAAACTTATTGATTGATGCATATTGTTGATATTTGCTTGTTCTCCACTGCTATTTGTATATAGTCACTCTTATGAACTTTGAAGGTGTCATATACATCTGGCATTTGCTACTCTACTGAGGAATAAACGAATTCCACTGTACCATGTTTTCTGTATGTGAAACAAACAAACGTTTTTCAATGCATGTTATTCATGATCTTTGTTTGTAGCCTTTCATGTTGCATGCATAGTTACTTTGTCTTACTGTTAGAACTCCATATTTCATGCTCATGTTTAGAGTTCTTTGATCCAGCATCTTCTCAATGCTTGCAAATGGTTTGATCTTGGTTTTGATGGTGCATGTCACCTCAAAAATTATTCTTTTTATCACTTACCTACTCGAGGACGAGCGGGAGTTAAGCTTGGGGATGCTTGATACGTTAGAATCGTATCTATAATTTTTGATGTTCCATGCTTGTTTAGTACCTACTTTGCTTTGTCCACACTTTGAGGTGTTTTTATATGTTTTCTGGTACTAACCTATTAACAAGTTGCCACAATGTCAGCTGCCTGTTTTCTGCTGTTTTTGGTTCCAGAAAAGCTATTAAGAAAATATCCTCAGAATTGGACGGGACAAAAGCCAAATTCAATATTTCACTTAGAAGAGAACCAAAGTCTAGAGGAGAGATGGAGGGTTACGCACTTGGGTCAGTGCGGGCCCACCTAAACGGCGCTACAGGCAGTGTGGGCCACAGCCGCCTCCCAGCCTCGCCTCTTCGCCTATAAGAATACCTCGATGCCTAAACCCTAAACACCCGATCAATATTTCACGAAGTCTCTAGCTGCAACCATGGCCCTTTATCGGGATCTGAAGCTCTTCCGGCACCCTACTTGGGATATCATCCAGCCTTCTTCTTCATCATACAACTCGTATGAAGCGTGAGTAGTTCCACCTTGGACTATGGGTCCATGTAGTAGCTGGATGGTTGTATCTCCTCCTTTGTGCTCTCATGTCTAGATCTTGTGAGCTCAGTTCATGATCAAGATCTCATCTATTTGTAATCATGCAAGTTGTGTTTGCAGGGATCCGATGGATATTGATATTACTATGTACGATTGATTAATGGTTTTGTCTTATTGATTCTATCATGTCTGTGTTATTTGGGATCTTGCATGCTCTTCGTTGTTAGTAGATATCTTGGCCTAGTAGTTGCTATTGACTCCAAGAGGGGGTATTTATGCTCGATAGTGAGTTCATGCCTCTATTTAATCTAAAGTGATATAAATGTCTAAGGTTGTACATGTTTTGTTGCTACTAGCGAGATAACAACGGTCTCTTGTCCATAGAACAAGTGGATTGCTTACCTTACACACTTACTTAAAGCGCTTGTCATTGCTTGCAACTTAATCTGAGGGGGTTGGGATGATAACCCAAAAGTGGACCCTAGTCATAGATGTAGTTGGATGGCGGTCTATGTATCTTGTTGTATTGCCCAATCAAATCTCATAGGATCTTGATGTTTAGTATTGCATTTCTATGCCTTGCTCAGTCCTATCAATTGCCCTGTTGTAATTTGTTTACCCAGTAAGTCATGTTTCTTTATCTAGAGGAGAACACCTCTAGTGAACTATGGACCCGGTCCAATCTTTACCATTGATACATCTTCCATTGTTACTATTTGTTTCTGCAAACCACCATCACCTTCACACCATACGATTAATCCTTTGTTACAAGGTGGTGAGATTGACAACCTCACTGCTCGTTGGGGCAAAGTCTTGAGTTTGTGTTTTGCAGGTTTACAAGTTACTTTCAACACCTTTAAGACGCGTTTCCTTCCTCTTGTGGTTCGTCTTGGTTTCTTACTATGGGAAGACTTTCTGCTATGCTGCATCACACCTTGCTCTTCGGGTTCCCTGACGAAGCGCTTTCAGGCGCCATCAGCAATCTTCTTATATACCATCGGAAAAATGGTGATTTTTTCTCTCTTTCCACTTTTCTCATATTTTTTTTCTTTTTCTCAATCTCTTTTTCTATCTCTTTTTTATAAGAAGAATGCTTCATAGATTGCTCATTATGGTGATCCTGCAAGTTTCCACCATGATTCGGCATGGCTTAGGCTAGCGGCCACGACGTTTCTCTAACACACATACATAACTCCATGGACTTACAAGCTCCCCTTTCATTTCACACCGAAGACATCCATAAACAAAAGAGCATGATATCAAATGGGTACAAAGTACAAGTGCAATGTTGAAAGCGTTCCCCGTGACAGCATGGTTCTGCTAATTCCAATGTATAAGTGCAAGCATATACAACATAGATGACACAATGGTTCGGGGAAAGAAAAATAAAGTGTGCCATCAAGTTCGTGAGAGATTTAATCACTAAGTTTTCACATAACAAAGAGTCTTTTTAATTGGATGGTAGATGAAAACAAGAATATACTTGGAATGGTGTAACACACCATGCATAGGGTATATTGGACACTTTGGAATAACTTGGTTTCTTGGGAGTTGGAAGCATGGTAGAGCTTACTCATACAAGTGGAGGCTAGCAAAGACTGGGAAGCGACCAACTAAGAGAGCAATTATTGCCATAATCATGTAGGCGACAAAACAGTACTAATCAAAGCATAAAGTGGTACTATAAGTCAGGACTAAAGTATCATAGAGGCTATGGTGAATTTTCATAGTCATAACATGGTGTGAGCATGTGCCAAGTCAACCTAAAGGAAACACCAAAGGAGAATACCACAATACTATGCTTTTTGTATGCTAAAACAACACATGATTCCTTCAAGGCACATTAAGCAATCCTAATTGTTTGGAACAATTCATTCTATAGCAATAATCACTAAGCATAAAGTCAAAACAACATCTAGCATGTCATGACAAAGTCTAAGTCACAGTCAAAGCAATATCCTCTTGTACTATTCAAGCCAAAACTTTCTACTCCTCTGCAACACCAATCAACTTATTTGAAACAACACACAGCGGGACCGGGGGCCCAAAATACTTTATTCATGCAAACTAAGGAAACTAAAACAAAAACTAAGATGCTCCAACAACAACACAACAGTGCTTGAAACAATAAAAAAAGTCTCTAGAAAGACCTGGGATTTTTATTGATGAAGAAGGGGATGCTTGGGCATCCCAAGCTTTGACACTTGCCTCTGAATATTTCTTCGGGTTACATGGGGTGGAATCCCAAATATTGAGCTTTTTTCAATTCTTCATCTCATTACATTATTCTTTCTCTACACCTGAAAATATTTCTTCATACAAAACTTCACACAATCTTCATTAGCAACATTAGTGTATTCAAAAGATAATAGACCCTTGGGGTTTAGCTTTAGAACATAAAAACTTTCACTAAAAACACAGGTTACTATAGCAATTCCCTAAAAAATCTCAATTTTCCAAAAAGAACCCAAAAAGGAATCAATAAGAAGCAAATGCAAATAATGGCAGAAATCTGTCAAAACAGACCACCAGGTAGAAAATGATTTTTTTGAAGACCTTCTGTTTCTTAAATCAAAATGTGTTGAACTAATGAAAGTTAGCTAACATCTGAGGAGATTTTTAAGAAAGCGATTTTTCAAGACCTTCTATTTCTCAAATCAAAATCCGACTTACAAAGATTTTACACGATTTTTTATGGCGGAGCACAAAAATCTGTTTTGGAATCACAACTCCCCAAATCTTACTTCCCTCTCATTAGAGGTTATTCTTGGCACAAAAAGCAAAAAAAACTATAAGGAGAGGTCATTACAGAGGTAATAACTTCCTAGACTCAAGAAAACTTTTGGGCTACTTCCCAATAAGTACTTTTCTTTAACGCCTTTAAGTTAGGCATAAGAAGCAAGAATTAAGTATTTTCAAATGAAGAAGGATTAACATCAAACCTTGATTTCAAAGGAGGATAAAAAATCAACTTCTCTCTCCTCATAGGGAAGTGTTCAATACCTTTCTTGAATGGAAATTGATATTTAATTGTGTCTTCTTTCATATCAATGATGGCACCGATAGTTCTAAGAAAAGGTCTTCCCAAAGTAATAGGACAAGAAGCATTGTATTCAACATCCAAAACATAGAAATCAATAGGGACATAAGCATTGTTAACCATAATAAGAACATCATTAACACTCCCCATGAGTTTCTTTTTAGCATTATCGTTAAATGGGACATCCAAATAGCAATCTTCCAAAGGTGGCAAATCAAGCATTTAATAATTCTTTCTAGGCATAATAGAGACACTAGAACCAAGGTCACATGAATATTTGAGATCAAAGTCATTCACTTGCATATTAATGATGGGTTCCCAACTATCTTCTACTTTCCTAGGAATAGAGGCATTGTGTTTTCACTTTTCTTCCTTAATTTTAATGAGAGCATCTGTAATTTTTTTGGTGAAAGGTACATTCATATCACTAGCATCAGAACTTCTAGCAAGATTTTGTAGGAACATAATCACTGCAGAAATATTGCAACCATCAAGATCAAAATCAAACTTAGCATCACTAGTAGTAGACTCATTGGGTTTAGGAATTGTGGTAGGATGAAAAGGGACTTCTTGTGGTTTAGTGGCATCCATATTGGTGGTGATAGTGCACACACAATTTTTTCTAGCAATTTTAGCTTCTCTTTCCCACTTAGCATACAGTTGGGCTAAACGTCTAACATTTTCATCAATAGTAACTTGTATGGCATGAGTAGAAGCAAAGGTACTTTCCAAAGTTTCAGGTTTAGAAGCCATTTTATTAATCAAAGGGGCCTATGCTTCAGACAAAGAGGAAACATTTTTCTCAACATTCAATTGCTTTTCCTCCAAAATCTTGTTGAAAGTGGTTTGTTTACTCATAAAGTCTTTGAGCATGACATCATGTTCAGAGGGAGAACTTCTAGTATTATTGTAGGAGTTTCCATATGTATTGCCATTATTAGGAGGATAAGGCCTATAATTGTTGTTACTACAGAAATTATTCCTATAGGCATTGTTGTTGAAATTGTTGTTTCTAATGAAGTTCACATCAACTTGATGTACTTGAGCAACCAAAGAGGCTAAGGGAACATGTCACATCACAAAATTTTGCAAATTTTGAAATGTGCAAAATAAACAAACAAAAGAATTAAATGATGAAATTTAGGGGAAAATAAACTTTTTGTTTATAAATGGAAACATCAAAACCTTACTTGAACAAAATTTGAATGAAAAAACAACAAACAAATTTTCAAACAGATCAAATGCATTCATGCATGGAATGTATCTTGATTTTAAGCACTTGGAAAAGTTAAAACTAAACCCTAAAGCCTAATAAAGGAAATCATCTTCAATATCACTCCAAGACTATGGGTTTGTTCCATATAAAAATTTAGCAACAAACATTCCTAAATAAATAATTTTGGTCAACAAAAATATTATAAAACCATGGGAATTGATTTCACTCGACTTAGAGCCATGGATAAAAACTTATGTTTTTATAAGATAAAAGAAAGTATTACAAGGATAATAAAGCTTGTAGCTAAAATCAATACTTAATTGTGAACAAAGTAATCCTAAAAGGATTTTAAAAAATAATTATTAAGTAGAATTATAAAAATTGGAATCACCATTTTTGGAACTATAAATAAAAAGATATGAATTTATATGACAAATAAATAAATAAATAAGAATTATTGCAAAGACAATTAAAACCATGGTTAAGTCCATGAATAAATGGAATAAAAGTATACCTAAATAATATATAAGGATAAAGGATTATTTAAATAAAATTATATGGGCTTATAACCCACATTCATATTTTATTTTAAAAAATACCAATATGCATCACTTAATTTTAAACGAATATTTGTTAAAAATATTTGAATTGGACTAAATAATACACTAATAATTGGTATAAAACCTAATGAAAATATTTGGTGAAGTTTTGAATCAAAGAGAGGTTTAAATCATTTGATTTGATTTAAAAACATAAAACAAAAAAAGAAAAGGAAAAAAGTTTAGAAGAAAAAAAAGAGAGGAAAACTTACACATTACGTTACAGCTGACCACCCAACCAGCCCACCAGGCCACCCCCTCTCCCCTCTGCTTCTTTTTGAACCTGAACCCTCCCGGCACCCCTCACTGACCGACTGACCCCACCCGCCACATCGTCCCCGTCGTCAACCTCACACGCAGAGATCGCTTCTCCTCTCTGTTGTTTCCTTTCATTTAATTTCCCGTGAATTATCATAACTGCGCGAGTAATTACCGTCCCGGACCATGCTCTCTTAACCCCCACTCCCTCCTCTTTGTTTCCCCTCACTTCCCCGCATCAGAGAGCCCCCAGGCTGCTCCAATTCGATCTCGCACCACTGATGACCCCGACAGACTCCGGTGCCGATTCTGGTGAACCCTGACCTCCCCTTGCCCTCTCATTGAAATGACCTTACTCGCCGTACTCATGCGCACCTCCTTGATGCCTTGCTTTGCTTGTTTTCGCTCTAGGAGCTCACCTACTACGACCTCCGCAAGCACTCGATGTTGAGCGCAACTCCGACGAGCAATAGCGGACAAACTAGTGCGCCACTTCGTCAACCTCGGCTACCACGGTAAACCTCGCGTCCTCGCAAGCTCGTTAATGCCCCTGAGCCCCCCTTTACCCCTAGCACCACCGATGCAATTTGTCGCCGTCGTCCTTGGCCCAGCGATGTAATAGTAGCCACTTGAGATCTTGGCGATCCTTTGTGGACCATCGGATGTGCACCCTAGGGTCTAGATTAGATCACTAATCGAAGGGGTACAGTTTGATGTGATCTGTGCAGTTCCACTTAGATCTAACGGCCCGCATCGCTTGATCTAACCAAAACGGTATAGGCCAATAGAAACACACCACGTGGCTAGGCCTTTTCAGACAAAAAATTTAGAAAAGATTTTTAGATGATTAAACTTGCAAATTTCATAACTTTTGATCTACAAATCATAAACATACATATTTGGTGTCTATGGATTCAAAAAATGTGTAATTTGCACCTACGGCCTTACTTTGGTCATTTTATTATGAAAATTAGAGTTTTATGCAAAGACTTCTTTAGGGCTATTTTGAGTATAAATATTGGTCTAAAAATTAATTTTGAGTAAATAATTTTTCAAATGGTTTTGTTTTGAACCCTCTGACCATAAACACTAACACTTGAAATTAAAAATATATTTTGCTGACACTAGAAAAATGATTTAACCAAAGAAAAATGATTTAAATGACTTATTTTCACTAACTTGGTTTCAAATGAAATTCCACTTCATAAAACACCAGTAATTGTTCTGAAATGTTTAGAACCTTGTTAGGAACAAAAAATTCAATAAAATAACCTTTTGCATGCTTGCATGCAATTCTTTGTTTTCTTGTTTTGTTTTGTTATTTGGTGTGCTAGTTTTGAATGTGTGATTTTCTTGATTGTGATGTCTTGAACTTGGAGGAGTGTGAAAATTTCAAGATCAAGGAGAGTACCTAAATATTCTACTATAAAGGCAAGTGATACTTTGGTCTTCAAAAGTCCTATCTTTTCAATATTGCATTAGTGATATTATTGTAGTATGCATGATAGGACTTTTTTGTATATTTCTATGCTATGCTAAACCTATAGTATCTACCTTGGTAGTATTTCCTAAAGATAGGAGACATGGTATGCTTAGAATGCTTGGTTTAGCTATATAGATTTGTGGGTGGAAATCATGATATGATGTCCTATGAAAATACAAGTATTGTTTTTGGACTAATGAAAACAACTAATGGTAATGAAACACCTGGGTGGAATGGGACTAGTATTGTTTGTGTTGAGTGGTTACACAGGGCCCATGTCTATGGTTTACCCTATGTATCACACTTGTGGATGGCCACCCAGGAACAAAGATATTTGAGATGTTTAGTGTTGAGAAGCTTCCAGTGCAGCCACATGTCATATGGGCTGCCTTGACCAACTAAGTTGCAAGAACTCAGCCGGATGGATAAAAGGTGGTAGTGATGATAGGATGGAATCGTCCATGGTGGTCTGAGGGTTGCTTCTGAAAAGTCTTATCTCGATGCATGTCGAGTCTTGTGGGAAAAGTGCACCACCTCTCGAGAGGGTAAAACTAAGTACTTAGCCATGTCCCCTTTTAGGGACAACTTTGAGCAATCAAGACAGTGAAGCCGTTCAAGAATCTCATCATTCTAATTTATCTAAGTTAAAACTTGTTGGGTGAACAAGGGAAGCACCAGTGTGTATCTAGTGCCATGTTTGTTGAAGTTCTTTTGAAAAAGAGAAAAACTATTTTTTTTAAGGATAGGAAAAACTTGTTTTATGCAAAGTCCATCCAAAACTCCACTTAGCCATATATTCATGTAGATGTTAGATTCTCCATATAAATATGATATCACATGCCAATACAATTCAAATGTGTTGACCCTTGTGGCTGTAACTTATCATGTTGCAAGTTTACAACCAACATGTTTGCCTGTGGTATATGAAGATGAAGGACGCCATGCCTTATAGTTATATCTGCTGCTCTGTAATAAGATAGCCATATGAGCTATGTAAGTTGTAATGAACTATTTTATTCCTGGCTATGAGTTGTAATATGACCTTTGTTTATTGATATTACATCTTAAACTATGGGTGCTAGCTATTCGATCCAGGGAGTGGCACTGTAAACACAGGGACTTGTACCTTATTTGGTTCAGGCCTCTACATAACATTATTAGGATCTATAGGAGCTTTTCCATTAACAAGCATTGCCATGATAACATCAATATTATCACTCAAAGAGGAGGTTTCTTCAACATAATTTACATTCTTACCATGTGGAGCTCTCTCAGTGTGCCATTCAGAATAATAAACCATCATATTATCAAGGAGCTTTGTTGCAGCACCCAAGGTAATGGTCTAATGGTACCTCTAGCAGCTGAATCCAATAGGTTTCTTGAGGAGAAGATCAAACCTGCATAAAAAGTTTGGATAATCATCCAAGCAGTAAGTCCATGAGTGGGACAATTTTTAACCAAAGATTTCATTCTTTCCCAAGCTTGAGAAACATGTTCATTATCAAGTTGTTTAAATTTAATTATTTCACTTCTCATAGATATAATCTTAGCAGGAGGATAGTTTTTTCCAATAAAAGCATCTTTACACTTAAGCCAAGAATCAATACTATTTCTAGGCAAGGATGGCAATCATTCTTTAGCTTTTCCTCTCAAGGAGAAAGGAAACAACTTGAGCTTAATAATATCTACATCTACATCCTTATATTTTTGCATCTCACAAAGTTTAACAAAGTTATTGAGGTGGGCAGTAGCATCATCAGAACTAGCACCAGAAAATTGCTCCCTGATCACAAGATTCAACAAAGCAGGCTTAATTTCATAAAAGGTAGCATCAGGAGCAGGGTGAGCAATAGGTGTACTAAGGAAATCATTGTTGTTTGTGCTAGTGAAGTCACACAACTTGGTGTTCTCAGCAGAGTTCATTTTGGCAAAAGTGGAGCAAGCCAAGAGCAGCAGCAACTAGAGCAGGAACTAAATTTTTTGTGTTTTTGATAAGAGAAAGCAAACCAAACTAAACTAAATTTTTTTGGGAGTTTTTGATAAAAATAGGAAAACAAAACAAGGCAAAGGAAACTAAGCAAAAAAACAAAGTAAATAGAAAGGTTGTGAAGGACTCCCCATGTGAAGACGTCCTTAGCTCCTGCAACGGCCTTGAAAAAAGCTTGATGCGGCTCAGATCATTGTAGAGCTTCGTTGGAAGACCCCAAGAGGAAGGTATGATGAGTACAGAAGCAAGTTCTTCCCTCAGTAAGAAACCAAGGTTATCAAACTAGTAGGAGGAAGCAAAATACTCAAAGGTGTTGCTAGCAACTTGGAAACCTGCACAACACAAACTAAAGACTTTGCCCCAACAAATAGTGAGGTTGTCAATCTCACTGGTTTGGTGAAAACAAATGATTAACTGTATGGTGTGGAAGGTAATAGTGGTTTGCAGAAAGTAAACAGTAATAGTGGAAGATGTATCAATGGTAAAGATTGGACCAGGGTCCATAGTTCACTAGAGGTATTCTCCTTAAGATAAACCAACATGGCATGTTGGGTAACAAATTACAGCAGGGCAATTGATAGGACTAAGCAAGGAATAACAATGCAATACTATACATTCATGATCCTATGAGATTCGATTGGGCAATACAACAAGATACATAGACCTCCATTCAACTACATCTATGACTAGTAATCCACCTTCAGGTTATCATTAGAACCCCCTCCAATATTATGTTTCAAGCAACAAATAACTGCTTTAAGCAAAGTGTGTAAGGTAAAAAATACGCTTGTTCCATGAACAAGAGACCGTTGTTTTCTCCCTAGTAGCAACAACACATCTACAACCTTAGAGATTTCTATCACTTCCCTTTGATTAAATAGAGGCATGAATCCACTATCGAGCATAAATACCCCCTCTTGGAGTCACTAGCATCTACTTGGACAAGATAGCTACTAGAAACGGAGAACATGCAAGATCACAAACAACACAGACATGATAGAATCAATAAGACAAAACCATTAATCAATATGACATAGTAATCTCAATATCCATCGGATCTCGCAAACACAACATGCATGATTACAAATAGATGATCATGATCATGAGCAGACTCACAAGATCTAAACCTGGTAGCACAAAGGAGGAGATACAACCATCTAGATACTACATGGACCCGTAGTCCAAGGTGGAACTACTCACGCTTCATACCGGAGGCTGGCATGATGAAGAATAAGGCCTCAAGGATGATCTCCCTCCTAGGGTGCCGGAAGAGCTTCAGATCCCCGATCTAGGGACAATGGTGGCGGTACGGACTGTTTCTGGAAGATTGATCGAATACTTAGGGTTTTGTATCGGGGACTTTATAGGCAAAGTGGCAGGGGGGCAGGGTGCACCGCACCCTAAGCGCGGCTAGGGTTAGCCGTGCGGCCAGCAGGTGTGGCCCTCTGGTGGCTCCCCTCCGTCTCGTATTATGGCTCCGTGTTCCCCACGGTAAAATATTGACTTTGGCTTTTGTCTCATCCAATTATGAGAATATTGATTTTTTGCCTTTTTTGGAACCAAAAATAGAAGAAAACGAGCAACTGGCACTATGGCATCTTATTAATAGGTTAGTACCAGAAAAACATATAAAAACACCTCAAAGTGTAGCCAAAGCAAACCATAGTAGATACTAAACAAGCATGGAACATCAAAAATTATAGATACGTTTTCAACGTATCAGTGCTCTCTTGCTTTGAGCTTGCGGAAAAACAAGAATACGAAGGCATTGATTTGCAATGATAAGCAAGATCACATCCATTAAGTTATCGTTCCCTTTTGCTCGAGGACGAGCAAGATCTAGCTTGGGGAAGTTGATGGCTGTGATAATACAATACTTTTTAGCTATATAAATTGTGTCAATTGCTTATCATATCATGCTCCATCAAACTATTGATATGCCTTATATGCATGATAACTTGTTTTCATTATATTCAATATGAGCTTTGCACATTAGGTAGAATTTTATCCCTCTTTCTTGTCTTTGACATGTGTGTAGGTGTTGATGATAATTATGGACAAAACAAAGGCAAAAGGAAAAAGAGAGCATAGTATGGAGGAGCTGCAGGGACCAGACTTAGCCATTTGAGAGGTTGGAAAAGTGATTTTTTCAAACTTCTCAAAATAAATATCCAAGACCATGTGGTTATAGGCCTCGATTATACGAATCCAACGAGCCGAAGAACACCCAAAACGGAGTTCGTATGAAGAAATGGCGGCCAAAGTACTAAAGGAGGCAGAAGATTTAACGACCAACTATATGGCTGGCCGCCGTATAGTTCCGGCCATATAGTTGTAAAAACGTCGGAAACGACGGGATTTTGCCCCAGACCCTAGGGCACCCACAAGGCCTATATAAAGAGGGGAGGAGCCAAAGGAAGCAACAACAACACCATAGCCCTCCAGGGGAGGGGCTCTACCGCCGCCACCAAGCCATATCCTCCAACACGGCAGAGCACTGCTGCCTTTCTACCGCCATAGCCTCCTCCAATCAAGATCTACACCATCACCATCACACAAGAGGAGAATGTACTGGATCTTGAAGGGATGCACATCGATCTACATCGTCATCTTCATCAACAACGTCTCCATCACCGATCCCCTTTGGTTACTTGTTGTAATTCTAGATTGAATCTTGGATTTGCACTTGTTCTCAATTGTATCATCATACTTCATTCATATTTAATCCATGATGTTGATTGCCTTCATGTGTGAGTAGTTTCCTTTGTTCTTGGGGAGATGGAGAAGCCCTAGTATGTTTGAATTGAGATAAAGATTATTGTGTGATATTGTTCATTATGTGTCTGTGTTAATTGTCTTCATCTTTATGTTGGGAGTTGTGCACCTCCGTAATATTTGCCTCTTGCGGTGACTTGATGAAGGGGATTACTTGTTGGTAGACGGAAGGACGATAGCACTTATTGTGACTATAAAATAGTTGTCATTATTTTACTAACTTGGGGAATCAAGGAGAACTCATCAAGCCATGTCCATGCCACAGGAGAAATACCTTAATAGCACAGTAATTCGATTTATGTCGATTGTTGTCTGTTGTGGTTATGACGGATGATGTGAGCAGTGGTTGCTGCCTATTCGTCCATATATGGAGCTCCTCCCACACATATCATACATGGTCTTACTCATTATAATAATTTTGATCACTCTTTCTAATTACTAGCAATGGATCCACTACTTCCTGAGAACTCTCTCCATCATCTTGAAAACCTTCGTAATCATAATAGCATATTCTTGTTTACTTTCTGTCTTAGTTTATTCTGTTCTTGTTAGAAATTTATTGTTATTAGATACTTTAAACCTCTCTCAACTACCGCTGTTATAGTTACTTATAGAATAGGCTATTTCCAAACCACAGTTTGGGTGCAAAACGTGGCCACATTGACGATGTGGATGCGGGGTCGTGTTGTTTCCATTTGTCAAGCTCCCATCGGGACAAACTCGTAAATATTTTCTCCTACAAGTACTGCAATAACCTTGTTGTTGGTGCAGGAGTCCAGTCATCAATATATATGTTATTTATGTGTATCTTACTAGTAGTCATAGTAGTGCCTGGGTATTTGATACTGGTTCAGTTGCTCATATTTGTAACTTGAAACAGGTGCTTCAAAATAAGCAAAGACTAGAAAGAGACGAGGTGACAATGCGCGTTGGAAATGGCTCCAAGGTTGATGTGATCGCTGTCGGCATGCTCCCTCTTTATCTACTGTCGAGATTAGTTTTAAGTATAAATAATTGTTATATGGTGCCTGTGGAGATTACTTTGAATGGTGCAATAGTGATATGGAGTAGTGCTAAGCAAAGCATTGTGGTGAGATCTTCAACTGAATCGGAATACATAGCTACTTCGGAGGCTTGACAAGAGGCGATATGGATGAAGGAGTTCATTACGGAGCTTCGTGTGGTTCCTAATGTGTTGGACCTAATGGCCATCTACTGTGACAACATGGGTGCCATAGCCAATCCACATGATCCAAGGTCACACAAGAGCGGAAGCATATCAAGCTACGTTTTCATGCTATTCGCGAGCATGTCCTAGATGGTGACATAAAAATTTGCAAAGTACATACAAATCTGAATGTGGTAGATCCATTGACTAATCCTCTCCCTAGGGCAAAACATGACCAGCACCAGAATGCCATGGGTGTTAGGTACATCACAGTATAATCTATATTATTGACTCTAGTGCAAGTGGGAGACTGTTTGAGATATGCGCAAAAGGCAATAATAAAATGGTTATTATTATATCTTTGTGTTTATGATAAATGTTTACATCCCATGCTATAATTGTATTAACCGGAAACATTAATACTTGTGTGTTTTGTAAACATAAAATAGTCCCTAGTAAGACTCTTGTTGAACTAGCTTGTTAATAAATAGATGATCATGGTTTCCTGATCATGGACATTAGATGTTATTAATAACAAGATCATATCATTAGGAGAATGATGTGATGGACACACTCCAATAGTTAGCATAGCGTAAGATCAAGTCATTTAGAGTTCGTTTGCTACAAGCTTTCAAATACATATTAACATAATCCTTTGACCATGAGATCATGTTAATCACCATCACCAGATGGATGCTTTGATGACATCAAACAACACTTCGTAACTAGGTGGTTATAAAGGTGGAATCAGGTATTATGAAAGTATGTGTTTAAGCACATGGATCAAGAGTGGAATTTTCCCATCCATATGACGGATAGATATACCCTGGGCCCTCTCGGTGGAATGTCATCCAATTGGCTTGCAAGCATGTGACTAGGTCACATGGGATGTCATATCACGGAATGAGCAAAGAGTACTTATCGATAACGAGGTGGAACTAGGTATAGAGATACCAATGATCAAACCTCAGATAAGTAAAGTATCGTGCGACAAAGGGAATCGGTATCGTATGTAAATGGTTCATTCAATAACAAAGTCATTGGAGAAATATGTCGGAGCCATTATGGATTCCAGATCCCACTGTTGGTTATTGATCGGAGAGCTGTCTCGATCATGTCTGCATAGTTCACGAACCGTAGGGAGACACACTTAAGTATGAGATGTTGTTTGAGTAGATATGGAATGTGATTTTGAGACTGAATGTTGTCCGGAGTCTCGGATAGGATCCAGGAAATCACGAGGAGATCCGGAATGGTCCAGAGAATAAGATTTATATAAGGAAAGTCTATTTCCAGGGTTCGGAAATATTTTCGGTGCTTTGACTAGAAGCTTCTAGAATGTTCTGGAAGGTCCACCACCCTAGAGGGGGGAACTTGGGATGCACCATACCCTAGTGTAATTGGCTACATCATGCCCTAGGGCAACTCAGCTAAGCAAAGGAGAGGTTTGAAAAGTCAAATCCTAATTGGGAAAAGTCAAATCCTAGTTTGGAAAGGAGAAGGAAAACTTGAGGGGCATGTTTTTCCCCTCTCCCTTCCTTGGCCGCCAGCTAGAGGAGTTGGGGAAGGACTCGCCTAGGGGTGGGAACCCTGGCTGCTGCCCCTCCACCCATATAAGGAGGGGTGAGGGCGCCCCTAGCCCCTCACTTAAGTATGTGATGTTGTTTGAGTAGATATGGAATGTGATTTTGAGACTGAATGTTGTCCAGAGTCTCGGATAGGATCCAGGACATCATGAGGAGATCCAGAATGGTCCAGAGAATAAGATTTATATAAGGAAAGTCTATTTCTAGGGTTCGGAAATATTTTCGGTGCTTTGACTGGAAGCTTCTAGAATGTTCTAGAAGGTCCACCACCCTAGAGGGGGGAACTTGGGATGCACCATACCCTAGTGTAATTGGCTACATCATGCCCTAGGGCAACTCAGCTAAGCAAAGGAGAGGTTTGAAAAGTCAAATCCTAATTGGGAAAAGTCAAATCCTAGTTTGGAAAGGAGAAGGAAAACTTGAGGGGCATGTTTTTCCCCTCTCCCTTCCTTGGCCGCCAGCTAGAGGAGTTGGGGAAGGACTCGCCCAGGGGTGGGAATCCTGGCTGCTGCCCCTCCACCCATATAAGGAGGGGTGAGGGAGCCCCTAGCCCCTCACCTAAACCCTAACCACCGGCGCCTCCCCTCTCTCCTCCATATATTGCTCCGGCTTAGGCGAAGCCCTGCAGTAATCTCTTCTCCTACACCACCACCACACAGTTGTGCTATTGGGATTCAGAGGAGATCTACAACCTCCGCTGCCCTGCTGGAACAAGGGAGAGGAAGGTCTTCATCGACTACCATATGTGTGACCGACTGTGGAAGCGCTGTCGGAACATGGCGCCGGAAGGATCGTCTACACGATCTTGAGATTAGCTAGTGATCGACTACATCAACCATGAGATCCGAATCTTGTTAAATGCTTTGGATATTCAGGGGTTAGTTCTCTACAATCTCATTGCACGGATCTCGTAGAATAGATATTTTGTGTGTTCCTGCGATAGAAAATTTTGTTTTCCATGTTGCAAACCCTATAGGGCGGAATATCCCCCGCTGTTTTTGCCTGGGCTGGATAATCCGCCATCTCGAGGAGTTTTGCGAGGGAAGTTTTGGTGAGGCATACTGTATGGGGTAGAAAATCCCCCGGAATTTCTGGCTCCGGGGCGGATTTATCCCCGGGGTGGATAATCCGGCCCCTAAAGTCTCCAACAGCTAGTTTTGGCAGGGGCTATTTAATCCCCATCACCTCCTCCTGCCATAACTCTTGATTCATTCGAAAAATCTCAGACTTGTTCTTCAAGCTCCAAAACGATATCTCCATCTTCATCCACCCAAAGGCTTCCATCTTTGGGAAATCGAAGGAGGAGGCCTTGATCTTCATCAACAGCAATCAAGCGCTTCACTTCCCATCCATTCACTTGGAGGATTCTCGATCTAGTATTTCTTGCAAATATCTAGAACCTTGTTTCAAATTATTTGATAATCCTTATTATTTTGGTAGTGTGTCATTACATGAGCCTCCAAATTCAGTTGTGGATGTGTGCCCCGCTAGCATTGTAAAGGCACCGGTTCCCGCCCCGAACGATACCACTAGTGGAAAGGTGGATCAGGACTTTGGTGGTGAGATCCATCGGAGAACAGGGTGTGGCCTATTGTGGCGTGGTGGTCTTAGAAACGTCCACCCCTCCAACACAGACGTACTTCCCTTTGTGTCTCGACGTGCTTCACTACGGTTTTCTCGCTCCTCTTTACATGCTTAGTAGTTAGGGTTTCATATAGGGAAATTCTAGTAATTGCATATCTAGAAAATTTACTTTGTGCAAAGACTAAAATTTAAAAAGAACTAAAATTTGGAGTAGCACCTATTCACTGTCAACGCCCGGATTTTTAATCCCAGAAGCCTGTTATGCCATACATCGCAATCCCAGAATTACCATTTTTTCGGGACATAACAGATTGGATATCATAGTACATCATCCATTACAAACCATACATAAGGTCTTACACAAATAAGGATCACATGATCCAGTCTTAATACAATTCAAGCAGCGGAATAACGTAATAATAACAATAGCGTAGGCGAAGCTCCATCTTCATAGTCACAGGCAATGCTGATGATGGGAGATGATCCTAGTTGTCGTAACCTTCCTGTTGTCCATCCTCCTGATACTCCTCTTCATAGTCTGGTCACGGGAATAGACAGGGACAAAGCCATGAGTACTATTTAAGTACTCGCAAACTAATACTAACAAGTGAAGTGGTTTTTTAGTAGGATACTAAGCTCTAGGGTTATTTTGCAAAAAGCCAGATTTACCTCTAATGAGTTCAAAAGCAAAGAAAGCTAGTTGATGGTTTTATAGCACCTAAGTGGGAACTTTATTTTCTTGTCACAACTCTGTTGTGGTCAAGTCAAAGTCATAAATAATTTCATAAGTCATTTTGAAAATATCTGACAACGGAACTGTATGGCCACTCCAACTGTCCATAACCGCGGACGTGGCTATTTGAATAGTTTGGCACCCTACAAAGGTGGTACACTTTCACCACAACATTCGATACATCCGTCAGGAACATTCCTGAATTAACCATACTCAGTATGCGAATAATCAATCCAAACCTTTCAATTACACACCCTAGTATGGGCACCTCTCCTGTGAGCTTGGCCTCCCAACCATGACCAACTGTCATATTGGGAACTGCACAGGTGGACAATCTTCACAAGGTAGCCTTAGCTCAAACCTTGTCCGCAAGGGAACCCATACTAAGGTACATAAATTTCCGGTCAAGCCCTACCCAAATTTCGGGTATTGTGGTTGTACGGTAAAATTTGGAATGGTATCGCATCGAGACAACCATCAGTTTTATAAAGGGATAAGGCTCATGCCTTAACATTTTCATCATCAAAATCATCTGGTGTTCAAGAACACATGTCAAAATATTTCAATAGAATGACTCATCATTTTAAGGTTTTCATAACCATTTTCACCAAGTATTCCCATCTAAAGTTGATCAAGTTTTATGCTTAGCACTAGCATCTACAAGTGGGGATAAATACTAATGAGGGGTGGTAAACAAGTGTGAATTAGCTAAGTTCAATCTCATGCCTCAGGATGACATCAAGATTATCTAACTTAGGTCAAGTTTTATGCTCTTTATGCTACCTTCATATATCTTTCTAAAATCTACAAGTCACTAAGTAAACTCTAATAGAAAGCTTTGATAAAGAAATAAAATACTAAGCTTGCAAGTAAAACTAGGATTGGGTATCATCAAAGGTATCTAACCAAGCATGCTTAGTGCATTGCATAGGTTATCTAACTTTCATATTTGCAAGTGTTAGCTTGCATAATTGCAAGTATAAGCTTGCCAATTCAACTGGTAGTATTAGGCTTGCCTTGTGCAGAGCAGTGGTTGAAGTTCTCCTCGGCTTCTTCCTCGTAGTATCCTCCTTCCTCCTCATATCCTTGGTCGGTACTATCGTTTATAAATAAATACGAGGTACACAATCACCACACAATACTTAACTAGTTCCATTCATCACACCAAGGTTTTCACTAGATGATATAGGATCATCAAAAGCATTACAACCATTAGGGCAGATAGTTTTATTTCCTTTTATTTTAGAGAAGTAATTTCTACTCATTGAAAAACTACTTGAGATTTAATATTCTCCAACTAAAACATGGGATCATGTTGACACATGTCATCACCACAAATTTCAGTACATGTGAATGTAATTTAAAGTGGTGTCACAATTTAATAAGGTTTAACCTTTTTCTTTTAATTAATTAAAGTAACTAGAATGGCCTATGAGGCATTCTTTTGTACTTCATTATTTTTGCAAGTAAACCTATATATTTTTATACATTCTGAAAGGTATGGTTAAATGTGATTTTTGAGAGTTGGAATCAACTCAAAAGCTTTCATGGTTGAATTTTGGAAAATTTTTGAATCCAGAAAAGCTTCTGCATTGTTATTTTTACTATAGAAGATCTATAAATCCAAATGATTTGAATCAATCGGGCTTGGATTAAGCACTCCAGTACATTTCTAACAAAATTGGTTTCATGTATTTTGGTTTAGTGAATCGAGCTGGGTTGATTTTTGAATCTAGGTACAGAACTGAGTTTGAAACTAAAAGAATAAATCTAAATTTGAATTAATGGGTTGCGCGGGAGGTTTAACTGGGACGACCCACTACGCACAGCGCGCGTGGGGCTGATTAAGTGGCTGCCCCACTCATCAGTGAGATAGAGAGTGGCGAAGCGGTATGGGGGGATGTGAACCGCACGATCTAACCCTAATCCAACGGCTATGATCATCGTCCACATCGGGCAATGCCGGCGAGATAGAAACCTAGCGCGGCCAGTGGGGGTCGTGGGAGGCTCACCGGGGCTTAGGCGATGGTCGGCGACGGGGGCGAACGATGAAGCCGACGACGACGATCCTCATGGTACCGACAACTTCTCCTGGGGCGGCTCCAATCAACGGCGCCCTTCCCCTCCAGCAGCGGTAGACTCCGGCCAAATTCTGGTGATGCGCTGCGCGCCTTGCTTCGGGAGTGAGGTGGGGTGCTTCTGAGAGAGAGGGGAGTGATATGGTGTGCTCAAATCGAATGGGGGTGGCCTCCTTTTATAGTGCCTGAAGGGGACCGACGGGCGCGGGCTGAGCTCGTCGTGATCGTCGTCACGGCGTGCTAATGGCATGGGCAACGATAGGGGCGGTGCATTTCCTCCTGTCGAATCAAAAAGGCTTGATGGCGAGGCGTGGGGCGGTCCGGAATGGTCGGAACGTCTCGGTGCTCTGGGCAGGTCCGACAATGATTTTAATGGCGCACAGCGTCTATGGTCCACGCGGCGGTGAACGGGCATGTCCGCGGGGTTCCTGGGGTGCTAGTGATCTTTCTTGCACGCAGCGAGGGCGGCGCACGGTCTATGGGTGTGTGTCGCGGTTGGCACACTGGCGCGCTCTCGGCTCGCACGCAGAGAGGCTTGGCATGCTCGGGCTGGGTGGTCTAGGGTCTAGCAATGCTCGGGGCTTGGACAGGGGGTGGCAGTGGACGGTGGTCAATGCTCCAGACATGCTTTCTAGGCTTGGTGCTTCTCCTAGCTCGCTGTCGACATGGGGGTGGCAAGTTTGTCTCGGTCTGGTCACCATTGATGGCTATAGCATGCTCACAGTGGTTCTAAAGATTTTTGAAGGGGATAGATGATCTACTAAGAGCTTGCTGCAAACCTGAGAGGGAACAAGGTTGGCCAAAATCCTGCTCCTAATAGTGTTTGATGTTTGTTTGTTTGGTGATTACAAGGTGTTTGATGAAATGGCCGAAAGAGATTCAAATTTGAATTTGCATTCAAACTTGGTGGGTGTGTTAGTTACATACTAGGGAGTTTCTGGTTAGTTGGATTGGTCAAGTGGAATTGGTTTGGTTGGTTTTTGAAAAAGGGGTGATCTTCTCATATGAATCAGATTCAATTTTGAAATGTGATTTGAATCCAGTTTCCAAATGTTTATGCATGTTTGAAAGGTGGGCTTTGATTCACTTTTACTTGGTCTAGAAAGGGGTGAAAATAAATGGAAAAGTTTCTGTTTGAAATCTTGGACTAGAAACACCCAAAGTGGCCTAGTGAGCAAGATTGACAAAAATGACCATTTGCTTTATTTGTTGTGTTTTTGATTTACTCTTGATTTGTTTCAGCTTGGAAATGTTTTAGATGATGAGTTTTTTTTCACCATAAAACCATTCCTTGCTATTTAGATAAATCACACAAGTCCAATCATGCATTCATACAACCATCACATACACACATGCATTCATAATGATTTGAATTAACAAAAGTTTTTGTTAGCCCTAATTTTGATGATTGGAATTTGATAATCATTGTTCAACATTTTTGGGATGTTACATTCACCCCCCCTCTAGGTGACAATATGATCCATTTTAATTGGTATCAGAGCCCTGGCTCTTTAATTCAGGCTTAACTGCCTAAGAGAAGTATGGGTACCAAGGGAGATGGGAGTGAGGTTGCGGACATGGTCACCATGAATGATCTCAAGACCTTGGAAACAACCTTGATTAGTTCAATGGAGACTAAAATGGAAGATATGTATCAAATCATTATGCATCTCTCCACGCCCACAACCCACCTCCATCTGCCTCTGAGGTCGCCACGCCACAATCTAAGGAGAAGGGTAACACCGACTCCAAAGAAAACGAAGTGGTAGATGATGCCACTAGCAAGTTATCCTCCTTGAAAAAGGGGAGTGTTAAGGCGGAATATAGTGAGGTTCCTCTTGTATATTCACCTGATCCACCCATTCCTCACCCGCATATAAACAATAGGGGTGATCCACCCAAGCTTTCTGCATCTCCTTTTAATCAATGGCAATTTTTAATGAAATCTCTTGTGTGCAGCTCGTCCATTGAGTTATGAGAATCATCGAGAATGGTATTCATGTTGGAGACCCAGAAAACTTAACAAGAAGAGAGGTTGTGGATAGCCAACTCAATGCAATGGCTCTACACATGATCCAACTTGGTGTGGGACCCAAGGACATGCCCCACATAGAACATATCAGCACCTCAAAGGAAGCTTGGGATGCCCTCACCGAGCTCTTCATTGGAAATGAAAGCATGAGAAGGAATAGGTATGATGCTTTGAGTAACCAAGCTGAAGGATTTTATATGATGGATGGCGAGGATCACGAGGATATGTATAGAAGACTCAAGTCAATAGCCACCACATTCAAAAATCCTGGTGCTTCCCATGTTAATGATGTGTGGATTAAGAGAAAGTATGTTAGTGCTCCTTATGCCCTTTGAGCCTACAGATTTGAAGAGCCTCCAAGGTAGACACAATTACCACCAAATGATTTCCAATGAGGTCATGCACGAAATGGTAGCTTTCAAGGTGGCCGCTAAGAATGCCGAAGACACTCGTGCTCGAGACATTGGAATGCAGAAGGGAGTAAATGTGGCCTTGAAGGAAAGTGTTGTTGAACAAGAAAATGATGACTTTGAAGCTATGGACTGTCCCGAGGATTTCAAGAGGGCTCATGGTGAGTACATGGCCTTCTATGCCAGAAAATTTTGGAAGGACCCTGCTAAAGCCAAATCTGAACTTGAACGCAAGAGTGGATCAAATGGAAGAAGGGAAAACGGTCCTATGTTGAGAACATGCTTCAACTATGGAGACGGGCTACACTTTGTAGCTGAGTGTCCAAATCCAAGTAGAGAAGATAATGGTGGAAGGCTCATTCTTAAATAAATGTCAAAGGCTCCACGGAAAAATCAATTTGTGAAGAAGAATGCTCCATACAAAAATCAACAAAAGATTGTTTTGGTGGCTCAAGAGAAGTACTCATCTGCAAGTGAAGATGAAGAAGATGATGATAGCTCGCGAGAAGTGGCTGACATATCCACCACGTCTACTACGGCATCACTCCTCGACTCACCTAATGAAAACATCATCAACAAGAACGTAACTTACCTCATGGAAAGAGGTTCTGAGGTATCATATTCCACCACTTCCTTTCCTAAGATTATGATTTACATGGATGATTCTACTAGTCTTAAGGTTATGGAAGAAATTATTGCTTAGGACTATTTTATCACTAACATTCAAGGTGAGCACAAAATGCATTTTGAGGCTCTCATGGACCAGCTTGCTCAAAACGAAGTTCTCCTTGAAGAAAAAGGCAGAATTGAAAGGGAGGATGCAATGGAAATTGCATCCCTAAAAAATGCTATAGAAGAAGAAGAGGCTCGAGTCTCTCTAGAAGAGAGACTTGAGTCAATCGAGGAGTCACATGAAGAAGTTATGACCAATCTAGCAAAAGAACGTGACAATGCAGTAGCCAAAGCAACGAAATTAAAGAAGGAGAAAGTTGAATTTGAGGCTGCTCATGTTAGACTCTCCAAGAAATTAGAGAAGCTTGACATTGCCCACAAGGCTTTGGAAAGTTAATACTCTAGTATCAATGAGTCTCATGATTAGCTCCAAACTCGACTGAGGAAGTATGATATTCCTAGCACTTGTACATCAACATGTGCACATGAAGAAGTTCATGAAGAGAATGATAGGTTGAACGATGAGCTTACCAAGGCGTCTACTTACAAAGGTAAGGATGTTCTTGATGAGATACTTGGCAAGCAAAGGTCGAACTATGGAAAAGAGGGACTCGGTTATGTCTCCAAGTCCAAGAAGAAGAAGAAGAAGAACAAGAAGAACAAGAAAAAGAAGACAAAGAAGGCACAAGCCAAGACAAGCACCACAGAAAAGAACATCACAATGGACAAAACTGATTATATTGGTTTGCAGGGACTAACAATCCTAATTATGAGTTGTTTTGTGATTATTATGGTGATGTATATGATAGTTTTATAGGTCTTTATGATAGTTATATCTCTTGGTCTATTTGGGTCCCAAATACCCTTGTTACTAACATAAGAAGGCCCATTGAAAAATGGGTACCTAAAACCAAGAAGTAACTTTCTTGCAGGGATATGCTTCCGGTGGATCTAAATTGGTGCTAGATAGTGGATGCACTAGTCATATGACTGGAAGCAAAGAGATCATCATGGATATGAGGCCTAATCAAGATCATATAACCGTCTCCTATGGTGATAAGTCAAAATCTGAGGTACTAGGTCTTGGCAAGGTTGTGGTTTCCCATGATATCTCTCTCGTGGACGTCATGCTTGTTGAGACCCTCGGTTACAATTTACTTTATGTTCGTTCCCTTGGTAAGATGGGCTTTCCTATTTTTATTGATGGTGATTTAGTGGTACTCTTGTGGAGCAAGTCTCTAAAGGTCGCTTTTGTTGGGTACATCGAAAATGACCTATATGTGGTGGAATTTTCCGGGAAAACCACTACGGGTCCGATGTGCTTATTCGGAAAGGCCGATGCGGGCTGGTTATAGTATCGTCGTCTAGCCCATGTCAACGTGAGAACTTTGCAAAGTCTTCACAAGGGTGGCAACATCCTTGGACTAAAAGAAAATGTCTCCTTTGCCAAATATTCTGTTTGCAGGGCTTGTGTTAAAGGAAAGATGCATGACTCTCCCCATAAGAGGAATACTATTATTTCGTCTAAGAGGATCTTGGAGCTACTTCATGTAGATCTCTTTGATCTTCCGTATCAGGCACGCCTCGGTGGGAAGAAGTATTGCCTGGTCATAATTGATGATTACTCAAGATGCACATGGGTCTACTTTTTCAAGATGAAAAGTGAGACTCAACAAACTATCATTGATTTTTTTTCAATGAGGTTCAACGTTAACAAAATGTCCCAAGATTGGCAATAAGATGCGATAATGGCTCTGAGTTCAAGAACTACATCCTGAATGAATTTCTAAGTGAAGAGGGGATAAGACATCAATATTCTGTTGCGTACACCCCTCAACAAAATGGTGTAACCGAGAGGAAAACCGGACTCTAATGGACATGGCAAGGTCTATATTGGCTGAATTCAAGTCACCATACAACTTTTGAGCTGAAGCTATTTCCATCGCGTGTCAGTCATCAAGCCAACTTTACCTCCGCCAAATCTTCGATAAGACACCGTATGAAATACTTACTGGAAACAAGCCCAACATATCATATTTCTGGGTGTTTGGTTGTAAGTGTTTCTTTCTCATTAAAGGAGTTCATTTGTCTAAATTTGAGTCTAAGTCTTTAGAAGGCATTTTTGTTGGTTATGGTGCCAAATCCCACACTTATAGAGACTACAATAAGCTCTCCTGAACTGTTGTAGAATCTTGTAGTGTGGTGTTGGAGGAAAATGATGGCTCCCATGTGGGGCAAGTTGATGTTTGTGATGCAGATGTTGAAATAACCCAAGATGCCATAAGAGGAATGGACGTGGGATTTTTCCTCCCCATTGAGGAACCCCTTGTGGAGGATCAGGAAGGAAAATTCTATACTCAAGTAGAGCCCTCATCTACACAAGCTCAACAAGCTCCACATGCTAGAGAAACTACTACACCAAAACCTCAACAGTCTGAAGATCATCCATCATATGAAGCATCTGGAAGCTCTAGGCCGGATTTTCCGGCTGAGGCCGGATTATCCGGCCCTACCTCATCGAATGCCAGAAACGAATAGGAAGACTAGGAACATGCAGAAACTCACAGGCCGGATTTTCCGGGTCAGACCGGATTATGCGGCCCTACCCTAACTCGTGCTAGAAACAACCAGGATGATCAAGAAGGAGCAAGAATTTCTAGGCCGTATTATCTAGCCCTAAAAATTCAGAACAATAGTAGCCTCCTGTTATGGCTGCTGATCAAAATTAAGGGCAAGGTTCTTCATCTCATGTCTGCACTGAACAAGTTGTTGATCAAGGGCAATCTAATGGTCAAGACGAGGAGTCAAATGATGAAGCAATCCCTCCAATAAACAATTAGGAGATTGGAACTCGTCCCAAATCTTGTGCTGAAAGGAACCTCAAATTAAGAGGTTATACAATTGATAAAGTTGTAGGTGATATAAGAAGACGGGTGTCCACAAGAAGGGAGCTAGCAAGCTTCAGTGATCATCAAGCTCATATCTCTATGGTGGAAACCAAGAAGGTTTTCAAAGCTTTTGAAGATGCAGATTGGGTTGTTGCAATGCATGAAGAACTGAATAATTTTGAGCGAAACAAAGTATGGAAGCTAGTGGATGAGCCCAAATATTGTCGCAATGTTATTGGCACGAAGAGAATTTTCAAGAACAAGCAAGATGAGAATGGAATTGTTGTAAGGAACAAGGAAAGATTCGTGGCACAAGGTTTCTCTCAAGTAAAAGGCACTGACTTTGGCGAAACTTATGCTCTAGTGGCTCACCTTGAGTCCATTCATATCCTCCTTGCTTATGTTGCTCATCATAACTTTAAATTACACCAAATGGATGTTAAGAGTGCTTTTCTTAATGGTCCTATACATGAGTTGGTATACGTTAAGCAGCCCCCAGGTTTTGAGGATCCCAATTTTCTGAACCATGTCTACAAACTCGATAAGGCGCTCTATGGCCTTAAAAAATCCCCAGGTGCATGGTATGAGCACCTTAAAGAACTTTTTTTAGACCGTGGCCTCGAGGTTGGGCAAATTTATCCCACTCTTTTTACCAAGAAGGTTAAGGGGGAGATTTTTGCATGTCAACTATATGTATACAACATTATCTTTGGTTCTACTAATCAAGCTTTTAATGAGGAATTTTGAAAGCTAATGACTGACAGGTTTGAGATGTCTATGATCGGATAATTAAGGTTCTTTCTTGGATTCAATATCAAGCAACTAAGAGAAGGAACCTTCATTAATCAAGAAAATACATCCAAGACATGCTCAAGAGGTTCAAGATAGCGACGATCTTAGTATGCGTTCTACACCAATGCAAAATAAATGTCATCTTGAGCTTAATCCCAAGGGTAAAGATGTGGACCAAAAGGTATACCTGTCCATGTTCGGCTCTCTCCTTTACCTTTATGCATCTAGACCCGATATTTGTTGAGTGTAGGAGTGTGTGCAAGGTATCAAGTTGCTCCTAAAGAAAGCCACCTAGTGGCGGTGAAGATAATCTTCCAATATTTGGTTCATTCCCAAAGGTTTGGTCTATGGTATCCCAAGGGCTCTAATTTCTCTTTGTGTGGATATACGGACTCCGATTGGGCTATTGAAAAGGATGATAGAAAATCAACTTCTAGAGCATGTCAATTCTTGGTCAGATCTCTTGTATGTTCGTCTTCGAAGAAACAAAATTGCATTTCTCTCTCCACCGCTGAAGCTGAATATGTGGCTGCTGCAAGTGCATGCACGCAAGTATTATGGATGAGGCAAACTTTAAAGGAATACGGTGTCAATTATGACAAAATGCCTCTTTTATGCGATAATGAAAGTGCAATTAAAATTGCGTATAATCCGGTGTAGCACACAAGGACAAAGCATATTAAGATTCACAATCATTTTATTTGGGATCATGTTGCTCTTGGTGATATGGCCTTATCCTTTGTGAGAAAAAGGAATCAACTTGCTGATATTTTCACGAAGCCACTTGATGAAGCAAGGTTTTGTTAATTGAGGAATGAGCTAAATATCGTGGATTCAAGGAGCTTGGCTTGACTACAATTGCATACTCACTTACATATCTTCCTTTATTTGGTTTAGACGCGGGCATAGACATAGGGGGAGTGTGGTCCTAATTTATTGGGCTAACCCTCACCCCATAATGCAAAAAGCAAGAAAAATCATTTCCCTTAATATCATTAAGTGATATGTGGTTTATTGATAAGCATTGGTTTTGAACTCAAGATACATCTTCGTGGTGTCATGGCATTCGCTCCAACATGGTGGCTTCGGCCACCACCCTCTTCTTTTAGAAGAGTTGGTTTATTGTGGATCTTTTTGGATTTTATTGGATATATTGTGTTCTTATGGAAACACACCCAATCTTGGACTTTATTAGATTTGTTTTTGCAATATTGGGTGTGTAGTACCATCTCAGTTTGGTGGTCTAAACCCAAGCCTTTTCTCATATCCGAGCCATCTATTCTTGCAAACAAGTCCATTGATAACTCGCGAGGGTTTTTATTGGGGACGCGCTGGCCTGAACCCGTGTGTAACAGAAAGTTCAGAGACGGCCTAATTATCCGCCCCTAGTGAGGCACAGATAATCTGCCCCTGGCGGTTTTTGTCTATTAAGACTAGGGGTCGGGGGGAGGTCTTAAACAGAGCAGCACTTCCTCCCCAACACCGTGTCACCTTCCCAGACGCCGCCGGCCATCCCAACCCTCCCCAGAGTCGATTCTACCGCCGTATTCTCCGAGCCTTCCTTTAATTTTCTTCCCAGCACCTCCGGGTACCCTCTCCTATGAGCTCTTCCTCCAATGAGTGAGGGTAACTCCTCCATTCATCTCTTTTGTATGGAATTTGTTATTTTTGGTGGAAACTCGGTTTAGAGGATACTCTTTGATTCCTTTGCATGTTAGGAACTATAGTCTAGCAAACCTAGTGCCCGATCTACTTTGGTAATTTGAATATGTGGAAGATCTGACAATTTTAGCCCGGGCGGATTATCCGCCCCTGGCTGGGCCAGATTATCTAGCCTAGAAGGTTCACCCCTTTTCAGAATTTCCATAGCTTCTCGTATCGTGTGTATTTAAACTATGGATTGCTTTACTACTATTTTTAGCATTCCTCCTGGAATTGTGTGTGCGTTTATCACCTTGCTATCCATCGTTTCAATTCACATGTGGATCGAGTGCTCCCAAGACCTACAAACGCCGTCCTCGTGCCCGTTACTTCCATCCAAATGAAGAATGTATTATCATGGACAAGGTTGAACACAGGAGACATCAAAGAGAGGCTGATAAGATGGCTGAACGTGCTAAGGTTATGAAGAGCACAACTCAGAGAAAGGGCAAGGGCAAGCAGGCTCGAGTCAAATACAAAAATACGGATATCCTTGAGTTTTCTTCCATTCGCCACCGTTACTTGTATGATGAGGATGATAGTGATGAGCCGTAGGAGGACAATCTCTTTTGGTGTTCCCACTTCAGGTTTATTCATGATGACATCTACGCCTCTCTCAAGATTCACCCCATGCGCCCTCTAATGACCCACAAGTGTAGGGGATCACAATAGTCTTCGCGGGTAGTATTACCCAATTTATTGATTCGACACAAGGGGAGCCAAAGAATTCTTGCAAGCCTTAACAACTGAGTTGTCAATTCAGCTGCACCTAAAAATAGTTCTTGCTCACAGAAGTTTATCAGTAGCAACAGTTTGTAGTAGCAACAACAAAGCAATAGCAATAGTGAAACAGGATCAATAGTAACAGTAACGGTAATAGTAGGATTCGAGTGCGGTAGGCATAGGGATGGATGGACGGGCGTTGCATGGACGAGTATAAACATGTAACTTCAAGATCTAGGGAATTGCAGATAAATAAGAACAAGCATCCAAGTACTAAACAATCCTAGGCATGTGCTCCAAATATAGTCATACATGCTCGCAATGAGAACTTGCACAACATCTTCTGTCCAGCCAGCCCGTGACAGCGGGGCCTCTAGGGAACTACTGGCAATTAAGGTGCTCCTTTTAACAGAGCAATCACAAAGCATTAACACTCCATGAACACATGTGATCCTCACACCACAGCCATCCCCTCCGGTTGTCCCAATTATTGTCACTCCGGGGTCTTTGCATCCGGACAATGAGATGTGTACACAACTTGAGATAAGATCACAAACAATACTATCATAATGATTCAATAATAAGTTCAAATCTGAGATCATGGCACTCGGGACCTAGTGACAAGCATTAAGCACAACAAGTTGCAACAAAGTCTAATAGCACTAATAGAGATACTAGGCACTATGCCCTAAAAGATCTTATTCGATTACATGATAGAACTCGTCTAATCCCTACCATCCCCAAGCCTACAGCGGGATGTTACTCACTCATGGATGAGGGAAACATCGATGGTTGATGGAGATGCATTGGTGATGACGATGGCAATGATCCTCTCCAACACCCCGTCCCGGGAGGGTGGTAGAACGGAGTTTCTGGATCCGAATATTGGTTTCTGGTGGCGGCGGTGGAGCGGAACTCTTTCTGGAAAACTATCGAACCCCCCTCTGTTTTTAGGTCGAAAGGCAACTTATAGGCGCAGAGGGAACATGTGGGGGTGCCTGGGGTGGCTGCATCCCCTAGTCGTGGCCAGTGGCAGGCCCACGCCCGGCAGGGGTGTGGGCCCCCCAGGCCCCTTCTCCGTCTCGTCTTATGGCTCCGTGGGTCTTCTGGTGAAATATAATTTTTGGCATATTTTCCGGTATTTTTCTTGATAGTTGATTTTCTGCACAAAAACAAGACACCAAGGTAATTTTTCTGAAAACAGCGTCAGTCTGTGTTAGTTGTATCCAAATCACACAAGTTTAGAGGAGAAACAATAGCAAAAGTGTTCGGGAAAGTAGATACGTTTTGGACGTATCAACTCCCCCCAAGATTAGGTTATTGCTTGTCCTCAAGTAATTCAGTTGAAAACTGAGTGCGATAAAAGAACTTTCATGAACACATTTGCTTCATATGATGTATATATTCTTAGCACATGAGTAGATGCTTAAACTATACATAATAAGAAGTATGCAACTAATTCTACTCAATAGTCATTGCATGCTATGAAGAGAAACCAACTCAATAATAATAATTAGCATGAAACATAAACATAAGCAACATTGCAATGCTCATAGTAAGGTATGATAGAGTGGTAACTCGCTTGCCTTTGTTTGAAGAGCACAATATAAATGCCAAGGCACCTCTGAAGTTCAAGTGAAGACTAGAAGTAAAGATATCACAGATACAAGCATCAAAGTCACGACATAATTAACCAAGTTTTGAGACAAACACAAGAATGACAACTATGCTCTCAAGAAGGTTCTCATAAAATAAGTGGTGACTCAACAAGGTTGTGAAAAGGTTTTGAAATGTTTGAAAGGCTTCCTAATGCTGAAAGGAAGGTACTCATTAGCTTTGAGCTCTCATTGTCCCTATCATAGGCATCTTCATGTGGTTAAGGTGAAAGTGAGGTCCACTCTGAATTATGCTTGATAGACCATAAACTGGAAATCCCAAGTCCCTTGAGTACGAGGGCTGCTTCGCATGCTACTCAACTTTGGTCACCTGAAAGTTCTTGTCATTGTAAATACATGCATATCATAGCTAACTGCCAATGGGGTACCCCTTGCGCATGATACAGGAGCTATCCCATGATCAAAATGACAAGGAAAGTAGACAATGAGCATATCAGCAACATATCTATTTATTGAGGAAGCTTCATAGATGCTCATTATGGTGATGCTGCAAGTTTCCACCATGATTAGACATGGCTTAGGCTAGCGGCCTAGGCGTTTCTCTAACACAATGTATAAACTCCATGAACTCACAAACTCCCCTTTTATTTCACATCGCCGACATCCGTAAACAAAATAGCAAAGTATCAACTGGATAGGATATCCAAAAAGTGTTTAAAGTGTTCCCCGTGACAACACGGTTCTGCTGACTCCCAGCATATAATTAGCAAGCATATAACTTTCATGGACAAGTCACAATGGTTCAGGATTATTAAGTGCAAGTAATAAAGTGTGCGATCAAGTTCGTGAGAGCTTTACTAACTAACTTTCTCAAAACAGAGAAACATTTTATTTGGAAGAAAACACGACATATTGAATATGCACTGAAATAGCAAACGATGCTAATAGGTAGGTATGGTGGACACAGTTGGAAATATTGGTTTTGGGGAGTTGGAAGCACAGGTAGAGCTCATACTCAGTGCAAGTGAAGGCTAGCAAATAGAGAGGGAGCGACAAATGAGAGAGCAATAACTGTCATAATTATGCTTGCAACAAAACAGGACTAATTATTGCATGAAAGTGATAAAATAACTTTGAGTCAAAATAAATCATCGAGGCTTACTGACTATTGATTAGTCATATGCATGCGTCAGCATGTGCCAAGTCGATTCATATGAACAGTTAGAGGTGGATACCAAAATATCATACCAAAATATGAATAAAACAATGCAAGCAAACATTCATATGACATGCTACAAACTATTAGCAAGCTGGAGCTAATCATAGACAAGCAAGAACTACTAAGAATCCATCTGTAACATACGCCTTACAATGAACAGACTAAGCATGCTCACAATGATGAGTATATGTACAAAAATGAAACAAATAGAGTTCGTTACCAGCCTCTTACCACACCTCGAGTTGTCTTAATCTTCATTATTGCCCTTCACTTGTGTGAATTGAATAATTACGTGAAACCAAAATTCACTGAGGATGGCTGAACCCTGCAAAGAACTCACAAAACCAAAGAAGAATAACAAATATTTTTGGTGCTTTCGATTTTTAGAAACAAGAAAACAAAGAAAAACTAAACAAAGAAAAACTAAACAAAGAAAATGCAAACGAAACAAAGCAAAATATTTTTGGATTTTTCTTTTAAGGCAAACCAAAGCAAAGAAATAAAGAAACAAACCAAGAGAAACAATGAAAATATTTTTGGTATTTTTTGTTTTTGACAAAGAAGCAACAAGAACCAAAAAGAAAGCGAAACAATGGATATACAAAGAACCGACCGAACATGATATATATATATAAATGAATGTGATTTAGGTATACCTCCCCCCAAGCTTAGGATTTTGGCCTAAGTGGGGCTCAATCCCATGGCGCCCAAGTAGATGCACCTCCGTAGTATGACGAGGAGGCTCCCTCGTCCTGGTACGAGGTCGAGGACTCCCCTGTGTAGTGTACCGCAGGGTCATATGAGGGCGCTTCCTCCTGATAGTGCCCATGGAAGTTAAGGGAGCATAGCAACTCATCCATCTCCTCCTTGGAGCATGAAAAAGGTCCCTGAGAAATACTGAACAAAGTGGTTTGGGGGAGAGGGATCTCTCTCTCTTCCCCGTCAATCAACAACATTCTATAAACCAATTTCTCCAGGGCAGAGCTAGTGGTGACAAAGTGATGCGCCTTCATGGCAACAATATCAAGCATCTCAGGAGCCAAGATTGTATCATTTGGATCAACGACAATGTCCAAGGTAGCAGCAACACGAGTAGCAATAATTCCCCCATAAACAGGTCCCTTAGCTGTTAAGCAACGAGCAATGAGAGAACCGATATTGTACTTGGTATCATTGTTGAGCATAGCAGCTAAGAAAGCCAAATGATAACTGGAAATATTACTAGTGTTTTCCCTACCAAGAACACTAGTGGCAAGATAGTAAGCGAAGTACCTGACGGCTGGAAGCTGAATGTTTCTTATCTTTCCCTGTTGAGCTCTACGGCTATCATCATTGGTTATTCCTCGGTAAAGCTCCAACAGATCAGTGGGTTGAGATGGAATCTTCTTTGCTGACCCAGTTGTACCAAGTCCAAGAGCCCCACAAAATTTCTTCAATGTCATATGGTAAGACCTGCCATAAACTTTGAAAGAAACATCTGGATGGAACACACTATTAGTAAAGGAGAAACTCTCCACAAATGTTTTGGTGAGCGTAGCATATTGCACACTATAATCCTGCATAATACTTGTTAGACCAGCCCTCCGAACCAAGGTCATAAAATCATTAAGGATCCCAGCAGCCTGCAAGAAGGTTTGGCAAGGAAAGGTGGAGGGATGCGCATCCCCCTCATCTCCCTCGTCACCAAATCGCGGAGTAATGAGATCCTCATTATATGAGGTCCTGACACTGGTGGATGATCTTGGAAGCCTTGCCCTTCTAGGTGCATCACCCTCAAATATTTCACCAAATGTGTGGTGGTCCATGACCTCTCTTTTCTGAAATTTTAGACAAGCTTCAAACCAAGTGATTTCTAAGTTGATAAATGATGAGCAACTACTATTGGAACCTGCTAGAGGGCTACACATGCATCAAAATGAAATTTATAAGAATAGAACAAGCATGCAAGCTCAAACAAACTGTCACCTATAGCAGAAAAATACTCAAGATACAATATACCAATCACAAATCTAATTGGACAAGTGGAGGAGGCACATACCAAGGTACAATCTCTCCAAAAATCAGCACCAAAGAGGGGATGAGCAAGGAGATCGAAAATCGCGAGCAATAACATCAAGAACTCGAGCTTGAGCAAGTTCTCCGGTGTTTTTCGGGAGAGATAAAGAAGATGGCTTTGAGGAGGTAGCCTGGAGAGGCCCAGGTGGGCCAGACTCCCCCCTAGGCGCCGCCCACTGCTAGGCCGTGCCTACCATGGCTGTGGTGCCCTGGGTGGCCCCTGGGTCACTTCAGGTGTCCCTATGCCCCTTTTTTTGAGGAAAAATTTTCTTTTGAATTTTTTGGGATTTTTCGGGAAACTTTATTTTTGGCCAATTTTCAGGGTATGAAAATTGATTTTCTCGCAGAAACAGTTTTTTCAGAAGAAGCAAAAGAAAACCAAAAGCCAAACTATAGGATCTCTAAGACAAACTAACAAGCAAACAACTAACAAAACCAAAGCTACCAGAGGAAAGGCAAAGACTAGGAAGGAGAAAAGTAAAAGAAAGCAAGTATAACCATAGTGAAAACATTATTTTGTTCATTAAAATCCTTTTGTTAACAAGGTTGATCAAGTCTTGTTACCAAAACAATGTTATATGAAACAAAACTTTGCAATCCACAAGATGATTATGTCACTTCATACTTGATAGCAGTGGTCCCAATCATAATAGTTTCAAAATTTTCTTGTGGAATGGGACAATATATTTCTCTAACCTTGATGCTCTCAATATTTTCAATGTAATTAAGGCAATATCTTCTAACAACCTTCTTGGGGAAATAAACAGTATGCTCTTTGTCATCAATATTGAATGTTACTTTTCCTTGATTACAATAAATGACAGCACCTGCAGTATTAAGAAAAGGTCTCCCAAGAATAATAGACATATTATCATCTTCGGGCATTTCAAGCACAACAAAATCAGTCAGAACGAAGCAATTATGATATACTTGAACAGGAACATCCTTGCATATACCAACAGGAATAGTAGTTGACTTATCAGCCATTTGCAAAGGTATATCAGTTGGTATCAACTTTTCTAGCTGGAGTCTCTTGTAGAGAGAAAAAGGCATAACACTAACTCCAGCTCCCAAATCACATAAAGCAGTTCTAACATAATTATTCTTAATAGATCAAGGAATAGTGGGTATACCTGGATCACCAAGTTTCTTTGGAACCTTACCATTGAAGGAGTAATTAGCAAGCAAAGTAGAAATCTCCTCATTAAGAATCTTCCTTTTATTAGAGACAATATCCTTCATATACTTTGAATAAGGAGGCAATTTAATAGCATCAGTCAAATACAATTGAAAAAATAAAGGTTTCATCCACTCACAAAACTTGTTGTAGTGTTCTTCCTCCTTTGACTTGTGTTTCTTACCTGGAAAAGGCATAGGTTTCTACACCCAAGGTTCTCTCTCTTTACCATGTTTATTAGAAATCAAATCTTCCTTTGTGTACCTAGTGTCCTTAGTGTGCTTCTCGGGTTCTTCCTCACCTTCCTCCTTATCAGGAGAATCATTTTTATCATTACCACTCTCAGTTTCAACATCAGAGATAGATATACTATTAGGATCTACAGCAGGTTTAAGTGGTTCCTCAACTACTTTATGTTTCTTTTTCTTTCTCTTATGAGGACTACCACTACTCTCACCTTGCTGAGAATCCTGCTCAATTCTTTTAGGGTGTCCTTCAGGATATAAAGGATATACCACTCCTAGTTCTAATTCCATAAGTATGTTTATTTCCTGAGGCATTAACTAGCATATCCTTTTGTACCTTAGCAAGTTGATCAAGTTGGGTTTGAAACATTTGAAAGTGTTTACAAAGCATTTTAATATCACTAGAAGTTCTTTCCACAATATCTTTAAACTCATGGATAGCTCTAGAGTTTTCCAATAAATGATTCTGAACTTGTTTATTAAAATTACCTTGTTTAACAATAAATGTGTCAAGTTCCTCTAAGCATTGATCAGGAGTCTTACCATAGGGAATATCCCCTTCATTAAAGTGGAGAGAGTGTACCTCAATAGTAGATGAGTGAGGAATTGGCTTACATAATTCTTCTATAGGAGGTAGATTCTTCACATCTTCAGCTCTAATACCTTTATCCTTTAGACATTTCTTAGCTTCCTTAATCACTTCATCATTTAATGCAATAAATACCCTCTTCTTTGGCGTTGGTGTTGGAACTGGTTCAGGAACATCTGGTTCAGGAATAATAGTCTCAGGTGTATTTAGCTCAGTTGAAGTCGAGTCATCATAATTTTTGCTTATCTTAGCCATTAATTCTTCAGCATCTGTAGGAGTTCTTTTCCTGAAAACACAATCAACAAATCTATCTAGGTATGTCCTAAAATCATCAGTTAGTCCATTATAATAAATATCAAGAAGCTCATTCTTAGGTAATGGACATCCAGGATGTGCATGAATCAAGGCACAGAACCTTGTCCATGACTCAGGCAATTTCTCTTCTTCTCCCTGTTTAAAATCAAAAAGTCGCTGCAAAACATCATGTCTAGAACTGGGAGGAAAATATTTCTGGAAGAAAGAAGCAATCAAGCAATCAGGGCTATGAATGGAACCAGGAGTTAATCTATTAAACCAAGCCCTAGCTTCTCCTTTTAGTGAAAAAGGGAAGATCTTAGTAACAAAGTACTTACGCATCTTAAAATCATCAGAGAACAAAGAACTCATAGTAGAAAGCTCATTCATATGAGCCACAACACTCTCATTTTTAGTCTTCATCTTTAATATCTATGGGAGAGGTGGCAAACTTAGCATCACAGGACAGCTTAGGAATAATAGTACGTCTAGCAAGGAGACTCTTAATAGAACTAGTACCATGTGTGTTTTGGCACTCTTCAACAAATTCATTAGTGAACTCAATGTAACCATCATTAATATCATAACTCTCTCTAGACTCAGGTGAGCTAACAGGTGTAATAGTGTCTTCACTAGGAGTTTCGGTATTTCCTAGACTATCCATAGTATCATCTAGAAAAGGACCTAATGAAGCACTCGCATCAAGCACAGTAGAAATAACATCTTGAGCATCAAAAGCAGTTTCAGATTCACCAGTAGTAGTAGTGTGTGTAGCATGAGTATGTGGTGGTGGTGTGACAAGCTTACTTATAATAGACGGTGAATCAAGAGCAGCAGTGGTGTTTAGGACCGTACCTCTTCTTGTAGTTGATGGTAAAATAGGGAACTTTCCATCAAGAGACTTCCCCATGATGAAAGGAGTAGCAGTGAACAATAATAGATCCAAGTGATCTTACAAATAAAGCTATCCTCCCCGGCAACGGCGCTAGAAAATATTCTTGATGGCCCACAAGTGTAGGGGATCGCAACAGTCTTCGTGGGTAGTATTATCCAATTTAATGATTCGACACAAGGGGCGCCAGATAATACTTGCAAGCCTCAACAACTGAGTTTTCAAATCAGCTGCACCTGAAAATAGTTCTTTCTCACAAAAGTTTATCAGTAGCAACAGTTTGTAGTAGCAACAGCAAGCAAATAAGCACGAGCAATAATGTGATAATAGTAATAGTAGGATTCGAATGCGGTAGGAATCGGGATGGATGGATGGGCGTTGCATGGACAGGTCTAAACATGTAACTTCAAGATCTAGGCATGCAGATAAATAAGAACAAGCATCCAAGTACTAAACAATCATAGGCATGTGCTCCAAATATAGTCATACGTGCTCGCAATGAGAACTTGCACAACATCTTCTGTCCACCCAGCCCGTGGCAGCGGGGCCTCTAGGGAACTACTAGCAATTAAGGTGCTCCTTTTAATAGAGCACCGGAGAAAAGCATTAACACTCCATGAACACATGTGATCCTCACACCAGAGCCACCCCCTCCGGTTGTCCCAATTATTGTCACTTCGGGGCCTTTGGATCCGGATAATGATATGTGTACACAACTTGCAGATAATATCACAAACAATACTATCATAATGATTCAATAATAAGTTCAGATCTGAGATCATGGCACTCGGGCCCTAGTGACAAGCATTAAGCACAACAAGTTGCAACAAAGTCAAATAGCACTAATAGAGATACTAGGCACTATGCCCTAACAGATCTTATTCGATTACATGATAGAACTCATCTAATCACTACCATCCCCAAACCTACAGCGGGGGATTACTCACTCATGGATGAGTAAAACATCTATGGTTGATGGAGATGCGTTGGTGATGATGATGGCGAATCGTCTCCAAATTCCCCGTCCCAGCATGGTGCCAGAACGGAGTTTCTGGATCCGAATCTTGGTTTCTGGTGGCGGCGGCGGAGCGGAACTCTTTCTGGAAAACTATCGAATCCCCCTCTGATTTAACGTCGAAAGGCAACTTATAGGCAGAGAGGGAACCGGGGGGGTGCCTGGGGTGGCTGCACCCCTAGGCGCAGCTAGTGGTGGGCCCGCGCATTGCAGGGTGTGGGCCCCCCAGGCCCCTTCTTTGTCTCGTCTTCTGGCTCCATGGGTCTTCTGGTGAAATATAATTTTTGGCATTTTTTCCGGGATTTTTCCTAATAGTTGATTTTCTGCACAAAAACAAAACACCAAGGTAATTCTTCTGAAAACATCGTCAGTCTGTGTTAGTTGTATCCAAATCACACAAGTTTAGAGGAGAAACAATAAAAAAAGTGTTCAGGAAAGTAGATATGTTTTGGACGTATCACCCTCTAGATATGACTGAGGCAAAGACAAAGACAAGTCTTGTTGAGGCTTTGGCTATGGCTAAAAGGATGGGGCACCATAACCTCATGACTCTATAGTGCAAATATGATTCTTCTATGGTTAAGCAATTCTTTTCAACTCTTGTGATCTGTGGAGATGAGCTCAGCACTTTGAAGTGGACAACTGGTAGCACCCTCATTCAGTCTAATTTCCGCACCTTTGGTCAGGTGCTTGGTTATTCCTTTCATGGTCATGACACTCCTTCTGTTCATCGCATTATCTCTCCGATCAAGCCTAGAAAGTACACTGCTCTCTCTCTCCATGCCTAGCTACAAATGGCGTGGTTGGTACTCTCTCAGGTATCTCACCACTGTATGCAGCTGTCACATCCCAAAATTTTCCAAATTATGAAATGTGAAAAATAAATAAACAAAAGAATTAAATGTTGAATTTTAGGGTGAAAAGAAACTTTTTGCTTCTAAATGGAAACATCAAAACCCTTCCTGAATAAAATTTAAATGAAAAGGGAATCCAACAAAATTTCAATCAAGTGAAATGCATTTATCAATGAATGTATCTTGAAATTTAAACACTTGGGAAAATAAACCAAAACCCTAAAACCCTAATGGAAGAAAATCATTCCAAGATCTCTCTAATACTATGGATTTGATCCATATAAAAATTTAGCAAAAAACCTTTATAAATGATCAAGAATGATAAATAAAAATATTATAAAAACATAGAAATTGGTTTATTTTAATTTGGAGCCATGGATAAAAACTTATGAATTTAATAAGGTAAAAGGAATTAATTTCCAAAGCTAATAAAGCTCCTATCTAAAATCCACACCAAATTATGAGCAAAATAATCCTAAAAGGATTTAAAAAGATAAACAAATATTAAATAAAATCATACAATTGGAATCACCAATTTTTAGATATATAAATAAAAAGATATGGATTCTATAAGGCAAAAAAAGAAATAAATAAATAAGGAATATTTAAAAGCCAAATTAAATCTTTGCCAAATCCAGAACAAATGAAAGTTTATTGAATAATAAAAAGGAGTAAAAGATTATTTAAATAAAATCATAAGGATTGAACAATATCCAATTTTATTTAAATAAAGAGAAATTACCTAAACTAAATAAATAATAAATTCCAAAGAAATAATTTAGAAGATAATTCAAACCTTGAATTAAATCCATAAGCAAATGGAATAAAGATAATCCAAATAAAATAAAGCGATAAAGAATAGTCAAATAAAATTATATGGCATTAAACCATATTCAATTTATTGAAATGAAGACAAAATCCCTAATATAAATGATTAATTAAATAATGAGAAAATAATAATTAGAATTTACCCAAGTGGAATAAAAGTTACTTAATTAACTAAAAAGGAATAAAAGAATTATTTGAATAGAATTTATAAGGGTTTAAAACCATATATGATTTTATTTGAATAAAGACAAATGCCAGATTTAAATGAATATTAAATATTATTAAAATATTTTAAATAATTCAAAGTGAATTATTTGCACTAATGAATAAATAAAACCTAGTGAAAAAGGTTTGGTAAAAATTAAGAATTCAAATATAAGTTTGAAAATATATTTAAAATCTTATTTAAATAAAGACAAGTGCCTATTTTAAATAAATCATAAATCATAAAATAATAAAAGAAATTATTCTAAAATGTAATTTCGAATACATTGTTAAGCCGTATTAAAACATACTGAAAGTTGAGGAAAAGTTTGAAATCAAATGAGAGTTTAAATCATTTGATTCAAATCAAAACAGAAAATAAAATCACAAAAAGAAAAAGATTCAGAAAGAAAAAAAATAAGATAAGGAACAGCCCAGAAACATAACCCAACTAACTAGCCCAACAGACCCAGCGCAGCCCACTCTCTCCCTCCCCCGAACCGTTTTCTCACCCGCAGTTTAACCCGCGCCCTCGATGACGTCCCGACCCCACTATTGCCCCGTCGTCGTCTTCCCCACGGCGACAACCACGTCCTCTTCCCGGCTATTTTTGCCGCTAATTTCTCTGTGTAAATTTGCGTTAACTGATGATCAATTCTTGCCAGTAAGCATGGCCTCTTAAGCGCCTCCTCCCCTCTCTCATTCCCCTCAGACGCCACACCCTCTCTGCCCCCAGGCTGTGCTAATTGCTTGCGGCAACGCCACTGACTCCGGTGAGCTTTCCGTCCGGTTCCGGCCAACCCTCACTGACCCACTACCCCTAGCCTCCACGAGCATGTTCCCCAGCATCCCCCGCATCTGCCAGTACCCTCTACTAGCTCGCGCACGGTTCGATACGTCAGCAAGGACAACACCTGAGCACCGCCGTCGACTATGCCCACTCTGGTGACCTCTCCCCGTAATCACAGACCGCCTCCTCCTCTCTGGTTGCTACCTCTACAACCTCCTCTCTCGCGCACATCTGACATGCCCTTTTTCTTGCCCTGGTGTGACCCGTAACCTTGCCAACGACGACGAACAGAGATGCTCGACCGCGACGACAACTATGGCAAGCAATCACAAGCAGCATCGTGTGCCCCTGTCACTGAAACGACCACGTTGAGCTTCTCCACTCTCCTGCGAACACGGTGAGCCATCCCTCTTCCTCCTTTGTTTCCTATTTCGCTGGAACCACCATGAACAGAGCGCACCACCACTCGAAGTCACACCAGCGCCGCCAGTACATGGTCATAGTGCTCTGAGCCGTTAGATGGTGATCTTGTGGACACGATATATTCACTTAAACCGAATTGGTATGCTAGATCTGGACCGTGCGATGCACTTTAAATCATGCGGCCTGTGTTAGTCGATACAACCGAATTGGTACCTTAATAGGATTGCACCACGTGGCCTGTCCTCTTTGATTAAATTCCAGAAATGATTTTTGGTTGTTTAAACTTGAAAAAATCATAACTATTGATCTGCTTGGCCAAAATTTGAAAATTTTATATCATTGGAATCATCAAAAATAAACCTTTGCAACCATGCCCTTAGTTTAGTATTTTTCGTTTTTAAAATTGGTTGTTTTGCAGAAACATTTCTAGGCCTATTTTGGTTACAAAATTTATTCTAAAAATGATTTTTGAGTAAACTATTTGCAAATGATTTGTTTTGAATCTACTGACCATAAGAACAAACTTTTGGGTTTATAAATATATTTTGATAAACACAAGGAATTATTCCTTGAATAAAGACATTTCTAGTAAAACAAAATGTTGCTATTATTTAAAAAATGATTTTGAGTGAAAACTTTTTGTAAATGGATTTGGTTTAAAACACTTTGACCTGAAACACTAACATTTGGGATTAGAAACATATTTGGCTAACACTATAAATTATTCTTTGAATAAAATCATTTCTAGCAAAACAAAAGGGATTTAAATGGCCATTTTCACTAACTTGTTTTCAAATAACCTTGAACTTTTATAAATGACCAATAGGTCTTTTAAAATGATTATATCCTTAGTAGAAACCACATTTCTAATAAAACAATCTTTTGCATTCTTGCATGCATTGTTTTGTTTTCTTTATTCTATGTGATGAATTCCTTGAATGCTAGATTGAATTGGTGCCTTGATTGAATTGTAGTGAATTTTGAAGAGTGTGACAATTGCAAGATCAAAGAGTGAATCTATATTCTCTACTAAAAAGGCAAGTGGTGCTTCATAATTTGTCCTAATATTTTGACTATGCATTAGTTATATTTCTAAGTAGAACTTGCATGAAATTTTCTATGTGTTAACTATGCCATGGGAAATCCTAGTAGATGATGTCTTAGTAGACTTTTCCTGAAGTTAAGATTCCTACTACTATCATGTTTAGCATAGATAGTAGAAAACAAGGGTGGTTTATATGCATGCTATGGAAATTTTTGCTAAGTCTTTTGACTTAATGTTTTTGCTTAATAAAACTACTAACTGAATGAATCACCTGGGTGGAATGGTAAGGTGCTTGGATTGATTTTTGTTGAGTGGTTACCAGGGCCCCATTTTTCATGGACTACCCTGTGTATATCACTTGTGGAATGCCACCTAGGAACAAAGAGATTTGAGATGTCAAATGTTGAGAAGCTTCAAGTGCAGCCACATGGAATTATGGGCTCTGCCTGGATCATATAGGTTGCAATAACTTAGCCAGATGGACAGTTGGTGGTAGGGGATGATAGGTTTAGAGCGCGTCCATTTTGGTGCGAGGAAGGCTTACGAAGATCTTGTCTCGATGCATGTCGAGTCTTGTGGGGAAAGTTCACCACCTCTCGAGAGAGTAAAATCTAAGTACTTAGACGTGTCCCCGGCAATGGACAATTCGAGCATCAAGACATGGAAGCTATCAAGGATCTCCTCATCCCAATTTCTAAGTTAAAAGCTTATGGTTGATCAAGGGTTAAAGGTTAACCAATTTTATTGGTTGTTCCTTGGGTGATTTTGACAAATAAAAACTTAGTGTTTTCAACTTATAAGGAAAACCTATTTTGAGCAAAGCAATCCTAAGATCCACTTAGCCAAATGCATATAGATGATAGATACCACTATACTACCATAGTATCACTTGCCAATACAATTCAAATATATTGACCCTTGTGGCTGTAACTTATTATATTGCAGGTTTGTTTGATGTTAGTGAAGTGTGTTGAATAGCATTACAAGTCTACAACCAATACGATTGCATGTTGCACTTTGAAGATGAAGGACTCCATGCTATATAGTTATTTCTGCTGCATTGTAATGAGATAGCCAAATGAGCTATGTAATATGTAATGAATTATTTTTTTCCTAGTTATAAAGTTGTATTATGACCTTTGTTTCTTGATATTACATCTTAAACTATGGATGCTAGCTATTTATCCAGGGACTAGCATTGTAAACATAGGGATCTCTACCTTATCAGGTTGGGACCTCTATAGATGGTATTAGAGCAGTGTGTTTCCTGTAGGATTGTAACCCTAGGATTGGACAAAACCCCTTAGAAAAATAGGAGTTGTATTTGTTCAAAACTTATTTACAAACAATCTTGTAAACTCTTTCCTCAACCTTTTTGGTTTTGATTCTACATCTTCCCCCTTTTCAAACTTGATGCACAAAGACTTCAACATCACCAATGACGTCAACTTTAGTTTCACCAAGGAATTCAACTTGGACGTCACCAAGGACTACAAATGAGACAAGGACAATACACAAGACTTGGAGGACTAAGGAAACACAACTTAGAAGGAACCATCATCACCTTTGAAGCTTTGTGACCAAGATGCAAGGATTTTTCCAAGGATACCATGATCTTGTTCATGAAGAAAACAACTAAGAAGAATGGAAAGATCCCAAGGGAACTCTATAGTTGGACCACCATACTATTTTTTAATTTAGATCATATATTGATCACACCAACTTAGTGGTGTAGCAAAAATATATTGTTGCCTAAAAATATGTTTGTATCTTGTTTTTTGAGAGGAAGGCATGATTGTGATTGCTTGCACATTGCTTGTGTGAATTGTTGTGTGTGATTAGACTTCTTCCCTAGAAATCTTTTGCATACTCTAATCCCAATTCAACCCAAACAGATGACCTCTCCAAGAAACTTCAACATTAAGAATGGTGACAACAACAACCAACAGATGCACATGAGAGAACAATTTCTAGCAACCCAAGCCCAGTTGAATCAAGTGAGAAATCAGTTTTTAGCCAACATCAATGAGTTAGACCCAACCATGCAAAAGTTTTTGGAAATCCAATCCCAATTGTTGCAAAGAATGACCAATCAAATGATCAGCATGAGAGATAACCATTCCCAAAGTGATTGTGATAACAATGATATCAAGGATGGTATTATAAAGGGAACTCAAGCTTGCAATATTTGCGGAGACATAGAACACACTTATAAATAGCATGAGGAGCAATGCCCTAATTGTGAAGAGAAACATCAAACTAAACAATGCCCCACATCTCAAGTGACTTGTTTCCTATGTGAAGGAAATGATCATGTCCCTATCCAATGCCCCATCTATCCTATAGTTCAACAAATGAAGCAGGATGGAATGCGTCAAATGTTTGGAAAACTCCATAACGGAATAACTTCTACCAAGAAGGATGAATACAAAGTCAGAACCATGCCTCATAAGGCCACATCCAAAGTGACCACCAAGTGTTGCTACTCATGTGGAGAAGAAGGTCATATCTCTAGTGGCTGCCCCAAGAAGAGAGAAAGATTTCCCACATTTGAGGTGAAATATGAAGAACATGAACTAGAAGAACTCCTAGTTTTGGAGAGACCCAAAAAGAAGAATAAGGACAAAAGCCAGGTGCAATGTTACAATTGAAAAGAGATGGGACACTATGCCAATGAATGTCTAGAAAAGAAGAAGAACCAAGGAAACAAACAAGAGGAAATGATACCAAAGAAGAAGAATGATATTATCTAGTTGATGTGTTTCAAATGCAAAGAGCTAGGCCATTATGCAAGCAACTGTCTAGAGAAGTTACATCAAGACCCCAAGTAAGCCATGATGTAATCTAGTCAAAAACCTTTTTAAGGGTGGTAGTACCCTAGTTGTCTTGAAGCCAACTTGTAATCTCTAGCCTTCCCAAATCTCAGGACGAGATTTATTTTAAGGGTGATAGCCTGTCACATCCCAAAATTTTCCAAAATTTGAAATGTGAAAAATAAATAAACAAAAGAATTAAATGTTGAAATTTAGGGTGAAAAGAAACTTTTTGCTTCTAAATGGAAACATCAAAACCCTTCCTGAATAAAATTTAAATGAAAAGGGAATCCAACAAAATTTCAATCAAGTGAAATGCATTCATCAATGAATGTATCTTGAAATTTAAACACTTGGGAAAATAAACCAAAACCCTAAAACCCTAATGGAAGAAAATTATTTCCAAGATCTCTCTAAGACTATGGTTTGATACGTATAAAAATTTGGCAACAAACATTTATAAATGATCAAGAATGATAAATAAAAATATTATAAAACCATAGAAATTGGTTTCATTTAATTTGGAGCCATGGATAAAAACTTATGAATTTAATAAGGTAAAAGGAATCAATTTCCAAAGCTAATAAAGCTCCTATCTAAAATCCATACCAAATTATGAGCAAAATAATCCTAAAAGGATTTAAAAAGATAAACAAATATTAAATAAAATCATACAATTGGAATCACCAATTTTTGGATCTATAAATAAAAAGATATGGATTTTATAAGGCAAAGAAAGAAATAAATAAGGAATATTTAAAAGCCAAATTAAATCTTGTCCAAATGCATAAACAAATAAAAGTTTATTGAATAAGAAAAAGAGTAAAAGATTATTTAAATAAAATCATAAGGACTGAACAATATCCAATTTTATTTAAATAAAGAGAAATTGCCTAAACTAAATAAATAATAAATTCCAAGGAAATTATTTAGAAGATAATTTAAACCTTGAATTAAATCCATAAGAAAATGGAATAAAGATAATCCAAATAAAATAAAGAGATAAAGAATAGTAAAATAAAATTATATGGCATTAAAACATATTGAATTTATTTAAATGAAGACAAAATCCCTAATGTAAATGATTAATTAAATCATGAGAAAATAATAATTGGAATTTACCCAAGTGGAATAAAAGTTAATTAATTAACTAAAAAGGAATAAAAGAATTATTTGAATAGAATTTATAAGGGTTTAAAACCATATTTGATTTTATTTTAATAAAGACAAATGCCCAAATTAAATGAACATTAAATCATATTAAAATATTTTAAATAATTCAAAGTGAATTATTTGCACTAATGAATAAATAAAACCTACTGAAAAAGGTTTGGTAAAAATTAGAATTCAAATAGAAGTTTGAAAATATATTTAAAATCTTCTTTAAATAAAGACATGTGCCTATTTTAAATAAATAATAAATCATAAAAGAATAAAAGAAATTATTGTAAAATGTAATTTCAAATACATTGTTAAGTAGTATTAAAACATACTGAAAGTTGGGGAAAAGTTTCAAATCAAATGATAGTTTAAATCATTTGATTCAAATCAAAACAGCAAATAAAATCATAAAAAGAAAAAGATTCCGAAAGAAAAAAATAAGAAATGGAACAGCTCAGAAACCTAACCCAACTAACCAGCCCAACAGGCCCAACATAGCCCACTCTCTCCCCTCCCCCGAACCGTTTTCTCACCTGCAATTTAACCCGCGCCCTCGCTGACGACCTGACCCCACCGAACCTCCCCTAACCTTGTTGATGCCTCGACCCCAATCTGCCCCGTCACCCTCTTCCCTACCATGACGACCACGCCCTCTGTAAGTCCGTTTTTGCCGCTAATTTCTCTGTGTAAATTCACGTTAACTACTGATCAATTCTCGCCAGTAAGCACACCCTCTTAAGCGCCTCCTCCCCTCTCTCATTCCCCTCAGACGCCACACCCTCTACGCCCAATTTCGCTAATTTTGCTTGCATATCCTTGACTCCGGTGAGGCTTCCATCCGATTCCAGCCAATCCTCACTGGCCCACTACCCCTAGCCTACATGAGTGTGTTCCCCAGCGTCCCCTGCATCTTCCAGTACCCTCTACTAGCCCCCGCGCGCTTCGGAACATCGGCAAGGACAACACCTGAGCACCGCCATCGACTGTGCCCACTCCGGCGACCTCTCCCCATAAGCACAGACCGCCCCCTCCTCTCTGGTTGCTACCTCTAGAAATTGTAAAACCATAGAAATTGTTTTCACTCAATTTGGAGCCATGGATAAAAACTTATGAATTTAATAAGATAAAAGGAAATAACTTCCAAATCTAATAAAGCTCCTAACTAAAATCCATACCAAATTGTGAGTAAGATAATCCTAAAAGGATTTAAAAAGATAACAATTATTAAATAAAATTTTACAAATTGGAATCCCCATATTGGAACTATAAATAAAAGTTATGGATTTTATAGGACAAAGAAAGAAATAATTAAATAAGAAATAATTGCAAAGACAATTTAAATCTTGGCCAAATCCATAAGAAAATGGAATAAAGATAATCCAAATAAAAATAAAGGAATAAAGACCTTTAAATAAAATTATATGGGCTTTAACCATATTCAATTTTATTTGAATGAAGACAAATTTCCTAAAATAAATGATTAATTAAATCATGAGAAAAATAATTGAAATTGCCAAAAATGGATTAAAAGTTATCTAATTAACTTAAAAAGAATAAAAGAATTATTTGAATAAAATTATATGGGCTTGAACCATACTTAATTTTATTTAAATAAAGACAAATGCCTAATTTGAATGAATATTAAATCAAAATAAAATATTTGAAATAATTCAAGGTGGACTATTTAAAAACACTATTAAACAGTACAAATCTACTAAAAACGTTTGGTAAAATTTGAATTCAAATTGAAGGTTTGAATCTATTGGTTTGAATTAAAAACATAAAAATTAAATGGAAAAAAAAGAAATAGAAAAGAAAAGAAAAAAATATAAAACAGACACAACCCAGCTCCTAGCCCACCAGGCCCAATTCCATCCTACCCGGCTTTTCCCTTTCTCCCCGCAGACCCTTTCTCACTCGCGGCCTCGACCCCCACCCTCACTGACTTCCCGGGCCCGCGTCCATGCCACCATCGTCTTCCTCACCGCACTGACCTCGTCCCCATTCCCCTTTGTCGTTTCTGCCCGTTGTTAATCGACATAAATTTGCGTTAATGCTGTAGTAATCTCTCCCCGTGACCACGCACGATTAAGCGCCTCTCTCTCCTCTCTCTTTCCCTCCAGTCACCACCGCACGAGAGCCCCTAGGCTGCTCTAATTGCTTGCTAAAACACCACTGCTCAGCCGAGCCCCAACGTCAATTTCGATGAGCCTAGACCGCGCCCCTTACCCTAGTGCATACGAGCTTGCTCGACATCGCCTCGCGCATCTTCGAGTGGCCTTTGCTTGCACGCGTGCACCCTAGAAGCTCGGCAACGACTACGTCTGAGCGTCGCCGCTGTCTTCTTTGACTCCGGCGAACTCCTCTGGTTAGTCCTTACCGCGCCTCTCTCTCTAGTTGATGCTCGCGCCTACACCTCTCTCTTATGAGTCTAATGCTACCTCCCTTTGGTCTTTCCGTGGCTTGTAGCTTCACCTCCGACAACGCCTGAGCGTGCCCGACACCGTCGTGAACTCCGGCGAGCAATCGACAGCAACCTCGTGCGCCCCTGGCCTTCCCACGACCACCTCGAGCATCCCCACACCACAGTGACTCCGATAATGCCCCACCCCCTCTCCTTTGCTTCCTAGAATTGCTAGACCATCCTTTGGCAGCAGCCGCATGTGCCGTCATGACGCCGCCATGCTTGGCAGAATGGTTTTGGTCCGTTAGATGCAGATCGCGTGGTGTAGATTAGATCTTAGGCAAAACGTTTTTGGTTGATCTGATATGTGCATTGACACTTAAATCCAACGCTCCACGTTGCTCGATCCAGACAAAGCGGTACCAACCAATCAGAAACAGACACATGGTCCAACTTTTGTTTTAAAAACAGAATTTGTTCTATTGAATGATTAAACTTGCAAAAATCATAACATTTGTTCTGTATGTCCAAAATTTACAATTTTTATATCAATGGATTCAGAAAATGTATGCTTTGCAACTAATGCATTATTTTAGTATTTTGCTTCTGTAAAATTATGTGTTTTTGCTGAAACTTTATTAGTACTATTTTGGATATAAAAATTGTTCTAAAAATGATTTTTGAGTAAAACCTTTTTAAAATGGTTTGATTTTAACTCTATGACCCTAAACACTAACATTTGGAATTAAAAACATATTTGGATAACCCTAGAAATTATTCCTTTGAATAAAATCATTTCTAGCAAAACAAAATGATTTAAAAGGGTTATTTTCACTAACTTGTTTTCAAATGCTTTTCCACATTCTATAAATGACCAGTAAGTGATTTAAAATGTTTATAACCATAGTAGAAACCCCTTTTTCAATAAAACAATCTTTTGAATGCTTGCATGCATTTCTTTGTTTTTATCATTTTATGTGGTGAATTGTATGAATGCTAGTTTTGAATTTGTGTCTTGCTTGATTATTTGTAGTGAACTTTGAAGAGTGTGACAATTGCAAGATCAAGGTGAACCTAGTTTCTCTTCTAAAAAGGCAAGTGGTGCTTCATATATTCTGTCCTATTATTTTGACTATGCATTAGTGATATTTTGAGTAGGACTTGCATGGAATTTTCTAAGTATCTATGCTATTCTATGCCTTGGGAAATCCTAGTAGATGATGCACTAGTAGAATTTTCCCTAATTTAAGATTCTTGCTACTAGAATGCTTAGCTTAGCTAATAGAAAACAAGGGTGGATTATTCATGCTATGAAATATTTCTAAGTCTATGACTTATGTTTTTGATTAATAAAATAACTATGTGAATGAATCACTGGGTGGAATGGAAATAATGGTTTGTGTTGAGTGGTTACTCAGGCCCCATTTCTATAGCCTCCCTGGTTTATCTCACTTGTGGAAAGCCACCTAGGAACAAAGGGATTTGAGATGTTAAGTATTGAGAAGCTTCTAGTGCAACTACATGGCAATATAGGCTCTTCCTTGATCAATAGGTTGCAATAACTTAGCCAGATGGACAGAAGGTGGTAGGGGTGATAGGATGGGCGCGTCCATTTGGTCTAAGGGAAGGCTTGAAAAATCTTGTCTCGGCATGTCGAGGTCTTGTGAGAAAGTGCACCACCTCTCGAGAGGGTAAAACCTAAGTACTTAGTCGTGTCCCGAAATGCACAATTTGAGCATCAAGACATTGAAGCTATCAAGGATCTCCTCATCCCAATTTCTAAGTTAAAATCTTGTGGTTGAACAAGGGTAAAGGTTCACCAATTTCTATCAGTGGTTCCTTGGGTGATTTTTGACAAACAAAACTTAGTTTTCTCAACTAATAAGGAAAACCTTATTTTGAGCAAAGCAAACCTAAGCTACACTTAGCCAAATGCATATAGATGTTAGATACCACTATTCTACTATAGTATCACTTGCCAATAAAATTCAAATGTATTGACCCTTGTGGCTGTAACTTATTATGTTGCATGGTTTTTTTATGTTAGTGAATTTGTTGAGTAGGGATTACAAGTCTACAACCAACATGATTTCCTGTGGAACTTGAATATGAAGGACTCCATGCTATATAGTTATATATGTTGCATTGTATGATATAGCCAAATGAGCTACATAAGATGTAATGAGTTATTTTATTCCTGGTTATAAGTTGTAATATGACCTTTGTTTCTTGATATTACATCTTAAACTATGGATGCTAGCTATTGATCCATGGACTAGCATTGTAAACACATGGATCTCTACCTTATCAGTTGGGATCTCTACAATTTATCTATGGTCTTATGGAATTCTAGAATTATATTTATGGATGCATCAAAGTGGTGTGATGTTTCAAGGCCTAAATTATTGCTTATCATATTGGCTAGTTCATCTCCGGTGGTATGGTGTTTTTAATCTAACTCATCATTTGTATGTAGCCTTCAATCAATGAAATAGGTTGTACCTTTTTGTGTGCATTTGTATTCAAATGCAAATTATCCATATCTTGCACACTTAGGGGAGCCTCTTTTACTTTTGGAATGATGTTGTTAGTAAGGATTTATTGCAAATCCTAATACTGTCATCTAACACGAAAATGGGGGAGATTGAAAGAGCGTTTCATGATTTCTAATGTTTTGTGTGTTAGATAACAATGCCAAGGATTATTTAATGTGTATTGAAGTGCTGCAGATCTTGGCATATTCAAAAGAAGCAAAAATGGTGTGTTTGGGGGCGGATTATCCGCCCCTGCCAAGGGCATTATCAGCCTTCAAAACTCCATGTGCATCAAAGTATGCGTTGCATGTCGGGCGGATTTTCCCCTAGATTGTCCGGCTAGGACAGATAATCCGTCCCTTAGGGGGCCGGATAATCCACCCCCTTGGAATTTACCAAGGGAGCCAAGGCGCTGCATACTGCATGGGGCAAAATATCCCCCGGATTGGCTGGCCAGGGCCGGAGTTTTTGCCCGGGCTAGATAATCCGCCCCTAGGGGCCCCGGATAATCCGCCCCCTCGAGGATATTTGTGAAGGAAGTCTCGGCGCGGCATACTGTATGAGGGGTAGAAAATTCCTCGGATTCTAGGGCGGATTTTCCCCAGGGCGAATAATCCAGCCCCACTTGGGCCGGATAATCTAGCCCCCAAAGTCTGCAAGGGCCTCACCCCCTCCTGCTAGAACTGTTGACTCATTTGAAAAAGCTCAGACATGTTCTTCAAGATCCAACCCAAGATATCCATCTTCATCCACCCAAAGGATTTGATCTTTGTGGAATCGAAGGAGGAGGCCTCGATCTTCATCAATAGCAATCAAGATCTTCACTTTCCCTCCATTCACTTGGAGGATTTTCGATCTAGTATTTCTTGCAAATATCTAGATCCTTGTTTCAATTTGATAATCCTTGTTCTTGTGCAGCTTTTTGTCCTCGCATGAGCGTCCAATTCAGTTGTGGATGTGTTCCCTGCTAGCATTGTAAAGGCATCGGTTCCCGCCTCGAAGGGTACCAATAGTGGAAAGGTGGATCATGCCTTTGGAGGTGAGATCCATCGGAGAATTGGGTGAGGCCTATTGTGGCGTGGTGGTATTAGAACTGCCCACCCCTCCAATGCAGACGTACTTCCCTTAACAAGGAAGGAACTGCAGTCAAACAAATCCCCGTGTCTCTGCTTGCTCCACTATGGTTTCCTCTCTCCTTTTTACACGCTGAGTAGTTAGGGTTGCATATAGGGAAATTCTTGCAATTGCATATCTGGAGAATTTAATTTGTGCGAATCCTAAAATTGAAAAGGAACTAAAATTTGGAGTAGCACCTATTCACCCCCACCCTCTAGGTGCCCATACGATCCATTTCACTGTTGATGCTTGTCCACAGATCGAAGGCAAGAGGATCTTCACCGAGCGTCATGATGGCGTCGAGGAGGCCGACAGAGATGGATCCGTAGAGCCACAAAACCACCATGGCATCCAACAAGTACCACTCCAGAGTTGGATCGATCGGATAGGGAGCGCCGACATGGTCAAGAAGCGTGTACTTGTGAAGGGAGGCGCGGAAGAAGGTGCGCCATTGGCGATGAATGCCAGTGTCGAGGGCCAACTCGACTGTTACATGAACCTTAATGGAGTGTAGGCCGAAGGCTTGGGCATGTAGGTAGGTGAGCGAGAAGGGCCCCACGCTAGAGGAGGGGCGGTGGCGAGGGCCATCTTGGAATTGGCGATGGCGGCCTCACGAGCCTCATGATCTTCCTTCTCCTTGGCGGCCTGCGCGGCCCGTGTAGCATCGTCGCCCATGGCTCCAAGAGAGGCGACGCAGCGATAAGGGGGAGGTGGGTGGTTTGCATATCAACAGCAAAGACCGGCATGGCGGAAGCGACGTGGTCGGCTAGGGTTTTGCGTCGATACCATGTAAGATAGGAAACCACTGCGTGGTGGTGCCTTGTATTGCTCATTATATAGGAGGATTACAAGGGGAGTCCTAGTCTCATACAACATGGACACATACAAAATGAATACACAATATGACCGTATACCGATACAAACACGATACGGTCATATATTCTAACACTTCGGTTTGGTCTTACCTTCATCTTTGATTGGAATGGCCAGGGTGAAATGTGGGAGGCCACACCACCTTCCTTAAGGTAGGGTGAATGCCAAGCCTCCCTCATATTCCAAGGTCATCCTTAGGACTTAGCGTCATTTCAGGGTTTGGATCCACACCCATATCTTGGTGTCGTAGTTGCAGGTGCTCTCTCACAAGGCAGGGCGGAACACACAGGGAGGACCGCCCCACCTGTCAGCCAGACACGCCATTTATTATGCAGCGGATGCTTTGCACTGCCCGGTGCCTCCTGCGCCACTTGGAGGCATGCTCTCAGCAGCACCTCCACCACACAGGCATGCTCTCATGGCAGCACCTCTTGTGCGAGCAGGAGGAGGATCCCACCAGCAACACCACTGACAACGATGTGCTTCTCGCGTGCCTCCATGTTGTCCGCAGCCAGCACGGGAGGCGGATCTGACTGATTGGACAAGACGGGCATGGGTTGAGGATGAGCATTCTGCCCCCTCCCCATGGTCTCCGTCTGTTGTGCACGCCAATCAATCGTAGAACCCCTAGTTGGGGCCAGATCATGCGAACGAGTGCGCGCAGCCGGTCCGTAGTGGCCGCGCTCATCCCAGCGACTCCAGTTTCCCTTTTGGGCGCATGATTGGTCCTAGCACAAACGATACCGAAGATGATGTAAAAATTGATAAATATGATTGTTGAGGTCGAATTGTAGGGTTCGCAACATAGAAAACAAAAAAATTCCTATGATGGGAACAACTAAGTACCAAGATCTATCTACTAGATAGAAGCAATGGGTGGATATACATCCATAGAAGACATACCCTCGAAGACCGAAAAGCTTTAACGAGGTTGTACTCGTGGATGATGTAGTCGAACGCTTGCCGATCTCAAGATCGAGAAGAAGTCCAACCGGTCCAGCAGGTCTAGCACCGCAAAGCAGTGGTGCATCCGTGATCGCACACACGTTTGGTTACCCCGACAATCTCTGCGCCCTCGCTCCAGCGAAGTAGCAGAAGCAACAAATCCTTCTAGAAAAAGCCACCAGGAATATGTATCTCGCAAATTTGAGACCATGGTAAATTCTAAAGGGAGGAGATCCTCATGAGGAGTTGTGAGAGTGGGGAGGAGGTTCTCCTTATATGGGGAGGTCCAGCCAAGGGGCATGGGCGCTTGACCATAGAGGTTCCCCACCTCTCCCCATTCATGTGGTGGAAGCTCCACTCACATTAAGATGACCCTCCATTTTCTCCTCAAATTCCCATTAAATTTCCACCAAATTTAATGTAATCTCTCTTTAAATAAAAAGCGAGGTTTTGACTCAATGCCCATTGTTATGAGCTTGGGTTTTGGAGAAGATAAACAAAGGGCACAACACGCCTAGTCGAAATATACAAATTTTACATCTATCTCTTTTACAGGTACTACCTATTCTGAAGAATAACTTGAGCACGCTGCTCAAACACATCTAATACCTGTTCGGTGTACTGCCTTATAGCCGCATAATGCGGAAGCATATCCCACTCGCCACCATCCGGACAAAGAGGTGGCCGGGCTACTGCTAGCAGACAAATCTACATCAGGCCGATGCAGCCACAAGGGACAAAGCAGCCTTCACTCCATGACAGCTGTTGCCACACCAACTCCTTGACATTGCTCACGCTCAAAACTTGACGGAAGACCCGCAAGGCTTGTTGTACGGCATCCAATGGAAACATGACATGCATCACCGAGGCAGCGGCGGTTGCACCTAACGAAGCACCAGCGAAACCTGGTGCACTGCGATCCTGCACCATCGCGAGAACCATGGCACGGTCACGATCCATCCAGAAGAAGCCGCCAGCCTCCATGTCCTGTTGAGTGAAGCAATTGACCCGAACAGCAACACGCTCCTTCTCTTCCCTCGGAGCAAGGTTAGCACCTGCGAGAATTGCACAAAATAAGAGGCAAGGCCAGCAGGCTCATCCGAAGAACTGAGCTGCAGCTCGAAACAAAGAACAACTTACATTGAAGCTGCTCAGACAACCGAAGCAGTTCCACCATCAAGTACTCCTCTCTGGCTGCACCACGATCCTCCTTGGACTTCCAAACATCGGCGTGACCACGCACCCCAAGCAGCTCCCTCTCAAGACTATGAACACGGTCTCGAAAAGCGAGTTGTGAAGAATCATCCAAAGATGGCGCGGTTCTTGCGCTACGGTGAGGTGTCAGCAGATTGACACCGAAGGAACCTAGAACAGCAGAAAAGCAAAGGACATAAACATTCAGACAGAGAAGAGCACAACTCAGCAAAATTCATTAAGCATATAAAAGCCACTATGTGGCACAATGATTTCGTTCCTCAACATAGTTACAGCAAAAGGAGACTACAAACTATCATACAGCTACAACGCCTACGATGCGGCACCTGAGTAGCCTCGAGCCGATGCCTCGCCTTGGCCTCCCCATTGCCGCGGCGCATACCGGACAGCGGATCAATGAGCCCGGCCCATATAAGCGGCGGCGAGTAGGTAGCAAAAGCTACCTCGGATCCATCCGTGGTCGACGGCAGGAGGTGATCTGGGAAGGTCCATTTCGCTCGGCCGCCAAGTCCATAAGCCCGGCGTCTGTGATGCCCTACGCTTTGCGCTTGTATGCGCAGCGCCATTGACAAGGCCTCCGCCAGCGTCAACATCATCAAGGGCAGCCCTTAAGGACAAACTCCTTGTAGAAGCGGCCAGGACTTCCTTCGCCTTGGCAAGGGAGGCGACAGCAGTCTTGCAGCGATCTTGACCCGGCGTTAGCATCGTCTAAAACACTCCGTGCTCTAGGCGCCGTATCCAAACTCGATGCTGCGGCATCGAGGCAAAACAAAAAAGGGAAGGCTGAGGACAATAACACAAAAGAAAGGAAGGAAATGAAAATCTGAAGCAAAATAAGGTACTCACCGAAACAGCCTTGGCGGCACCATGAGCTTGCGCCACCTCTCTTTCCGCTGTGATCGCAGCCATGGCAAGCTGCTCCTCGCGATCCGTAGCCTCCTGCTGCAGATGCTCTTAACCCGGCTGCCTTGGCCAGCTCCAGCTGGCGCTCCTTCGCCTCGGCGTCATCACCTTCTTCTCCGCTTGACCAAGGATCTTCTTGAGGCGTCGATCTCACGGAGAGAGGTATTATGCTCCTACGCATTCAAAACAAGCAAGCGTCGAAAGCGGGACAAGAATAAAGGAAAAGCACCAAAATCATACAGGTACCTTGAAGCTGTTGGAGGTTGGCCTCCGGCACCGAGGGCTCTGCACCGATTAAGTCAGCTTCCTGCACAAAAGGCTGCGGGAAGAAGAACCACCATTGAGAAAAAGGACTCGGGGCTCGCCCATGAGAAAGCGAGAAGAAAAAGACTCACACGAAAACACTTGGGGCTCCCGAGACTTGAAGAACAAAATAAAGAACTCTTTTATACACGCTCGGGGCTCCCCGTGTGAACGACTTACATGATCCAGCGGTGGCGCAAGGCCAGTGGCGAGTGCGGCGCAACCTGCACCTCCTCACGGAGGAGGTTGAGCAGCGCCCCAGTTGCCACCGTCGAGGAGGAGGAGGCGCGACCGACTCTCCATCATCTCCGAGCACCATCGCTGGAGGAGTCGTGGGAGGAGTGCACATGAAGAAATTAGCACAAAGTCAGCAGGAAAAGGGCAGTATAAGAGAAGCTTACGAGTCCAGTGAGCTCAGGTCGAAGACAGGAGAGTCCTTCGGTCTCTCTTCTCCCCCTTCTTCTCCTCCTTTTTCTCTTCCTTCTTTTCTTCCTTCTTTCCTTCCTTTGGCGTGTGCGGTGCTACAGCCCTTGCAGGAATGGCGGAAGAGGGAGGAAGAGCCTCCATGCAAATCCTTTGTGACACTCAAGGCAGAGGATTCCTAAAGTCGAGGCATCCGAAGACTTCGCTGGAGCTCCGTGACCGTTGGCGTGTGGTCTCGCTTGACTCGTTGGCATCTTCACGGGAGATCACGCCGATGGCAGCTCGGACACGGAATCCACCGTCATTATCCGGAGCATTCGGAAATTTTTTAGGCAATGGCGGCACCATGCCCGGCACCTTGAAGCTCTGCAAAAAAAGAAGGGATCTTGTTAGCAAATAAAGAAAAATAAATCGCGATCGGCGAAAAGCGCTTCTGGCGCGAATCTACACATGGAGCGGCCGGTCGAAGAAAGCGGAGGAGTCGGCGACTTCCAGGATTTTCTCCGGCCTTGAATTTCAACAACAAGCGAAGGGCCTTGTGAAGATCTCCTCGGAGATTTTCTCAGCGAAACTCTCATCGGATCACGGCCCGAATAAAGAAACATCGAGTGCGCCCTAGCACTGGAGAGCTGCACCGCCTTCGAAAGCGGATAATATCCACGCCGTTCACTTCCTTCTCCGGAATCAACTGGAGATCCTCCACCCGATGGTAAAGGGCCTCTATCTCAGCTGACTCGCCATCCAAGATCTGGTTTTTCCAAGACCTTTTCGGTTCGATTATCTGGGAGGAGTCGAAAGGAGCAAGACCAAAATGCTGCCCAGCCACTATGGAGTCGCGAATGTAAAACCACCGCCTCCCCCAGTACTGGACAGATTCAGACATAGAGAAAGAAAAGAAAAGAATATTGGTCCTGAGGGAGATGATGCAACCCCCAATGGGATACACACCATCCGAACGGATTGCCTCTTCACGGAATAGAGTTTAGGAAGATACCAAAGTCTTGACTCGATGTCGATCCGGCACTTCATGAGCGTGATAAAACAAGCAATGTGAAGAAGAGAATTGGGGGAAAGATGATGCAGCTGGATGCCATACAGGAAGAGTAGCCCACGAAGGAAGTCGTGGACTGGGAAGGAAAACCCATGCATAACGAAGGCGAGAAACATAACCCAATACCCAGCGGGGGGACGGGGGATTACCTCGTTGCGAAGTCGCGACCTCCTATCCTGCGGATCAAACCCTTTCGTGAAGTTTGCGGAGGTCACTCTCCCGCGTCTCTGATCGCTGCCAACCACCATCGGTGACACGGGTAGCGGTGGCGCCTTTCTTTCCTCCGGCGGCGCTGGTACCAACCGTAGAGGATGATTTCTTCGGTTTCCCCATCGCTCTGGTGGCGCGGCGATGGCCTTGAAGGAAGGCGAAATGTGGAAGGATATTCCAGCGCAGCAAGAACTGCTAGAGCACAAGGAGGCGGTGAGAACAAGAGTAGATCTGGTGAAAACAAACTGCAGTTTTCCCCAATGATTATAACGGCGAAGGCGATGCAGCAACCGTCCATCGAAGACCTAGCATGGCGAATCTAGCCATACACGTGTCGACATCACAACAAACCGTCGTTACCACGCCGTCCACTCAGCGGAAATTGAGGAGGCCCGTAATTATCTCTCACGCCAGCGTGACGGTCAATTCAAGGTCAGCAAGTGGGACCCACGTTCGTCCGATCAAGTCATCTCTGGCGCATATGCTTGAGGTCATTGATCATCTTGATGTCATCAAAAGCTATACTAGCAACAACTACAATTTCTTGACTTCAAAGCTAATAGTACTCACTCGAATCTGATTCGACTAAATACTAAGAGGCTACTCCTATTAGGAGGCGCTGGCGCGCACCGAAAGATGAATAAAGGTGAACTGTTTCTTGGGTCCTCATGGTCTACAACTCCACTACGGACTGGGGCTACTCCCATAGGGAGGATGGATTTAAGCATCCGAAAATTTTTGTGTCCTACGGACTTAACAACTGAACAATGTTTGAGCTAAAGTATCCGCTCGAGTCTACGACTCGAACAGACACTCGGGGCTACTCCATAGGGGCTGGTGGCGCACCCTATGAATTCTTCGGCGCAATCTTTCGGATCAGCATGCAAAACTTTTGGCAACTCTGCCCCAACAAAAGCGGCGACAACGATCTCATAGCCACGAAACACCTCCGTGGTGATAAGCATTGGATCTTTGTGCGTGACACAAAGATAAGACCTCTGAGATATCATCGATGGCACGGCAGCACGCGGCTCTGCTAGTATAAACCCGTGCTAGCGGTAGCGATGAAAAATCGAACAGACGCGTTGGGTACATCGATTAAAATCACTGAATTCCACTCCTGTAAGTCCTCCATGCCTGGTGGAATTCGCCACATATGTTCGGGTTGAGTTGAGGACTCGAACTGAGGAAAATCGTGTTGTTTCGTCCTAAGGCGATTAAGCGACCACGATCCGTCGGGTGAGTCGAGCTGCGCATCAACAATCCTACACATGAACTATTGAAATACATAGTTGCACCGAAAGATTGAAGAGTCCTCGGCCGAACCTACGATTAGACTAATCACTCGGGGACTCTTGACATGAATTATACCCTTGGTGCATGATCTCGGCATACAGGTCCAGCCCAAGGAAGGCCCACGGCAAATATCGCCAGCCCATGAAGATATCGGGTGGCCCAGGCCCACACGCCTTGGATCCTTGGAAGCAAGACTAGAGTAGATAGGAAATTCAAAGGGTAAAACCTAGAACTGTAACCGACTAGGTCTATGCAGGACCTGCCTAAGTCTATATAAAGGCCGGAGGGCACGACCTAGATCTCTCGACTCATACTTCGCATACACACCTCCACGCGATTGCATCTGCACCCTGTAACCGGTTCCGCCGTAATCAAGCGGACAACCAGGAGTAGGGTTTTCCCTCCGGGGCCTGAACACAGGTAAACCTTGTGTCCCGTGTTGCTTGTTTGCTAACCGTTCCACGATCTCGTCCCATCTTCTCCAAAACCCGATTACATAACAATGGGCATTGATGAGATCAAACCTGCGTCAATGGGGGTCTTTGGAGATGGCGAACAGTGTGATAAGCAACCGGGGACAAGAATTACCGAGTTCAGGACTCTCTCTGTCTTGATCTGGCAGAATCAGATGGTGCAATCTGTCTGTCGGAAATGTATCTCTCTGATGAAAAAGTTGGCCCTCCTCGTCGTGCCCTCCTGGCCTTTATATAGAGTTAGGAAGGTCTCGGGCATAAATCGACTCGGCTACAAGTTTAGGGTTTGCCTCTTCGAATATTCTATCTGTTCTAGTCTTATCTCCAAGGATCTGAAGATATCATGGGCTTGGGCCACCAGAAAATCTCCACGGACCGCGTATAGTCTTATCTAATGTCGTGTACCCATAGGGTATAACCATGTCTATAGCCCCCGAGTGTTCAGTCGAATCGCTGATTCGGCTGAGGACTCTTCAATCTTCGAGTGGTATTTACATTCATCATAGAATATAATGATTTTGTGTAGGGATTGTTCGTGCGTGTGACTCTCTGACGGATCAGGGTTATCTTGTCTTAAACAACTTTATGATATTCTTCGACTCAAGTCCTAGGCTCGAATTTGGAGCAGATCTGATGTAATTTGACTTAGGCTGTTGAGTCTTATAGAATTGAATCGATATTTTTAAAATGATGTACCCATGTCGTCGATTTTCATCGCTTTTGTTAGCACGCGAGTTATTACTAGTAGGCGCGATCGATGCATTACCAGGCCAACAGATGGTATCTGTAGGTCTTATCTTTGCGTCGCAGACACAACCTCCGAAATTTTATCAACGCGGAGGTGTCTCGGGTGGCAAAGGAGGATGTTACTCACTTAGCGTTGGTTGGGGCAAAGTTGCCAAAAGTTTTGCATTTTGATTGAAGGATCGTAGTCGAAGAATTCATAGGGTGTGACGAGAGCTCTATGGGAGTAACCCAGTGTTTATTAGTCGTGAACTCGGCGAACTTTAACTAAGTGTTGTTGGCTTGAGGTCTGTGGGACACAATTTTTCGGATGCTTGAATCAATCCTCCTATGGGAGTAGCCCAGTCGTAGTGGAGCTATAGACTCGGCGTGGACTCGAAGAATGAACACCAACGTGGAAACCCTAGACCGGAGGAAATCACAACAACCCGGACAACTCTAGCAATTTCACCCATGCCCCACCCAAGTTCAACACCAACAATGGTACCACCAACACCAACACTTCCCAGGAATTTGGAAGCAATCTTTGTGCTGTCGCCAAGGACAAGTCACAAGTGACCTGTTATGTGGAAATAAAGGCCACTATTCAGCGAGTTCCCCAACAAGAAGAATGCTACAGCCCTAATGCAATGCCCATTTCGGCAGCGACGTCATGTCTAACCGGAAGAAGATTTGCCCAGGAATTCACTCAACCGCAATGGCCGTCTTTTTCTCATGCATCTTGAAGAAGCTCGAGAAGCGCCAGACGTCGTCTTTGGGTATGTTTTATATTAATTCAGTACTTGCAAGAGTGTTGTTTGACTCTGGTGCCTCGCATTCATTTGTTACGAAGAATTTGCACTAGTAAAATTCAACTAACAAACTGAAGCATGTTATGATTGTGCAAATTCGGATCAACTACCAAGGCTAGGAAAATTTGCAAAGCCGTCCCTATCGAATCCATGGCATAGATTTTTATGCTAATATAATAGTACTCGAACTAAAGGTTTGGAAGTAGTACTAGGAATGGATTGGATGTCCAAACATAAAGGATTGATTAGTGCTAAGAAAGCCATCACCATGACCAGTACCACGGAATATCGATCGAGCATATATCTGAAACCTTACCTTGCCAATTCAAGTGTAACAAAGTCTAGCCAAACCTACCATTGACCAAGTTCGGATGATGCATGAATACCCGATGTATTTCCAGATGTTTTGCCAGTATGCCCCAGATCGGGATATCGAGTTTATCATCGAACTAATCCCGAGCAGGACCCATAGCCGGAGACCATATAGTATGAGCAGCGTGAACTAGCGAACTGAAGAAACAACTAGATTCCATGCTAGAAATTGGATTGATTCAACCAAGTGCGTCACCATGGAATCACTGTCTTATTTGTGGACAAGAAAGATGGAGGTAACCGTTTGTGTATGGATTATAGGAAGTTAAATGATGTCACCATCAAGAACAAGTACCCTTACCCAAGATAGAAGATTTGTTTGATCGTTGACGGTGCCCAGTGTTTTCTAAGATTGATATTAGAGCGGCTATCATCAACTCAAAATTAGATGCGGAGGATATTCAAGGACTGCCTTTACCACGGATATGGATTATGCAGTATACCGTCATGTCTTTTGGATTAACCAATGCCCCGCTTATTTCATGAACCTCATGAATAAGATTTTATGGATTTCTGGATAAGTTTGTCGTTGTTTTCATCGATGACATTACGATTTATTCAAATCAGAAGAAGAACATGAGCTACACCTAAGGACCATTCTTGGAACCCTTAAAGAGCATGGGTTGTATGCCAAGTTTAGCAAATGTGAATTCTGGTTCTGAGGTAGGATTCCTCGGTCACATTGTATCGGTAGGAGGATTTGCGTTGACCACCTTAGAAGTGAAAGATGTAGAAGATTGGCAAGCCCCAACCACTCAAACCCAAGTTAGTGCTTTTCTCGGATTGGCGGGATATTACTGCAAATTAAGAAGGATTCTCAGTATCGCCGACCCATGACCCAATTGCTGAAGAAGGACAAGAAGTTTGAATGGACGACAAATGTGAAGCGAGTTTTCAAGAACTCAAGAGGAGATTGATTTTAGCCCCAATCTTGATCATGCGAATATCACGAAACCCTTGATGTGTATTGTAGCGCATCAAGATTGGTCTCGGATGTGTGCTAATGCAAGAAGGCAAAGTTATATCTTATCTATCTAGACAATTGAAGAAACATGAGCAAAACTATCAACCCATGACCTCGAACTTCATGATAGTCCTAGCCACGAAGAGATGGGGACATTACCTAATGGGAAACCGTTGTGAAATTTATTCAGATCACAAGAGCCTAAAGTATATATTCACTTAGAAGGAGTTGAATATGAGGCGGAGAAGATGGATTGAGCTAATCAAGTATTACGACATGGACATTCACTATCACCAGTAAAGCCAGCGTGGTAGCCGATGCCCTTAGCAGATTGCCGTGGCTTGAACTCCATGATTTTGAAGGAGCAACCAAGTTTGCACAAGGAGATGGAAGATTTTTGAATGGAATTAGTAAGTGAAGGATTTTTGGCTAGCATAAAACTTCAGCCCACTTTGATCGGTCAGTTAAAGAAGCGAAGGAAATGCGCATCGATGGATTCAGCGTCGTGTCAGTACAGGCAAAGTGCCAGATTCACGAGAAGAAGGAGTTACAGTGGTACAAGGGCGCCTTTGTGCCAGCAGATTGAGTTGAAAGAAGTTATCTTGAAGGAGGCTCACGATACTCTTTATTCTATCCATCCGGAGGAACTAAGATGTATCAAGATTTGAAAGAAATTTTGGTGGCATAAGATGAAGAGATAAATCGGAAGCTATATGCCAAGTGTGATATATGTCGGCGAGTCAAAATGGACATCAAAGACCCGCTGGATTATTTGCAACCTTTGTAAATTCTGGAATGGAAATGGGATTACGGCAAGAATGGACTTTATCAACTGGACTACCTACTTCTAGTAGGAAATGACTCTATTTGGGTCATAGTGGATAGATTGTCCAAATTAAGCCCATTTTTGCGTCAAAACCACCTATAAGAGTTGAAGCTAGCGGAGTTGTACATCGCTAGAATCGTCGGTTTACTGAGTCCCCAATAACATAGTATCGGATCGAAGACTCGGTTTACCTCAAGATTACGGAAGAAAGTCGAAGAAGGATTAGGAACCGCCTAGATTTGATGGCGTATCACCCTGGAACCGATGGACAAGCGGGCGAGTAAATCATATACTCGAAGATATGCTTTACATGTGTGCTAGAATATGGATCCAAGTGGGAAGGCTATGCGCGTTTGCAGAATTTTCCTACAACAATAGTTACCAAGACAGTTTGCAAATGGCCCCATTTGAATTCATATGCGGAAGAAAGTGTCACACCCTTTGAACTGGTGAAGTAGGAGAGAGTCAGATTTTGGACCCGACATCCTCGAGAATCGAGAGAAGGTTCACAAGATTCGTGAGAACCTCAAGACCGCCCAATCCCCGGAAGAGTTATGCCGATAAGAGCGTCGAGACCTCGCCTTCAATATAGGAGATTTTGTTTTATCTGAAAGTGTAGCCATTGAAGGAATCACGTTCAACTCAAAGGAAAGTTAGCCCCAGATATATGGACCTTTCAAAATTCTGAACCATCGAGGAAGTATCGTATCAATTGGAACTACGAAGAGATGTCGATTGTGCACAATGTGTTCCATATCTAGATTACTTCGCAAATGTCTAGAAGTCCCCGAGAAGACCGAAGTGTTCAAGAATATCGATCACCAGACCATAGAGATCAACGATGACCTGACCTATCCAGAATTACCCATCCGCATTTTGGAAGAATCTTTTCGAACTACCCGAACCCGAAGCATCAAGTTTCTCAAGATTGATTGGAGCAACCACCACGAAGAGGAAGCTACACAGGGGCCTTGAAGATCACATCGGAATGGAGTTTCGATCTCTTCAAATCCTAGGTAAATCTTTTCATCCCTTTTCAAATCTCGGGACGAGATTTTGTTTAAGGGGGGAAGGTTTATAACATCCCAAAAATACTAAGCTTGGATCATCAAATTCTAATCATCAAAATTAGGGTTAACAAAAACTTTTCTAAATGAAATCATGAATGCATGCATATGTGTATGCATGGATTTTAATTCCTTTAAAACCACCTTGTTTGTTTGTTTCATTGCTTGTAAAATGTTTCTTAGGTGAAATAAACATCATCTAAAACATTTCCCACCTTTCCTAAAGACAAGTAAATCAAAACACATATATGAAATGAATGGTCATTTGGCCAATTTAACTCCCATGCCTACTTGGGCATCTCAAACTTCAGAACCTAACAGAAACTTTTCTGGATCTTTTCACCTTGAATATACTCATAACAAAGGTATCAAGGCCCACTTTGTGACCATCCAGAAACTTTCAAATGCATAGTTTAAATGACAATTCAAATTGAATCTTTATCATATGGGAAGATCCAACTTTTCAAAAACCACTCAAACAAGCTCAACTTTCAAAACCCAAGCATCTGCAGACTCACCAGCACCAATCTAGCAAACCCACCAAAAATCTTTTCAAAATTCAAAACTTGATTTCATGCGGCCATTTCATCAAGCAGGTTGCGAACACAAATCAAACAAACATCAAACACTATTGTGAGTAGTGATTACGGCCTAACTTGTTCCCTAGATAGCTCACACACAGCTTAGTAGATCATCTAGGAAGTTTAGCTAAGGACTAGCACCACAAGGCTTGCCATTGCTATCAATGGTGAACAGTGAGCACCCCTTGTCACCCCATTGTGGACAGCGGGCTAGAGGAAGAACTAGCCGTGCCAACCTTGTCTGGGAGGCAGCCCACCGTCCATCGCCGATTTTGTCCCAGCCGCAGCGTTGTCAAGCCACGGACCACGCGCACAAGCGAAGACCGCCCGGAGACCATGCGAGCATGCGCTGAAACCACGACCCTCGACCAGCGCCCACAGACCGCCCTTGTTGCCCTACGCCGCGTGCATACACAATCCCCACCGTAGGGGAGCCGCAGACATCCCGTTTGCCGCCCGTGCCGCAGCCACCGCCGCCGTCGAAGAGCGCCGCCTCTGCCATGTGCACCGCCCGTTCAGACCAAACCCCAACGCCCCATGCCTCGAGACCATGTCGTTGAGCATCGCCGGAGACACCGCCGTCCCTACCCTTGCCCATGCCATTAGCCGCTGTAACATCGCCCCGGCCAGGCTCACCGTGCGCCCGATGGTCCCCTCGCTCGACTATAAATAGAGGCCACCCACGATTTCTTCACCATCTCACTCCCTCTCCTCCTGATCGTGCCACCGTTCTTAGAGCAAGAAAGCACCACCCATGAATTTCACGGGCCAGCGCCTCTGGAGAAGAAGGAGCCAGCGATTGGAGCCGCCCTAGGAGAAGCCACCGATACTAGGAGATTACGCCATCGTCGACCGTCGTTACTTCGCCGACCCTGCTTGATGCCGCGGTGAGCCCCAGCCAACCCTCAGCAGCGCTAGGTTTCGTTCTCGCGGAGTTGTCTCGCATCGGCGATGACTCCAACCGTTAGATTAGAACTAGATCGAGCGATCCACGTCATATCGCTTAGCCCAGCCCGTGTCACGGCGGTGGGGACACCCTTAAGCAGCCAGCAGGAGCACTGCTCTTAGCAGGCGGCCCGATAACTTTTCAGCAGCCCGATTATTCAAATTAAACCTTTTCTATTTCAATTCAAGCACACTTCTGTACCCAACTTCAAAATCAGCAGATCGATTCAGTTCACCAAATTGAATGAAACCAATTTTGTTGGAAGGCCTGTGAATTCTGAATCCAAGCCCGTTGGATTCAAGTCATTTGGATCTATAGATCGCGCATGGTAAAAATAACAAGGCAGAAGCTTTTCTGCATTCAAACATTTTTCAAATTTAAACCATAACAGCTTTTGAGTTGATTCAACTCTCAAAAATCACATTTAACCATACCTTTCAGAATATATAAAAATATATAGGTTTACTTGCAGAAATAATGTTCAAGTAATAAAAGAATGCTACATAAGCATTTCTAGCCACTTTAATTAATTAAAATAAAAGGGTAAAACCTTATTAGAATTGTGACACCACTTTAAATCACATTCCTTGGACTACAATATGTGGTGATGACATGTATCAACATGATCCCATGTTTGGTTTTGGAGAATATTAAATCTTAAGTAGTTTTTCAATGAGTAGAAATTACTTTTCCAAAATAAAAGGAATTAAATCAAGCCTTAAACCTTGTAATGTTAGAGATGATGCTAGATCATCCATAGGACCCTTAGGTGTGATGATTGCAAGTAGTTAAGTATTGTTTGGTGATTGTGTACCTACGTATTTATTCATAGGCGCTAGTACCGACCAAAGATCACGAGGAGGAAGGAGGATACTCTGAAGAAGCCGAGGAGAACTTCAACCACTGCTCTGCACAAGGCAAGACTTATCTTGATATTGATGCAAGCTAGTAACTATGCAAGCCTAATACTACTAGTGATGGTGCAAGCTAACCTTTGCAAGATACCCTACTGATGCAACAAACCCATACTTGTTCTATGACTACTATATGCCTTAAGCATGTGATCATACCACTTGATAAATAATCCTAGTTTTATGTAAGATTCTTACTTTATTTCTTTATCAAAGCTTACTTTGAGTTTACTTAAGTGGTGGTAGATTTTGGAAAGATGCTTTGAAGGTTGCATAAAAGCATAAAATTTGGCTAAGTTAGAAACCTTGACATCAGCACTGAGACATGAAGTTGTAATTAGTTGAAACTCCACTAGTTACCACCCCTCATTAGTACTACCCCACCTTAGATGCTAGTGCTAAGCATAAAACTTGATCAACTTTTAGATGGGATTACTTGGTGGAAAAATGGTTGTGAAAACCTTGGAATGATGGATCATTCTATTGAAATGTTTGGACATGTGTTTCCAAACACTTGAGAATTTTAGTGATAAAAATGTTGAGGCATGAGCCTTGGCCCTTTATAAAACTGATGGTTATGCGGATGCGATCCATTCCAATTTTGTCATTATAACCACAATACCGAATATTGGGTAGAGCAGGAAACTTATATTCCTTAGTATTAGTTCCCTCACGGCCAAGGTTTGAGCTGAGGCTACCTTGTGAAGATTGTCCACATGCGTGCCAAGATGTGAGTTGGTCATGGTTGGGAGCAAACTCACGGGAGAGGTGCTTATACTAGAGGCGTGTAATTGAAAGGTTAGGATTGATTATCCATATCTTTGAGTATGGTGAATTCAGGATTTGTTCTGAAGGATGTATCGAATATTGTGGTGAAACTGTACAATCTCTGTAGAGTGCCAAACTATTCGAATAGCCGCGTCCGCGGTTATGGACAGTTGGAGTGGCCATATTGTTCCCCCTTCAGACTTTCAAAATGACCTGTGAAATGAACTAAGACTCTGACTTGACCACAACTGGTTGTGATTGAAATACAAGTTCCGATTAGGAGTTATAAAATTATGACTAACTTTAGAACTTAGTAGAGATAAATCTGGCTTTTGCAAAACAACCCTAGAGCCTAGTGTCCTTTTGTCAAAAACCCCTTTACCTATTAGTATTAGTTTGTGAGTACTTAAAAGAGTACTCATGGCTTTATCCACTGGCTATTCCCATGGCGGACTATGAAGAAGTACCATAGATGGAACCCGGAAGGTTCACGACAACTAGGATCATCTCCATCGTCGGCATTGCACTGTGACCCGAAGATGGAGCTTCTCCTATGCTACCATTATTATTACGTATTCCGCTACTTGATGTTGTATTAAGAACTGGATCGGGAGATCCCTATTTGTGTAGAACTTATGTATCATTTGTAATGGATGATGTACTATGGTATCCAATTCTGTTATGTCTACTTAAAAATGGTAATCACAGGATTGCGATGTATGGCATATGAGCATCTAGATTAGAAAAATCTAGGTGTTGACAACATCTACACCAACCTTCCCAATCGTCAAGGCCAGGGACTCGGCTATTGAATAGATTTACACTCTATAGAGGTTGTACACTTTATCCACAAGATTTGATACATCCGTCGGGATCACCCCGATGCGTCATACTAAAGTATGCAAGTCTCGGATAATCAAACATAACCTTAGGAAAGTCCACTCTAACATGGGCCCTACCTATAGGTTGTTCCCTCTCAATACCTGGGCGTCGGGATCCACGGACCAACGGGTGCAACCTAGCTCCTTGAGCCGGCACTTTCAATGAGGGGCTCATAGTATGTGATCCTCACTCGAGATGGGTGATCCAGCTTCCTCGGTGTTGCCTCGCAGATTGACCCTTTTCATAAAGTGAGCCCAAAATTAGAGGTGATGATCCCTTATAAGTAGTCATGGGATATCCATATCAAGTGAACTCACTTTGGGTTTTAAGCCCGTTCCACTTGAGTGTATTGTGGTACATGGTTAATTGTTACGGCAAAACTGCAAAAGAACCGGGTGCCTTTTATAAACACTTTCCTCCTCTTTCATTCATCATTTTGTAAAACAAAACCTTTCATTTTCTCAACTCTCTTGGTAGGTCTAACCTCACCAAGGTTTTTCATAAAACATTTAGTATACATAAACCAAGTCTTTCCATCTAATACCTTTGCTTAGGCTAAAGCAGGGTCTCAAGGGGTTATAGTGTTAAACTTCATCTACCATACTAGGAACAAATAGATATCATAAGGGTGATGTACTTAGCAGTAAACATATGTAATGGTTTGGAGGAGCCAAACCAATACCAGATATAAAACATAATAGTAAAACCATGGGTTTATATAAACAAGTACATAAACCATGCATAAGTAAAATAATAGGAGAAGGATTATGAGAAAGAAGGTGGCTTGCCTATGATCAACAATGTGACATATATGTCCCTACTTCTTCTTAGAAAACCATAATACCCAATAATAATGAATATACCTCTTCTTATCACGGTAGCACAATGTAACTATAAATGAATTCGGGATGATCGTTAACAAGCAGGCAATCAATATAGAACATACAAGCATCAAACACTAAAACAAACAAACAAGGTTATGAGGCTACAAATCAGTAAGATTTAAGGAGAATGGATTTAGAAGGATTGGAATGGGTCTTGGAAACATTTGAAAGAATCTCAAGTGATTTATTATCTAGAAACTAGTTATGAGAGGTTTTTTAGACCAAGGTCAACTTCTGCTGCTATCAATGTACAAAATGATATCATCAGAAAGGTTTTGATAAAATGAAACCAATAATAGTGGTTTCACTATTTTATCAACCCTTGATTATAATGATTTTCTAGTGAATAAAACTCAAGTTTAGGAACTAATTCACGGAGAAGTTCGAGTTCAAAAATTTTCCTTGGATGATTAAGTAGGGTTTGGTGGAATTTGGATCAAGGGAGTTGGAATCATCCTAAAATAGTTAGCAAATTCCCTTGAAAATTCTCAAATACGATAATAGATGGTTTTTGTCTTTTAACGAGGATTAAATCTACAACAGCATATGATGTGATTCCAAAGACACATGTTAGGTTTTTTAAATAACTTTCCATGAAATTAGGATCAGCCTTTTGGATTTACATAGCTGCTATGGTGAATTTATTGGTGAAATAATCATACGGAATAGTTTAATTCACCAAAATTCAACCATGGTTTAATAAATTATGATATGATGAGGTTTGTTAGATAATGTTGTTCATGTGTACTGAGTTCTGGAATTAGGTCAATACCCTTTGTGGTTAACCAAGAGAAATTACTATTTGCTAAAAATAGTGCATTTTATTATTTTGACGGGGGCAAAATAGGAAGCAAACAAGGTAAGGTCAAGTGGCATGGATAGTATGATCAATACCTTGTAGTACAAGAAGGGTTTGATCCAAATGGGTTAATATAAATCATAGAAGGATTTATTTTGTAAAAGATTACCTTTATGTAGATGATTTATTGAGATAAAACTGACGGAGTTTGGGTCAAACTTAGCCTGACATGTTTGGAAGACATATGTTGCACAAGGGAAAAATAATAGACACTCCCCTTATTTTCCTTTTTATCTCTATTTAAACTAGCAAGTATAATTGCAGATCTAGAAATAAATTGATAAGGGAAAGAGGAGAGCAGTAGGACCTAGCGGACTGGCCCGTGTCAAATAAAGCCGGCCTAGCAAGCGACACCGCCTGTGAGGCGCGATGGAAAACTTGAGGAGGGCCTGCTGGTCACCCACCTTGCTAAAGGTATCGGATGCGGCGGCTATTGGATTTAAAGCGATCGAGATGGCTCGCCGTCTTATTCCTCATGAGGGACATGGCGGCGAGGGAGGTAACCTAGGTCATTCCTCACAGCAAGGGGGCTCTCTGAGGTATCTTCTACAAAGGAGGTTTCTAGAGCGTCTGGTTTTCCTCTCTTGAGGCAGTAGAGGCGACAAGGGCAGGTTTGACATCGTCTGAGCTCGCGCAACCTGGTAGCGAGAGGTATACGTGCTCGTCGGAGGCTCACCCTAGGTGCTGCATATTGAAAAATAGAAGTCGGGTTAGACATTGCTTGCATGGAGATCATTTTGGATCAAGAACTAGAGTAAAGATGGAGTATGGTGGCGCCTTGTCCATGAGATCCTTGCAACTTCCCGAGGCTCAATGCTTGGTCCTAGGCAAAGGAGGACAGGTGAGAAGGTGCGGAGCTGGGGAATGGTATACTCGGGGTGGGGATCTCAATGACCACATCAGGAGGGAGAATAAAGAGGGAGTGAGCCATGCCCATTTCTTGGATAATGGCCGAGAGGACATTTCCTCCTTCTCATGGGAAAGCGAGGCAGGGGAGAGAGCAAGGGCTAGTGGGGGAGGTGAGTGGGGAGGAGAGGGAAATGAGCCGGAGCAAGGGTTGACTTGGCTGTTTCTTTATAAACCAAGGAGAGGGTCCATGGTGGGACTACTCCATGGGGAGCAAAGGGAGGAGTTAAACTAGGGGTTGTCCTTGCTGTGGGCGTGAGGAGAGGAGGGATGGGTGGTTTATGATCTGGTTTGTGGCAGGATGGGAGGAAGAGGTATGGAGATATTTGCAGGTTAAACAACAAGTGACACACACCTCTCACCCTTTTAATCATCTAAGACAAGGGGAGAGGGAGCCTACGTTGATCATTCTATAATGCATCATGACCATGATGGGGTGAGTTGGTGTGGTTGTGTATTGGACAAGTTTGGAATTAGGTTGGACTTGGTTTAGCTTATGTTTTGAAGTTTTTGAAAGATTTGACCACCTTGGTGTTTGTGAAGGAGTTTAAATAAATTACATTAGCCAAATTGGGGGAAATGAGTACTGGTGGATCGGTATAGTCAAAATATCTCTCAAAGATTTATTTGGGATTTTCTAAAGATTATAAGTCCATTTAATCTCATTTATCCCAAAAGTACGGAAGTGTTTTATAGAATAATGTGATAATTTTACATTGCATGCAATTGAGTTTTGGTGTGAAATGGTTCTAAGTACCATAACACCGTTGAGGATTTATTGGAATTTATTTGGGAAGAAAATTATTTTTAAGGTATTATTTCTTGTTTCTTCCATTCAAGAAAAAGGGAAAGAAGAAATAATAAGGAATCTCAAAAATATTTATTTTTTAGTTGGGGAGATAGCATAGGATATATAAGCATAAAATGTTCCTTGACTTGTCAAAGTGATTTGGAGCAGATCACATTTGTATTTATAGATAAGGTTTGAGGATTTGGCAAAGTGTGTAATTTTATTAGTTGAATAGTCCAAATTATTATGGGAATTATGTGGGGATGATTATATCCAAGGTGGATGATGTAGACTTAGAGTATCTAGAAAAATCACCTTGGTTATTGGTAAACAAGATGGATTTTTGGAAGAAGACAAAGATTAGAGGATCTAGGGCATTAATATTTTTATGCCATCTAAACATGGTTGGATTAGGGAGCTCAGCGCTCACCTAGGTACAAGGGGTATATGGATGGATGGACAAACTTATATATATGAGCATGGTGCCAGGAGTTAGGCTTGGTTGTACTTGAGATCATTTAAGTGATGGCAAACTTTGTTGAAAACAAAGCTGCCATAATAGATGAGTCATGATGCTTCATAAACCATGGGGTTTAGAAGCACAATGCTCAATGGAACAAGTGAAGTATGGATTGAAAGACCATGGTTAATATATCATAACCATGCAAAAACTTGGTCAAGGGAAGGTAGAATATGCATGTGAGCTTCTGCCAAAGTAGGCAAGATGATAAGATTTGCAGAAAAGATTATTATCTTGAATACAAAACCATCATGGATGAGTGGGAACCAGAATGGTTTAGCCAATGGTAAGAGTGGGCTTTGATTGTACAAATGATGTACTACAGGGTGATTCTAATACATTCTCAGAATGCATAGATTGGAATGGGTGAAGTTACAATGATGGAATCTAGTTAACGATTCGAGACTTAGCCAATTTTAGAGACTTAGGTTTGTACTATTATGAAGGAGGAAAGGATACAAGGGTTTATTCTTATCATCAATTGGATGATGTTGAGCTGTAGATTGTTTAGAGTGGATTAATGATTGTATTAGGTCCTTGATGAGTTGGATGCTAATTTAGAGGATTAGCTCAGAAATGATCTGGTGCTATAGATTAGGATCACTTGAGTGACTTAGGATAGATCTATTTTGGGATTCTTGGTTTGATATTTATGATATCAAACATAGATTGGAGTCCCTAGGGAATGAGCTACTAGATTATCTCTCTCTAGTTCCTAAGCACACAAGGCAATCAGCAAATCAAGGCAATTCATTGAGCTGACAGATCGAGGAAACTCATCTTGCTAAACAATCAAGTACTATTGATGTTACCATGAAATGCTTGAGGTAAAGCATGGTTTTTGTTTAAGAGGTTGCATTTTGAAGTGAGTAAGTACCTCTTGGTACTTCTACCAGATTTGACTGAAAAAGGTTTTAGTAAAGGTTTGGAAAACCTAAGGTAAGAGTAGTTGAAGGTTAAATACGAAAACATATTATTCTCAATAACTTTTATGCTAGGATTTCTCTTCATGATAAAGATTTACTAGATGCTTCTTGTGCTGGATCATTCACGCATTATGAAGGAAGAAGCTAAATGGGATCTCTTAGACCGTATTCAAGATAACTTTCGGAGGCTTGGGAGAATGACAAAGGAAGAAAGTCAGTATAAACTATGATTATGAATGCATTAAATCTTTTATGGGTATTGATAATTTCCGTGATATTCAAAATGAGTTTGGTCTTGATTCCCAATGTATTGCCAAATGTTTTAAGGCCTTTGCCTCTTACATAGAAATCCCCAAGAAGAAGTGGAATAAGTACCATACTCTGTATAAAGATGTTGTTAGTCATGTTCTAGTTAGAAGTACTCAAGTTTGTACAACTAATCACGAGTGTGCCTGAACCTTATGTTGAGAAAATGCCTTTTCCAGCTAAGATAAAAGTATTCTATGATTATTAGTGCAAATAACAAAGGTACCATAAGCTGCGAACTGGTAAGCAATTGGAGGTTGAACACATGGTAGCTATTGTTGAAGACCTGTCACTAGAAATAGGGAGGATGAGCACATTGTATTCTGTGAAAGGCAGCTTCCAATATTATCTCTCATCCTAGTAAATCTAGAAAAGCTAGTGTTCTGTGCTACTGTTAAATTGGTGATCATTGCTACTATGGTTTATGTGATATTGGTGATAGTTCTAGTCTTTATTCCATATGAGCTTTACAGGGAAATTATACATGAGATTGGTCCTTGTGAGCTTGAGGACAATGATGTGGTTATTCACCTTGCTAATAAGGAAACCATTTGCCCCATTTGCATTGTAAGAGATGTGGAGGTTCTTTGTGGTAAAATTAAGTATCCTGCTGATTTTCTAGTGCTTAATTCAGCAGCTAGCAGAACTTGTCCTATCATTTTTGGTAGACCTTTCTTGAAAACTTGTGGAGCTATTATTGATTGTAAGAAGGAAAAAGTTTTAACTAAGTTTGATGGGGATTCTTATGAGTTTAACTTTTCCAAATTTGCTAAAGCTCCTTGTGAAAATAGCTTGCCTAATAGAGATTTCAGGATGGAACAACTTTGCTTCCTATTGACCCGATCTATGACCTTGTACCTCTTTTGGTGACTGTAAGTATGCTTATTCTGATGATAAGTTGTTTCAAGTGACAATTATATTGTCAACTTTATTCAAAGTTCTACTGAAAGTTATTTTGAGAGATGGAAACATGGTTCTATGCATCTGAATGATGTTAAGTTTCCCGTTTATGTTGAAAGCTTTAAAGTTGCATCTGTTTTGTCTTCCTATGCTAGTGGCTTTTCGTTTCAACAATTCGTTTTCTCATGATACCCCTATGCATAGGAAGTGTGTTAGGCTCAAGTGTGTTGGTTATTTGCTTCTTGATGCTCTCTTTCACTACAAATATATATATATATATATATCCTTTGTGAGCATCTTTGGAAGTTTCAAGCCTAAAAAGAAACACTTGATGGAGATAGCAAGAGTTTTGTCGAGTCTTGGAAGTTATTACCTCTGTAATAACCGCTCCTTATCCTTTTGTTTTGGTTTTGTATCAAGTTCAACTACTTTTGTGAAGTAGAGGAGTTGTGAAAAGTGGTTGTCTGGGACAGATTTTTGTACTGCATTGTAAAAATTCATGAGGAATCTCAGTATCGGATCGAGCTGCATTTTTCTGAGATTGTTATCCAAGTTGTTACCTTTAATTAGTTCTGCACTTTTTATTTGAGCAACACAAGGTCTTGAAAAAATCAATCTTTACCTGCTGGTCTGTTTTGATAGATTTACTGTCATCATTGCATTTGGCTCTTCTGAAGCTTTTGTTTTGGTTGGCTTTCAGTTGAAGTGTTTACCAAAGGTTTATTGTTTTTTGCTTAAACTAATGTTTTCATTGATTTTGTGCAAGGGTTTTTGTAAGAAGGAAATTTTCAGGAGAAAGAGAAAAGTCTATGATTCGTCTTTGAATAGGTAAAAGTGGTGAGGAAGGTTCGTGAAACCCCAATCTTTTATATTTATGATGTTTTTAATACATAAGGAAGTTACGAGACAAATTGAAAAGGAAAGCGAAGCCGGGGTGGACAAACCCACCCGGTAGCGAACTGACTGGCAGCGCTGAGGGGTGTCCCTCCTCGAACTCCGTCTCCACTTCATTTCGTGTCAAAACCTTCCTTATGCATTGAAACTTTGTAATATATACCCCCGGATCCCCGAGGTTCGTGCATTGTGTTCTGTCGTGCTTTTTTAGGGTAAAAAGCAGTAGGGCAAAAACCCCCACTTGCAATTTTATATATTATAGAGAGTTACAAAAGAATATTTACAAACTCAATCCACCTCAAAGAGAGGGATAACATTCTAAAGCAGCTATCTCTGTCTAAATTTACTTCAATCCAATCTTTAAGGCCCGATAATACTTCTTCTTAATTCTATACAGGACCCATCTTAATTCCTGGGCTACAATAGCCTTCAATCCTCAAGCGAAGCATGCGAGGTTATTGAATTTCATTATTTACGCAAATCCAAAGGCCCAAAGCTCCAAGTATAAGAATTTACATTGCAAAAGGGACATTAAGATCTTTTTAATACTGGCTAAAAAGCTTTAAAAGGTTTGATCAGCCACATGGACCGAAATTTCGATTGACGACTCTTGCAAAGGGCATTCCCAAAATAAGTGTAGGATGGTTTCTTCCTTGGTGCAGCCATGGAACACACATTCATAAGATGCCAGAGCAAAACATTTCCTTTTCAGAAGGTTTCTTGTATTGAGCCTATCAAGCAGTAAGAGCCAGAAGAAGAATTTGTGCTTTTGCTGAAGGAAGATTTCCACAACCAAGAAAAATGTGGCTGTACCGGTTGGCAACCAGATAAGGAACCATAAGCCTTTTTGACCGAAAAATTACTGCCCCAAATGTAAGACCAGTTATCAGTTGCCCCCTGCCTCCCAGTATTGAGAATTTGCTCAAGACTTTGATATTCCTGGTAAGCTTGTTGTGACAGAGGAAGGTAAAAATGATCCTGAGTATTTTTAGCATGCAGGAACTCTTGTGAGCGGAGATGTGAGGGTTTTTTGCATAGGAGAGGAGATGAGGAAACTTATGTTGAAGGAAACTATCATTCCACATATCAGACCAGAGAAGTGTGGATTTTCCATCTCCAACCAAGCACTTTGCAAGTCCTTTAAAAATGTCAATCAATTTTAGATGAGCTTTCCACCAAAAGGATCCCTCAAGACTTCTTTCAGGGAGCTTACCATTACAGTAGTAAGTGTTCCATATGAGGTGAACCCAAGGGATATCCTTGTGATTATAAAATTTATCCAAATTCTTCAAAAAGTGTAGAGTTTTGAATATTAAGATCTAAAACTCCCAATCCCCCTGGTTCTTGGGTCTACAAACTTACTTCCATGCTACAAGAGCATTGCCTCTAGCTTGAACATCAGAAGTTTTCTTTCTCCGCAGACATTGCCTCATATATTTAATCAACTGTTCCTTTATAGTGACAGGAAGATCAAAACAGCTCATGTAATATATGGGAAGGGAAGAAAAAACAGATTTAACTAGCTGCAGTTTCCCCCCATAATTAAGAAAGTCAGCTATTCCACACAACCTTCTCTCAACTCTCTAAACAATAGGCGGGGAAATGTTCCACGAGTTTATTCAAACTTAGAGGCAAACCAAGGTAGGTAAAGGCAAAAGTGCTAGTGAGGCAAGCAAGAGTATTGGCAAAACGTCCAAGCTTCACAGAGTCCATGTTAATTGGCATCATACTGGATTTAGAATAATTAACTTTGATTCCAGTGGAGAGGGCAAAAGTATGAAGAATGGCCTTAAGGCACAAGAGTTGCTCAGAATCAGCTTTAAGGATTACTAAAGTGTCATCTGCATACTGAACCATAGGGAAATCAGGACAGAACACTTCTTCAGTGGGCAGAGAAAGAAGACCCAGGTTCATTGCCTTATTGAGGATACTCTGAAGAAGATCAGCAGCCAGAAAAAACAATAAAGGAGATAAAGGATCTCCTTGTCTAGCATATACGTAGTAAAAAATTCCCCGGCACTCCATTTAAAAGCACAGAGGAAGAAGCTGACCCAAAGATCATCTGAATCCAAGAAATCCATTTATCTCCAAAACCTTTGGCTTTAAGGATATTGATGATTGCAGAATGCTCAATTCTATCAAAAAGCCTTTTCAAAATCAAGCTTAAGAATTAAAATTTCGTCCTTTGACTTGTGACATTGATCGAGGAATTCAAATGCCCAACCTAAACAGTCTTGGATAGATCTTTGTTTGAGGAAACCATATTGATTCTTGTGAACAAGCAAGGATGACTTTCTGCGATCTATTAGCGAATCTTGGTGATAATCTTAAAGACACTATTTAGCAAAGAAATAGGCCTAAAATCAGCGAAGTCAAAGGAGCAGCAATTTTTGGAATGAGGGTGATAAAAGAGGCATTAATGCTTTCCAAGGAAGTTTGCCCTCATAGAAATCCACAAGTAGATGTTTCACATCATCCTTAATAATAGGCCCAAAGCTTCATGAATTCATTATTAAAACCATCGGGGCGAGATTTATCATTAGGCGGATTTTTAATGACCTCATCAATCTCCTCATCAGAGAAAAACTTTTCCAAGCATCCTTTCTTCTTGGCAAGCATTCCCCAGCCAAGTCATTGAGATTGAAGTGCATTTCAGGCTTATCGGAAGAGCCCATTCTATTTTTAAAGGAGTTCCAAAGGAGATTTGCTTTGCCATCATGATCATAAACCTCAATATCAGAATCATCCTTGAGCATGGAAATGTAGTTATGTCTAAAGCTTATGGTAGCTCTGGAGTGAAAGAACTTTGTGTTTTCATCCCCCAGTTTAACCCATTTAATTTTCCCCCTCTGTTTCCAATAAGTATTTTGATCCTGTAACAGAGAAATAATAAGATTTTTCAGGAGATCCCTAAGATTCCATTCTTGAACAGTAAGAGTTCTCATTTCCTCCATGATATCAAGAAAGTCAATGGTGGCATTAACATTACAAATTTGTGCCTTTAGGCGGGGCAACTTTGGCCCAAAGCTTGATCCTCTTCTCACATTTTTGAATTTAGCATTGATTTTTTTTGCAGAATCCAGAAAACCCACAGGAATGTTCCAGTCATTTTGAACAATAGCTTTAAACTCCTTATGATGCATCCAATGATTTTCAAATCTGAACTCCTGAGCCTTGGGAATCATTGTGCCAATGGAAATGACACAAGGAAGATGATTAGAGGTAGGCTTTGTAAGAGGAGCAACAAAAGTTGAGGGAAAACTCTGAGTCCAGGCAGCAGAAGTAAAAAACCAGTCCAACCTTTCCAAAAGGGGGTCTTTCTGCATGTTACTCCAAGTGAACTTTCTGCCTATAAGTGGTAACTCTATGAGACCCAAATTATTAATGGCTTCATTAAAGAGAAGCATACCATTTACATCTCCACCCAATTTGTTTCTATCTGAAGGCTGTCTACAGAAATTGAAATCTCCCACAATGAGCCAGTCCAAATCATCAGGCTATCTACAGAAGCCTTTTTTTCAGGTAAACATGGCCCCTAAATGTTGGTAAGGATCCAGGATTCATTGGACAAGAGAGATGTCAAGGTGATGGAGATAGAAAACTCATTGAGGAAGGAAAGATGTCGAGGAGAACAGGAACCATTCCAAATGGTGATCAAACCTCCAGATGCACCTCTCGAGGGGAAGAAATTCAAATTTGGTAAATTTGGAGGGCAGAATTTTTAATGTGAAGCTATCAAAATCCTCACGCTTAGTTTCACGAAGACAATAATGTCACAACCAGACTCCTCAATTTTATTTAGAGCAATCCATTTTTTCAGAATTGATTCCCTTGATATTCCAATTCAAGATCTTCCAAATTCTTTTGTTATTCATTAAGAAACCAGGAGCAAGTATAGACATGGGGTGATATAAATAATGTAATCACCCAGGAGAAGAAACAACAATCACATAGGCAAAAGGCAATCCATATCAAGGCACCACAGACATATTCCACAACAAGTACCAAATACATGACAAGATCACAACAGATCGCATGACAGAGTCAACAAGACTCCAGCAAAGACTTAGTTTGATACATTTAAACACTTAAGATGAGGGCTTCTTCTTGGCTTGTCCACAGTACCAATGACCCAGTTTCTTCTTGCCACCAATGCCCAAGCTAGAAGAGGCACCTCCTTTAATGTTGCCTTTTGGAGGAGCCTTAACTGCCACTTCATTGGCCTTCCCTTTCTTGAGCAACCTCTTCTCCAGGTCCCCATCCTTTACCTTGCAGAATGAGGCAGCAAGATTTTTCACCACTTTAGAATTCAGACAAGGAGGAGCGACGTACAAACCGGACAATCAGCAATTAGACAATTTATGTGACTTTTAAAGCCCCATTTAGCTCAACAATTCTAGGGCTTCTTCTCACCTCAGTGTCAACAAGAGGTTCCTTGCCCTTTCTCTTTGGCAGGGGTAGAGGATAGCATGAATATTTATTGGTTTCAATACCGGACAAGAAGGATCCATCGGGAAAAGCTCTCATTAGGAATGATGAAAGAAATGGAACTTTCCTCAGCAATAGGTTCTTTAATAATTTCCCATAAAGGAGAAGTAAGAAAGCCCTTGACCCAATTAAACTTCTCGTGGGTAGCAAGCATGAGAGTAATAAAGTTAAACCAACTTACAGGATATCACACTTAAGAGAGCCCATTGAAGAAGAGTCCTTCTGAATATGGGGGCAAAATAATTCTCCTAGATCTCCAAGCCTTGTTGGGAAAATCCTGCTTAGCAGCATGTACATCGGGGAATGGAGATAAAAGTTCTCACCATCCGACACGAAGATGAGCCTCATTTGGAGAAAGAAGGTGCTGGTCCTCCAACATCCAATCATCATTATCAGGAGCCACAGTGCCAGAGTCCATAGGGCTTCCCACCCTCCTCAGCATCAGAGTTGGCCTCATCATCCTCAGCCAGATAGTTCTGAAAAATGTTTGAAGACCTTCACCAATGCCAACCCCTTGTGGTTCAACAGCCACCCCTGCTCCTCCATACCTCAGGTTCATTGAGACTCATCATCATCAGACTCCAGTCTTGGACAATGATAGCACCTGTAACACCACCTGTTCCACATCTTGAGGTGGCAGATGCTGATTGTCAACAGGCATATCTTCTCCAGGGAGCAATGATGGGCCTTGTACAGAGCAGCGAAGTAGCTTCCAGGACCCCAACCTGCACGTACCACCATCGGGGGCAGGATCCTGCCAGGCCAACCACTCGTCCCCAACCACCACCAGGAGCAGGAGGGGAGGGGAGGAGGTGGAATTTGGGGCCCAAAGGCAAGACCATGAGCAGGAGCAGGTGTGGGTCCTCATTGTCATCTGGCAAGGGTCCTCCTCAGTGCCCCTAAGCAAGTGACTTGAGAACTTCAACAGAAAAAGTCCATGATTCTCGTCTCCACCAAGTCACCAATGGTAAACCTCACACTCTTGGGGATGTCACCAAGTCAGTAACACCGAATCTTAGTAATAATCCTACCTTTTGGTGCAGGTCCGGGTCCTCTCCCACAAAGAACCATCCCAATATCTGCAAAGACATTCAGATCTCCATGCCGTGGTCAAGGGAGGTAACAAGCATCACCCAACACTCATTATTAAACCGAGTCCTTCTCCAGCTTATCACCCTCATTGTGTTTAACAAAATATACAGCATCTTGAACGGAATCGGGCTAGCACTTAATGAGTCTATCTCGTCATTGACATGATGAAACTACACATAAGCACCCAAAGGGACAAGCCCTGATATCTCTAAAGTGAACTCTAATCTCATTATTGAGGAAATCGGCCGAGGACATCATGAATATTCAGGAACGGAACTGGACCAGGGAGGGATAAATGGTAGCAATGGCATACCGTTCATGCGCGCCCTTGACCTCCGAGGCACCACCACCCTTTTGACACGATTCCAGCCACACCTGCTAACTGAAGCCATTCGGCAGAAAGGCGGGATCAATCGGAATGTTCGCTATTATTTACACACCCTTATGCGGACGAGTATTTACAAGAGGAATAATATGGGGTTTCAGCGAGCTGGGAGTTGAGAGGCAGGGAAGTGGTAGTTGTTTTTGCAACGGCGGTGAACTCGTGAAAACTGCTGTGAATAATGGGCGGGATTGAGTAGCCTGGGCTTTGAACCATCCTAAGAATTGTCGGCCAAATACATTTTGTTTTAAAGAGGGAATTTCAGAAAAGGAAGGAGACAGCAATTTAAATGCAGCGCCATTGGCGCCTACCAGAACCGACCCGATTGTTACAATCAACAAAAAGCACCATCAAAGCACCTCCGACAGCATAAGATCTATCTTGAAGACCTGATTTGAAATCCCCATAAATCGTTGCTTTCGGACACAGTGAAGAAACCGCAGGAGATGCAGGAAATTTGAGTGGTTGGAAAATCGAGCCACACCACCTTCTTTGGAAGGCTTCAAAGAAGGAGATTTTTGCATTTCTTTTTTATGCGTGACAATCTTCCACTCTTCAGCAGACTCCTTATAGAATTCCTTTCTTCATGAATCCGTTTATTTCCCCATTACCCCAAAGGTTGACATGAATCACAAAAGAATTACATGAAAACTTTGAAATATTGTATATTCAAACCCATCGCCTTGAAGCAACCGAAAACGAAAAGTTCTATCTTGCGAAGCTTCACCGCAAATTTAAACATTACCACCAAAACAGGCCTGAAGAGCAAGACTAACAGATCAACAGAAAATCCAACTAAAATTTGCTCTCCCAAAAGAATGCAGACCAGTATAAAAAGGTCTTTTCACGAAACCACCAGCAATGAAATTAACTTGATGCCTGAATTTATCAAAAATCCTCTTCTCAAATCTCACCTAATGAAAAATCCGGTGGCAGGCGTACCTGTACAAGCAATACCATGCTTTGGGAGCACACCGCAGGGGAGGTTCTCGGTGAAAATCCAGAGATCTAGGCAATTTATCTTCTCAACATTGGTGGAAAATTTCTTTTAACCAAAGGCTAGAGTAAAATCGAATAGTCTGAGCTAACAACCCTCACCTGAAGATCAATACATGAGAGAGATGCCGAGAGGCCACCAATTCTCACCATGAAGAAAGTATCTAGCATCAATCACAACCTCATTGTGGTTGAGGAGAACTAACCTTTTAGAACTAGGAAAAGCATCAGAAATCCTTTTTAGAAGGCTCAAGCTCATCCAGGTTGGCAAAGAGGAGCAAAGTGCATGCCATTTAAAGACCAATGTCTTCATCTCCATCCATTGATCCAGTGATGGTAGGAGATCTACCAAGAAATCCGAGATGAGGGATCAAAGAATCATTAACACGAGAGAGATGAGAGGGGAACCTCAAAGCAGATCCAATTGAGATCTTCTCCCCATTTTCCAAACATCGACCCTCAAGGGGAGAGCCTTTAGCATTGAGGAAGAACTTAGCCAAGAATCAGCCGAGGACAGCGAGAGCCTTCAAGAGAGCTTACCACCCGTGGTCACACACCGAGTAGGTGACCTTCCAACAACCTCAGAGGAATCCATCACGAGCCTATGCTTTGGCAAGGCGCCGTGGCTGTGACAGCGGAGGGCCAACCAATGGTCACCTCGGAGGGAGCCCTCAGCCTGCCTCGTAAATCATGCGGGTTCGATTGGTTGGTAAGGTGTCCTTCAGCTCTCCCTTTCAAGGATATATAGAGTAACTTCTTCTTCCTTCTATCGTGTTTTCGTCTCGGATCTGTTCTGTACGTCAGAAATATTCTCATATTTAGAGCAACATGGCCTCCGCTTGACTTACAAAGGGAAATAGAAGCAGAAGAACAAGAACCTCAAGTTCCCCATGGAGGAGGAGATTCTGGTAGGATTATGAAAAGGGAGACATGGAGGAGGAGGACATGCAAGCGGAACACTCGTGCTACTTTCGCCATGCAAGCATTGGTTTGGTGGAGCGACCTACCAAGCAGAAGACAACACGGATGTCTACAGGAGGAAACCTCCACGTCTCTTCTACATTCCACAACAATCTCCTCCACGTAACAAGTTTGAGACCCTTCCATACACTTATACATGAATATCAATATCAAGGAATTGCCCAAGGAAAGTTTTTCCTTCGGTTTTGGGATATCGTCATTCTAACAATGTAGAGGATCATGCTAAAAGATGAAAAGTGGGGAAAGAACAACAAGAACTAGGATTCTCGAGGATGGACATGATCATGAACCGTATAGAGAAAAAAACTCGTAGCTAATCCGTACTCTTACTTTTGAGTTTGAAGAGTTGAAGAAACTTATTGAGGAGCTTATCAAGATAACACCACCACCACTCAGAGAGGAAGGTAATTCTTCATCGGGTTTGGTATCCCCTTGGCTTGTTCCAAGCATGGGAAGTGGCCATATTCATCACCACCATTATCTTTTTATCTTTCACACCTTTTAGTGGACTCATGCATCGCGGTGAGAGGGTTATCTTATAGTTTGGTTTGCATGTGGAAGTATATCTATCCTTTAGTTTGATTATCTATGTATCCTTGGTGTGAGTGCATTTTATTGGAATATTAATGAAAAGTCTCATCTTTTACTTTTGCACTTCTTATTTTGGTTGCAATCTCTATTATATAATGGATCATGTTGTTCAGTATTATGGCACCACTTTGGGATCATCAAGTGGATCTAAATTGGTTTGTAAACTGAGTTCGGGTCAATGGCATTAGTTTGAAAGAAGAAAGAAAGAAATAAAAGGCTTACGTGTATTTGGTATCATTAGTTTTCTTTCTTGTTGGCTCCTATAAAAGCTTAGTATTATTTATTATTTAAAGATTCTATTGTGTCTTCAAGGAATATTGCATGTTTGGCTTTATTACTTGTATGTTTGCTTGTTTCTTTCAGTCTCTTGCTTGCTACTGCTTGCTAGCCAAAACTGTATGTTTTGAGAAAAGCTTATACTTCTCATGTTTCCAAAATCCTTTGAACTCCAAAACTTTTGCCACTTCAGGTCCACCATATCTACCTAGTATACTTTTTGTTATTACAAGCGCTAAATTCTCAAGCTTCATCTACCTTTCAATTAAAAAGTATTTTGTTATGAGAAAACTAGTTTGAAAGTAAACTCTCTCATTTAGACTTGAGGGGCACACTTCCTATTTATTTGGCCCCTAATAGACTTGGACTGGGTGTCTGTCAGAAACATTGAAGTTGTATATACTTAGATCTATGTTGGAGATTCAATGAGTAACCGTCTTATCAACGGAGGTAATGTTTTCAACTTGTTGCACTTGACACTTTCTGGGTGACGCAGAGTTGATATCAGCTCTCTCTTTTGTCTATGGATGTCAACCATTATTATTGACAAAGGCTAGCCTAAGCCATGTGCTTAATCATGGTGGAAACTTGGCAAAAGCATCACCATAGTGGGACTAATCTATGAAAGTGCATCCTCAATAAAAAACCTATACACATAGTAAATAAAAAGATTGTTGAGATGCTCATTGTCCTGGCCAAGGCTGCCTTGTCATTTTGTGGTTATGGGAAAGCTCATGTATACCATGTGCAAAGGGGTACTTACAAGGGTACCCTGCTGGCAGTTCTCAAATGTGATGGCCTGCAAATACTTTAAATGACAAGAATGATACCTAGACCCAAAGTTGAGTATATGCGATGAGTGGCCCCTCATATTCAAGGGACATGAGATTGCCAACTTATATTTCGTAATCCCGACATATACTCCATCTTTGTTCACTTTAACCTTAATCATCTCAAAGGTGCTTAGCACTTATGATAGGGGCAATGATGGATCAAAGCTAAGTAAGTACCATATAATCTTTTGGAAGCTCTTTATGACTTGTTGCCAATCCTTGCTACCCTCAAGAAGGACCTTTTCTCCTAGTTACCCTGGGGTTTGAGTTAGTAAACCTACTTCCTCTATGTCTCCAAGAGCTTTTGAGTTGTTGTGTTCAACAAGCATTCATATGGTGATTTAGTCAATCATATTTCTCTATCTTCCTTGTTGCACAAAACTCTTATCTATTGAGCATTACTTTGAGAGCCTTAACTTGTGAAAAACCTTTTGAGCAAAGAGTGTTCCCTGTTTTGAAACTTCTACAAAAAAGCTTTTGTGAAACTTTTTGCCAGTGTGTTCTCTGACCAAGAACAAGTTTGCCAATTCCAATTAAGTGATTTATCTTTATGCATCTCTATTGTATGACTATTGTGCTTGCTTGCTGTGCTAAAGTTTATATAATGGTGAGTTGCTTTCTTTCTATGAGTGATGTTCAATGGTAAGTATGATGCTTCTGTTTGTATTCTTTTGCTCGACACTTCACTCCATAAACTCCATGGACATGTTTTGCATCGAAGCTCAGCATACGGCTTGGGGACTAAGCAGAAGTCTAAGCTTGGGGAGTTGATATTCACCTGCATCAATTATCTCTATGTTATCATAATTTACCTCTATTCATTGTTATTTATCTTATGATGAAGGGAGGTATAACTTATGGCTTTTCATCTGCTTATTCATGTTGGATGATTCCTGGGAGGATGACTCCATACAAGTCTCGGATTCTGATGGAAAAGAAAGTTTGGGGTGCAATTTCACAAAAATCAAAAAATACCGTGAAAATATGGAAACATATTATTTTACTCAAGACGAAAACTGAAGGAAGCCTTGAAGGAGGGGCCAGGATATGGGCCTCGGGGGGCCCACCCCTAGGTGTAGGCCCACATTTCCACTTACCCTAGGAAGTCGTGGCCCACGGGCGTATTGTCAGAGCTTTGTGCTTCCTCTTTCAGGAACCTAATACCGGGGGCGACCATAGATAGATTCTGACCGCCTCTGGGGACAGGCTTCCAGAAGACCTCCGGACAGATTCTGGGGAGTTTCATGGGAGAATAGCGTACAGTTAAACAGCTTCCGCCAGGATCCATCATAATCATCATCACCATCGTCTCCACCAACATCAATACCTCCGTCCCGTTGGCATCAGTGTGTGGATCATTTCGCTAGTTCATCGGAAACTTTCCATGATTCTGTGTAGTTAGTGTGAACATTTGGATTATTGTTGGGGAATTCAGTTGTTATCCATTATCATATCATAACGATCTTTGATCCATGTTATTCATCACCGTCGATCGTTTAGTTCTTGAGGACATAGGAGAGTGCATGTTGTTAATGATGAATCATGGTTATTATTCAATGATTGTAATTTTTCTTCTTGTGGTGTGTGTTATAAACTACATGATACTTTATATTTATGACCTAAGAGATGCATTGTGTGTTGGCTACTAATCAGCAAAGGTTGCGGGTGACAAAACTTGAACTACGTTAGGACACCTTTACTGAGGGTGTGGGATTCAGAGTTGGTATGGACAGTTTATCTTAGTACTTTCATGAATTCTGAATGTATGCGGGGGTTTGTCACAGTATGTATTAGTCCTGAGAGAATTGTGCATGTTACTTTAGTACACCCACAACCTTGAACACCAGATAAGAATACTCCAACTATTTGACAACATAAGCCAAATTCGTGTGTCCTCGAGAATATTTGGATCTTTAGTGTTTCCACTGATTGTGCCTGCTAGAAAGGATTGGGCCGCGCTTAGTTGTTGTTATACATGCCTTCCTTTTGTTTTTTGTTCTTTTTGTCCAAAACACTAAAAATATTTTTACTAAATTATTCACAGGATTTCCCTGCTCCATACCACTTTCAGACCTTCGCTTCCTCGTTGGGATCGACACTCCTATTTATCAAAATTACTACGATACTTGTGGGTCATCAGTAACCACTCAACACAAACCAATCTTCCAATTCCACCCAGGTGATTCATTCACATGTTGTTTTATTAATCAAAACATAGTCATAGACTTTGCATAATACCATAACATGAATAATCCACCCTTGCTTTCTAATAGCTAGGCTAAGCCTACTAGCATAACATGTCTCTTAACTTAGGAAAATTCCTACCAAGATATATTTTACAGGATCTCCTATAGCATAGCATTATTCAAAATAGTCCTATCATGCATACTACAAAAATATCACTAATGCAATATTTGAAAAGATTGGCTTTTGATGTCCAAAGTATCACTTTCCTTTTTAGTAGAAAATCTAGGTAGTCTCCTTGATCTTGAAAATCACACTCTTCAAGTTCACTACATACAATCAAGTATACATTTCAAACCTCGTTATCCATCGACACTCACATACCCTACACATGCCTTTATGACTCTGCATGGCTCAAACAACTCCTGTAGTAATGGCTCATGGGATGGAGGAACAAGCTTCGGTGGGGTTTAAAAGTAAAGGCTATGCAATACTTGGGATTCAGTTTAATGCAATCGTGACTCAATGATGCAAGTATAAGATAGGGGAAGTAGGTACTATATGTATGCAAGCATGTGGTAGTGCTTGCCTGGCAGCTCAGTTGAAGCGAGAGAAGGATCTGGGTAGTGCTCCTGGTTCTCTTGATATATCCCCTGCTCAGCGTCTATTCGAAGAAGAACCAAACAACAAGGGCCAACATAAATAAAGTGCGCAAGCATATGAATAAGATGCGACAAGCAAACAACCATGCCATGATGAATGATGCACAATTTGCATGGCAATAAAGTAGCATGGCATGGGTGAGGTGTGGCATACAAGAATAAACCATTTTATTGAGTCTTGGCGCCATTTTACCCTCATAATAGTTGCTGTACACATTATATTTATATGATGCATGCTGCAAAACAGATAAAGGAAAGCATAAACAGAAAGGTCTCGTCGAGCTAATCATTTTAGACATATTATTTGTTAAATTTGGAATTATAAATCAAAAGTTATTAATTAATTAAGGTAAAAGGGCATTTTATTGTAATTTAAATCAACTTGAAATTTTAAGTGTCCAAAATATAATTTGAAGGCCATATTTGAATTCCTCACATTTTTCTGATTTGAAAACAAATATTATTTGTATTATTTGGATTTGGGAATTAAAATTTATTTAAAAACAGAATTAAATTTTGAATTTAAAATAAATTTGAAAAGACTTGAATTGAAACAGAATACAGAAACTCCTTTTGTTACCCAGCTCAAAGCTAGCCACAGTCAATGACCAGTGGGGCCATGCTGACTGGACGACACAAGCGCACATAAATTCTACTGTCACCGCGAGCTAACCTAGCCACTGCGTTTGACAGGTGGGGCCTGCGGCCACGGGGTCCACGTGAAAGCGGCGAGAGGAAAAGAAACTGACAGGTGGGGCTGAGCTGGAGTGCGGGTTGAGGTTCTGGAAACAGGGGGGTTCCTCTGCAAAACTTACGCGGAGGCAGACAGGTGGGGTCAGAGGAGCGGGTTGTGCGGTCCGCAAAACAGCAGTTACGTGCAAAAAGGGCGCCGTCTCTTACCTCTTCCGCGCAGAGACAGATCGGTCGCGTCCGCGCTGGCGCAGTGTGGGGATTTGAACTCGGACTGGCGTGCCGCGTGAGGCGGCAGCCACCGCTGGGGCGGAGTTAGTGTTAGGAGGGCGGACGGGGCCTAGTTGGGGCTTGGCGCTATGCGGGAGTGAGCAGACAGAAGCGAGCGACGGCGCGCGGAGGGCGCTCGACGAAAGGGCCGGCGGATCTAGGCGACGATGGCGAGGCGGAGCATGTCCAGGGGGTTTAGGGGCTCACCGAGAGTGTGTCGGTGGTGGCGGATCGGGCCGGCGAGCAGCAGGACTACGGTGATGCAGAGGCCAGCCGGTTTAGGGTTCGGTCACAATTGACGATGTTCTTGGCTCGGCTTTTCTCCTCCTCACGATTCTTTGGGCGAAGCAGAAGCCTCCTCGTCCTTCTCGATCACCTCCTCGTCAAGGCTGTTGGCTGGATCGGCGCAAGCGTGGTTGGAGCAGTTGGTGGCGTTGAGGGGTAAACAGTGGTGGAGAGGAAGGAGAAAAGAAGGCGAGGCCCTGGGCGGATCTGGGAGAGGCCAGAGGCGAGAGAGAGGGGGTAGATAGGGACGGGAGAGGAGAGGGGTGCCATGGGGGAGTGGTAGATGGAAAAGGTGGCTTCAGCCACCTTTTTCTCCTTCCTCCTACTCACGTGCTAGGGCGGGCAGGAGCAGGGCAAGGTGGTGATGGGGGAGCTGCCAGGTGGGGACGGTAGGGCCAGAGGGGAGGCTCGGTTGGAGGGGCCCTCATGGCAGAGAGATAAGAAGAAAGGAGGAAAGGGGAGGCTCGGGCTAGAGTAGGGTTGGAGCTAGGGTTAGGAGAGAGAGGGGGTATGGCTCGGGTAGGGTTTTGTTTGGGTGGTAGCTAGGTGGGCCAGGGTGGCCAGGTGGGGCCAGCTAGGTGAAAGAGGAGAGGCCGAGGGGGAGAGGTGGTAGCTAGGGTAGGTCATGGGTTAGATGGAGGGTTAGGTTTAGGGTTTATCTTAGGTGAGAGATGGTGGTAGAGAGGGTATGGTGATGATGGGGTAGGTGATAGATAGAGGATAAGAGAGGGAGATTGATGGATTAGGGTTTTTGAAACTAGCATGCTCCAAACTATAGCAAGCAAGAACATGTGGAAAGGAGAGAGAGAGAGATGTGGTAATATGGTTTAAGCAAGATCAAACTAGATCAAGCCAAAAGGAGGGAGGGAGAGAGAGTTAGATGAACCACCCAAGAATTCAAATAAAAATCCAAAAGACTTAATTGTGGTGGTACTTGCATGGGCCATGCATAAATAATTAATACCATGCTTATTTTTGTGAAAACAAGATTATTTACATGGCATTATTCTTATGCATTCCAAAATGTGGAGTAAGGCCTAAGCAAAAGAATTTTAAAGGAAGTTCCAAGTGGAGTAGATGGAGATGATCACATTTGATTATAATTGGGACTTGCTAGTGTGTATATTCCACTAGATGATTACTAGTCCCAAAAATATTCCCACATGAACATAAATCCATAATAATCCATATGGAAGCTAGGAAAAAGGGTTCCACACACAAGGCATGCAAAGGTGGCCATGTGGCTCTCATATATCAATAATGTGAAAACAACATGATGCTAAGATGAGAGCATGTGGAAAAGAATTGGATCCATCCCAACCCACATGAGCTAGAGGTAAACTCAAATAAAGTGCAAGGCTCATATTTAGTTGGATGGTGGAATGATGGGTAATGGCAAGAAAGGTGGTGGAGTTAAATAAAAGATATGCCCCCAACTCAACTTGGGCATTTAAACAATATATCAACAACCAAATACAATATCAAGAGGCAAATACAATTAATAATGCATATGAGATAAGAACCAAAAGGAAAAGGGTTTTATATGATGCTCAAATGCAAGGTGGCATGATGACATGAGCATGATATTATTATGATGCAACAATTCTATATATGAAGTAGCCATTATATTACTAGACCAAGTAGCATTACAATTGTTAGACAATTGGGATGCTACAACTCTCCCCCACTAAACAGGAATCTCGCCCCGAGATTCTAGGAAGAAGAAGACACAAAGAGGGTAGGATACTTGGCACGGATCTCATCTTCACGTTCCCAAGTGGCTTCATCAACGGAATGGTGCGACCACTGCACCTTGCAGAACTTGATGGACTTGTTGCGATTCCTTCTTTCTGCGACTTCAAGGATTTTTGTGGGGTGTTCTTGATAAGACAGGTCTTCTTGGAGATTGATAAGCTCATGGTCCACGGTCCTGCCGGGATCCTTGAAGCACTTCTTGAGCTGAGAGATGTGGAAAACATCATGGACCTTGAGTTTTTTAGGGAGCTCAAGAGCATAAGCAACTTCTCCTCTTCTTCCACGATTTTTGAAAGGACCGATGTATCTAGGAGCCAGCTTTCCTTTGGTACCAAAACGGTGCGTGCCTCTCATGGGAGTGACACGAAGGTAAACGAGATCACCAGGGACATACTCCATGTCCGTGTGCTTCCTGTCATAATTGCTCTTCTGGCGACTTTGAGCAATCTTCAGATTTTCAAGAATGATATGAACTTTCTCCTCCGCTTGAGTCACAATGTCAGGGCCAAACAATATTCTTTCTCCTGCACCTGACCAACCAATCGGAGTTCTGCATTTGCAACCATAAAGAGCCTCAAATGGTGCCATCTTTAGACTTTTCTGGAAGCTGTTGTTGTAAGAGAATTCAGCATAAGGAAGACATTCTTCCCACTTCATGCCAAAAGAGATGACGCAAGCACGAAGCATATCCTCCAGAATCTGATTGATCCTTTCAACTTGTCCTTGCGACTGAGGGTGGTAAGCTGTGCTGAAGTTCAACTTTGTTCCCAAAGAATTTTGGAAACTTTCCCAGAACTTGGAAGTGAAGATGCTTCCATGGTCTGAACTGATCTCAAGCGGAACCCCATACATAGAGACAATTCTGTTGATATAGAGCTCAGCCAACTGAATTGCAGAAATGGTTTCCTTGACGGGGAAGAAGTGAGCCACTTTAGAAAGCCTGTCAATGACAACAAAGATTGCATTGTTGCCCTTTTGCGACCTAGGAAAACCAGTGATGAAGTCCATATCTACTTTCTCCCATTTCCATTCCGGGGGTTTCAATGGCTGTAGAAGATCGGAAGGTTTCTGATGAACAGCTTTCACTCTGCGGCAGACATCACACTCCGAGACGTACTTGGCACAATATCGTTTCAAACCCGGCCACCAATATTGTGTTTTCAAATCCATGTACATCTTTGTGCTGCCAGGGTGGATAGAAAGAACAGAATCGTGCGCCTCCTTGAGAACTTGCTCTCTCAAACCCGGGTAGTTCAGAACAAACATCCGGTGTTCAAAGAAAAGCGTGCCTTGGTCATCGACGTGGAAGGACTCATACTTCGGAAGCTGGATGTTGGAGATGACCTTCCTTGTGTACGGATCACCGAGCTGAAAGGAACGAACCTTTTCTTCCAAGAGAGGAGTAGCCAGAAGGTTCAGGAGATACCCTTGTTCCACAATTTCAAGGTTGGTGTGAATTCCTCGCACAAGAGAGGTTGTTGTTCTTCCATCATGAGGTTGTTGACATAGGCTGCGGTGAGAGCATCGGCCATGACATTAGCTTTGCGGTGTAATTGATGGTCAAATCAAAATCATTGATTGCTTCAATCCATCTCCTCTGCCGAAGGTTGAGATCAGGCTGAGTGAAGATATACTTCAAACTCTTGTGATCAGAAAAGATCTCACAACGGTTGCCAAGCAAGTAGTGCCTCCATACTTTCAAAGCAAAGACAACTGCTGCGAGCTCGAGGTCATGTGTAGGATAGTTGATCTCATGCGTCTTCAACTGACGAGAGGCATAAGCAACAACTTGTTTTTCTTGCATAAGGACCGCACCCAATCCTTGCAAAGAGGAATCACAGAATATCTGGAACGGCTTGGATGTATCCGGAGGAACCAAGACTGGTGTGGAAGTGAGCTTCTCTTTGAGTGTCTCAAAGCTTGCTTGACATGCAGGAGTCCAAAGGTATTTCTTGCCTTTCTTGAGGAGATCGGTAAGAGGCTTCGCTATCTTCGAAAAGTTCTGAGCAGCGGCGGCAATAACTAGCCAAACCAAGGAAACTCCACACTTCTTTGACATTTACAGGAGGAAGCCATTCAACAATTGTCTTTACGATTTCGGATTATTTGCAACGCCCTTGGCAGAGATGACATGACCAAGATAGGTTACTTGAGGCAGCCAAAACTCACACTTGGAGAACTTTGCATACAAGCGGTTCTCACAAAGCTTGCTTAGGACACACCGAAGGTGTTCTTCATGCTCTTCTTTTGACTTAGAATAGACTAGGATGTCATCCAGATAGACCACAACGAACTTATCAAGATACTCCATGAAAACCGAGTTCATGAGCCTCGAGAAGGTGGCAGGTGCGTTGGTGAGACCGAAATACATGACCGTGTACTCATACAGGCCATAGCGGGTGGTGAAAGCTGTTTTAGGAAAATCTTCCTTGTGAATCTTGATTTGGTGATAACCACTTCTCAAGTCAAGCTTAGAGAACACCACAGCTCCAGCTAACTGATCGAAGAGATCATTAATCCGCGGAAGGGGATATTTATTCTTGATGGTTTTAGCATTGAGAGCCCAATAGTCAACACAAAGTCTACCAGTCTTGTCTCGCTTCTTCACAAAGATTGTTGGGCTACCCCAAGAAGAAGTACTGTGTTGAATGAAACCCAACTTCTCTTGTTCATCAAGTTGACGTTTGAGTTCAGCCAACTCAGCAGGACCCATTTTATAAGGCCGCTTGGAGATAGGAGCGGTACTAGGTTCAAGCTCAATTACAAACTCAACCTCACGATCCGGAGGCATACAGCAACTCTTGGGAAAGATATACGGGAACTCACAGACCACCGGAACACTCTGAATAGCTTCCATAGCATCATCATTCAGAGCCGCCAAAGAGAAAAGCTGGATAGCAGGAGTCAGACTTGGAGAATGGACTATATGGCCTTCAGGAATCTTCAGAGAAACCGAGCGTTCAGCACAATCAATCATAGCTGCATTTGCTGTCAACCAATCCATGCCCAAGATGTCATCAATGTCAGAATTGCCCAGAATGATTAAGGAAGCCGAGAACGAAGAGCCACCAATCTCAATTTGATTGCCATGGCTGATTTTAGAAGCTGCCATTGTTGCTCCAGGAGAAAGGACCATTAACCGCTTAAGGAGAGGATCCATAGCTAACCCATTCTCATCTGCAAACATGGTTGACACAAAAGAATGCGATGCACCAGAATCAAACAAAACTCGTGCGAGGTGAGTTAACGGAAGCATACCCATCACAACTCGGTGCATGCTCGACTTGAGCGGCGTTGACACGATTGGCATGAGCAGCGATGACCCGGGCTTGGTGTTGATGTTGAGAGCCCGAGGTGGTGGTGCACGAACCATAGGAGAGCTTGTCGCAGATCTTGGAGGTGGTGGAGGAAGAGCCTTGTTCTTCATCGGACAGTTCCAGTATTGATGCCAAGTGTTTCCACACGTGTAACAAGCACCAGGTGGACGTGGAGCAACATAGCCAGGGACTCCGCTAGGCGCTCCAGGGTAGTGGTGGTTGTAGCCCCTGGGAGCAGCAGTGAGGAAGTTTGGTGGCCTTGCCGCGAAGCTTGAAGGTCTTGGTGGAGCCGGGAGCGACGGTGGGGTGTTAGGAACCCGGAACCGGCGCTTAGAAGGAGCCGACATAGTGAAGAGCTTGCATCACGGCTGTGTTTCTTTGACTCCTCAAACACTTGCCTACTTGCTTCTTCCTGCAGAGCTGTATGCTGGAGTTCCAGAAAAGACGCCGGCCTTGCATGTGTGATTGCATATTTAATCGATGCATTGAGCCCTTGCCTGAACCTCTTTTGCTTCTTCTTGTCATCAGAGATCTCATCGCCACCATAACGAGAAAGATTCATGAAGTTTCTGATGTAGGTATTGACATTGTCATTGCCCTGCTTGAGATTGAGAAACACGCCCTTCATCCTCTCCATGATAATTTCTGACAGATACTGCTCTTTGAAAGCTCCAGTGAACTGTCCCCAAGTAGGCTGAAAACCCGTGCAGTTTACCTTCAGGTAATTCTCCCACCAGAGAGCCGCATCTCCCTTCAGAAGGTGAGTTGCACACTTTACCCATTCTTGCTCAGGAACATCAGCAGTTGCCAGTAACCTTGACATCTCACGCAACCAATCATCAGCATCAAGTGGTTGATCATAAACATCAAATTGGCGTGGGTTGAACTTCAGGAAGCTTTTGATGTCTCCTCGCTTGGGAGGTGGAGGTAGCGGAACAAACTCATTCCTCCTGACACTTTCTTCAAAGCGCTGCTGGTTCTGCTGCATTGCTGCCAAGGCATTGGCGATGCTTGACAACGCTGCCCCCAGTTCAGGTTGTATGTCCTCCTCAGAACGGCGTGGTGGTGCCATCCTGTGATTGATATAAAACACTAGTCGGTACTATGATGGAGAATAATAATAATCCAAAATAGTACCAAAATGGAATTAATCAAGATTAAAGGATACAATTTACTAAGATGATATTAAAATATCAACAGAGTTCAAAGCACCTAGAAGATATTAAGCATATCGCACACGACTGAAAAGGAGTGTGGTACACGAATATATCAAAGAAAAATTTTCCGCAATTTCGGCATTAAAATACCAATAGATGCACAAAATCACTTAACGAATCAAGATTAGTGACTCTACCAATACAATTTACAAGAGCGAATGATAAGAGTAGTGGTATGGTCGCGACTCCATCCCGCACTCAAATCATTACTCCGCACATGAATAAGTAGAACACATATCCCAACATCTTCTTCGCAAGATGAACCTAAAGATTAGCAACTACGGAAACGAACACCCAAACAAGATAACGTCGGATAACAAAGAGTAAGACAGATCGCATCGGTATACAACGAATCAGATAGATCGCGTCGGTTTGCAAAAGCCTGTCGGTATGGAATGTACCAACAGTTGATAACCAAAGGCAGATTGTGATAACAACTTGGATGCAACAGATAGACAAGGAATTACACACACACACACACACACAACCTATGGTACTCGAATCCGAACACGAGAATCCTAGTTTGAATTTTAAGGAGAGGATTGAAAGCGTTACACTTCCTTACCAGAAAAGGGTGGGTGGGTGGGTAAGAAGAAAAGTGGAAGCAGTCCTACTCTCGCGTTTTGTTTTTCCCTAGTATACATAACTACCAAAATATTTGTTAGACAGACAACGACCATTTGGCTGAGACCCTGAACGGCGGGACAGCTCTGATACCAATTGTAACTACCTCGGTGAATTACGCTCCTAGTTACAAGCCTGGATGAGCAGAAATGGTTGAAATAGTACGGTGGGGCCCAAATGCCACTCACAGGTAGACCTTTCGGCCGTCCCAACCATTTCCAAACATCGGGACAAGAGCAGGCGTAATCGGCAAAGGGATCAACTACATACACAAATGAGTATGTATGCAAGCCACCATACAATAGTACATCGAGCCATTCCATCTAAAAGAAACGAAATATAGCAGCATATACGGCAAGATCCAATTATCCTAGATAGATATAATAGTTTAGGATATCTCCTCATACATCAACATCGAGTATGAAGCGGAGCGGAAGACAAAATCCAATCGGATAAGAAGCAAATCGGCATAAGATGCCCCATAAATAAGCACATCCTACCACAGATCTCACGGATCCCGTTCCGGAATCTCTACACGAATGATCGTTGCCCACATCATCCGTCTCCTCCACCCAGTATCCATCTTGTGAGTGTACATTCATCCGAATCAAATAATTTATCGTGTGAGACCTAGGGTGCTCGGCAAGTCTTTATGCCTCTAAAGGGACACAACACAGGGTAGCATAATTGGGGCAAAAGATAAACCCTAACAATTCTATAGATACTCGCTAACCATCCGCCTAACCAGAGATAGACGGATGTCCGTAAATTAATAACAACAGTTATAACAGTAATAATGGTAATATCCACAGATCCATCCTCCTCCTCGCTTACCGACGAGGAAGCGGACGAACAACCCCCCCATCCGTTGGCAGTTTGATTATCCATTCCATGAGTGTTGCACTAGTTACTAGTCAGATACTTAGTCAAGTTAAAGCGGTACTTTAGTTATTCTTGTCTATGATCGAGAAACTGTGCTCCAAGTCGTCCATAACCACGGACACGGCTTTCAGAAAGTTTTACCCTGCAGGGGTGCACAAATAGCAACACACACTCGATCAACCTCGGAAAAACCAAACCAAAACCCAACGAGGCAGTCCCGACCAAGCGATCACAGGATTCAGAAATATTTCAGGGGGCCACCCCATTAAGCTACCATGACGAAGTTGGCCGACTCGAGACGGACTCAAGGTTTGCGCCAATGGCTGTAAACGATGGGAACCGAAAATGTGGTGGGCTTGTCGACACTGCGAAAACACTCCGCTTTCCTAAATAAGATTAAGTCCGATTACCTCGCACAATTTAAATAAAGCAGTAAAGCATGGCATAAGTACAGGATAGTAAATAAAACCTCAAACTAGTTGTGGCCCCAAGAAATAAGAATGAATCAAGCTTTGGCTCAGGGGGGTTCATAAGCCTCAAGGAACAGGAATCAAGTACTCGGGGTCCTACGGGACACAAGTGAGCCTGAAAAACCAAATAGCGAATATGGCTCACCGATGCCACTTTCATTAGTTATCCCATTACTACTCAGGTTAAGTTGTTTAGGTACCTCGTTATCCATCAGACACTCACATACCCTACACATGTTGTGCTACGACTCGCATGGCTCAAACAACTCCTGTAGTAATGGCTCATGGGATGGAGGAACAAGCTTCGGTGGGGTTTAAAAGTAAAGGCTATGCAATACTTGGGATTCAGTTTAATGCAATCGCGACTCAATGATGCAAGTATAAGATAGGGGCAGTAGGTACTATATGTATGCAAGCATGTGGTAGTGCTTGCCTGGCAGCTCAGTTGAAGCGAGAGAAGGATCTGGGTAGTGCTCCTGGTTCTCTTGATATATCCCCTGCTCAGCGTCTATTCGAAGAAGAACCAAACAACAAGGGCCAACATAAATAAAGTGCGCAAGCATATGAATAAGATGCGACAAGCAAACAACCATGCCATGATGAATGATGCACAATTTGCATGGCAATAAAGTAGCATGGCATGGGTTAGGTGTGGCATACAAGAATAAACCATTTTATTGAGTCTTGGCCCCATTTTACCCTCATAATAGTTGCTGTACACATTATATTTATATGATGCATGATGCAAAACAGATAAAGGAAAGCATAAACATAAAGGTCTCGTCGAGCTAATCATTTTAGACATATTATTTGTTAAATTTGGAATTATAAATCAAAAGTTATTAATTAAGGTAAAAGGGCATTTTATTGTAATTTAAATCAACTTGAAATTTTAAGTGTCCAAAATATAATTTGAAGGCCATATTTGAATTCCTCACATTTTTCTGATTTGAAAACATATATTATTTGTATTATTTGGATTTGGGAATTAAAAGTTATTTAAAAACAGAATTAAATTTTGAATTTAAAATAAATTTGAAAAGATTTGAATTGAAACAGAATACAGAAACTCCTTTTGTTACCCAGCTCAAAGCTAGCCACAGTCAATGACCGGTGGGGCCATCTTGTTGGGCGACCTGAGCGCACAGAAATTCTCATCACCATGAGCTAACCTAGCCACTGCGTTTGAAAGGTGGGGCTGCGTACAGGGTCCACGTGAAAGCGAGAGGAAAAAAGCGGCAGTGGGCTGAGCTGGAGTGCAGGTTGAGGTTCAGAAACAGGGGTTCCTCTGCAAAACTTACGCGGAGGCGCATGGTGGGTCCAAGAGGAGGCCTTGGTTGCGTCGCAAACAGCAGGGGGTTACGTGCAAAAAGGGCGCCGTACTGTTCCTCTTCTCTCCGCAGAAGGACGGATCGCGTCTGGCCGCAGCGCCGCGAGATTCGAACTCGGACCTGGCGTGCACGCGAGGCGGCAACCAGGCTGAGGCGGGTTGGTTAAGAAGGGCGGACGGGGCCTAGTTGGGGCTTGGCGCTACACGGGAGTGAGCAGACAGAAGCGAGCGACGGCGCGTGGAGGGCGCTCGACGAAAGGGCCGGCGGATCTAGGCGACGATGGCGAGGCGGAGCATGTCCAGGGGGTTTAGGGGCTCACCGAGAGTGTGTCGGTGGTGGTGGATCGGGCCGGCGAGCAGCAGGGCCAGTGATGCTGAGGCCCAGCGGTTTAGGGTTGGCGTCGCGCGATGTTCTTCGGCTCCAGCCCTTCTCCTCCTCGCTAACGGTTACTGGACGAAGCAGAGAAGCCTCCTCGTCCTTCTCTATCACCTCCTCGTCGCGCTCGTTGGCTGGATCGGCGCAGCGTGGTTGGAGCAGACGGTGGCCGGCGTTGGGGATAGACGGTGGTGGAGAGGAAGGAGAAAAGAAGGCGAGGCCCTGGGCGGATCTGGGAGAGGCCAGAGGCGAGAGAGAGGGGGTAGATAGGGACGGGAGAGGAGAGGGGTGCCGTGGGGGAGTGGTAGATGGAAAAGGTGGCTTCAGCCACCTTTTTCTCCTTCCTCCTACTCACGTGCTAGGGCGGGAAGGAGAAGGGCGAGGTGGTGATGGGGGAGCTGCCAGGTGGGGGGCAGGTAGGGAGGAGGGCTCGGTTGGAGGGGCCCTCATGGCAGAGAGAGAAGAAGAAAGGAGGAAAGGGGAGGCTCGGGCTAGAGTAGGTTTGGAGCTAGGGTAGGTAGGGTTTTGTTTGGGTGGTAGCTAGGTGGGCCAGGGTGGCCAGGTGGGGCCAGCTAGGTGAGAGAGGAGAGGCCGAGGGGGAGAGGTGGTAGCTAGGGTAGGTCATGGGTTAGATGGAGGGTTAGGTTTAGGGTTTAGCTTAGATGAGAGATGGTGGTAGAGAGGGTATGGTGATGATGGGGTAGGTGATAGATAGAGGATAAGAGAGGGAGATTGATGGATTAGGGTTTTTGAAACTAGCATGCTCCAAACTAGAGCAAGCAAGAACATGTGGAAAGGAGAGAGAGAGATGTGGTGATATGGTTTAAGCAAGATCAAACTAGATCAAGCCAAAAGGAGGGAGGGAGAGAGAGTTAGATGAACCACCCAAGAATTCAAATAAAAATCCAAAAGACTTAATTGTGGTGGTACTTGCATGGGCCATGCATAAATAATTAATACCATGCTTATTTTTGTGAAAACAAGATTATTTACATGGCATTATTCTTATGCATTCCAAAATGTGGAGTAAGGCCTAAGCAAAAGAATTTTAAAGGAAGTTCCAAGTGGAGTAGATGGAGATGATCACATTTGATTATAATTGGGACTTGCTAGTGTGTATATTCCACTAGATGATTACTAGTCCCAAAAATATTCCCACATGAACATAAATCCATAATAATCCATATGGAAGCTAGGAAAAAGGGTTCCACTCACAAGGCATGCAAAGGTGGCCATGTGGCTCTCATATATCAATAATGTGAAAACAACATGATGCTAAGATGAGAGCATGTGGAAAAGAATTGGATCCATCCCAACCCACATGAGCTAGAGGTAAACTCAAATAAAGTGCAAGGCTCATATTTAGTTGGATGGTGGAATGATGGGTAGTGGCAAGAAAGGTGGTGGAGTTAAATAAAAGATATGCCCCCAACTCAACTTGGGCATTTAAACAATATATCAACAAACAAATACAATATCAAGAGGCAAATACAATTAATAATGCATATGAGATAAGAACCAAAAGGAAAAGGGTTTTATATGATGCTCAAATGCAAGGTGGCATGATGACATGAGCATGATATTATTATGATGCAACAATTCTATATATGAAGTAGCCATTATATTACTAGACCAAGTAGCATTACAATTGTTAGACAATTGGGATGCTACAGATGTCAAGGTTACTGGTGACTGCTGATGTTCCTGAGCAAGAATGGGTAAAGTGTGCCACTCACCTTCTCAAGGGAGATGCAGCTCTGTGGTGGGAGAATTACCTCAAGGCAAACTACACTGGTTTTCAGCCTACTTGGGAACAGTTCACTGGAGCTTTCAAAGAGCAATATCTGTCAGAAATTGTCATGGAGAGGATGAAGGAAGTGTTTCTCAACCTCAAGCAGGGCAATGACAATGTCAATACCTACATCAGAAACTTCATGAACCTTTCTCGTTATGGTGGCGATGAGATCTCTGATGACAAGAAGAAGCAAAAGAGGTTCAGACAAGGGCTCAATGCATCGATTAAATATGCAATCACACATGCAAGGCAGCGTCTTCTGGAACTCCAACATACAGCTCTGTAGGAAGAAGCAAGTAGGCAAGTGTTTGAGGAGTCAAAGAAACACAACCGTGATGCAGCAAGCTCTTCAGCTATGTCAACTCCTTCTAAGCGTCGTGTCTGGGTTCCTAACACCCCACCGTCGCTCCCGGCTCCACCAAGACCTTCAAGCTACACGGCAAGGCCACCAAACTTCCTCACTGCTGCTCCCAGGGGCTACAACCACAACTACCCTGGAGCGCCTGGCGGAGTCCCTGGCTATGTTGCTCCACGTCCACTTGGTGCTTGTTACACTTGTGGAAACACTGGGCATCAACAATGGAACTGTCCAATGAACAACAAGGCTCTTCCTCCACCACCTCCAAGATCAGTGGCAAGCTCTCCTATGGTTCGTGCACCACCACCTCGGGCTCTCAACATCAACACCAAGCCTGGGTCTACTGTTGCTCGTGCCAACTGCATCAACGCCGCTCAAGCTGAGCAATCATCTGGAGTTGTGATGGGTATGCTTCCCGTTAAATCAGTCTCTGCACGAGTTTTGTTTGATTCTGGTGCTTCTCATTCTTTTGTTTCTCATAAGTTTGCTCATGAGCATGATCTAGATATGGTTCCCTTATTGCATCGTTTGGTGGTACAATCTCCTGGCTCAAACATGAGGGCTGCTCATATCAGCCATGACAATCAAATTGAGATTGGTGGCTCTTCGTTCCTGGCTTCCTTGATTATTCTGGGCAATTCGGACATTGATGTTATCTTGGGCATGGATTGGTTGACAGCAAATGCAGCTGTGATTGATTGTGCTGAACGCTCGGTTTCTCTAAAAATTCCTGAAGGCCATATAGTCTATTCTCCAAGTCTGACTCCTGCTATTCAACTTTTCTCTTTGACGGCTCTGAATGCTGATGCTATGGAAGCTATTCAGAGTGTTCCGGTGGTCTGTGAGTTCCCAGATGTCTTTCTTGAAGAGTTGCCAGTTATGCCTCTGGATCGTGAGGTTGAGTTTGTAATTGAGCTTGAACCTGGAACAACTCCTATCTCCAAGCGGCCTTATAAAATGGGTCCTGCTGAGTTGGCTGAACTCAAACATCAGCTTGATGAACAAGAGAAGTTGGGTTTCATTCAGCACAGTACTTCTTCTTGGGGTAGCCCAACCATCTTTGTGAAGAAGCGAGACAAGACTGATAGACTTTGTGTTGACTATCGGGCTCTCAATGCTAAAACCATCAAGAATAAATATCCCCTTCCGCGGATTAATGATCTCTTCGATCAGCTAGCTGGAGCTGTGGTATTCTCTAAACTTGACTTGAGAAGTGGTTATCATCAAATCAAGATTCGCAAGGAAGATGTTCCTAAAACAGCTTTCACCACCCGCTATGGCCTGTATGAGTACACGGTCATGTCTTTCGGTCTCACTGCACTTTGCCACCTTCTCGAGGCTGATGAACTCGGTTTTCATGGAGTATCTTGATAAGTTCATTGTGGTCTATCTGGATGACATCCTAGTCTATTCTAAGTCAAAAGAAGAACATGAAGAACACCTTCGGTGTGTCCTAAACAAGCTTCGTGAGAACCGCTTGTATGCAAAGTTCTCCAAATGTGAGTTTTGGCTCCCTCAAGTCACCTATCTTGGTCACGTCATCTCTGCCAAGGGCATTGCCGTCAACCCAGAAACTGTAAAGACAACTGTTGACTGGCTTCCTCCTGTAAATGTCAAAGAAGTCCGTAGTTTCCTTGGTTTGGCTAGTTATTGCCATCGCTTCATGCAGAACTTCTCGAAGATTGTGAAGCCTCTTACCGATCTCCTCAAGAAAGGCAAGAAATATCTTTGGACTCCTGCATGTCAAGCAAGCTTTGAAACACTCAAAGAGAAGCTCACTTCCACACCAGTCTTGATTCCTCCAGATACATCAAAGCCTTTCCAGATATTCTGTGACGCCTCTTTGCAAGGATTGGGTGCGGTCCTTATGCAAGAAAAACAAGTTGTTGCTTATGCCTCTTGACAGTTGAAGACGCATGAGATCAACTATCCTACACATGACCTCGAGCTCGCAGCAGTTGTCTTTGCTTTGAAAGTATGGAGGAACTACTTGCTTGGCAACCGTTGTGAAATCTTTTCTGATCACAAGAGTCTGAAGTATATCTTCACACAACCTGATCTCAACCTTCGTCAGAGGAGGTGGATTGAAGCAATCAATGTTTTCGATTTGACCATCAACTACACTCCGGGCAAAGCTAATGTCATGGCCGATGCTCTCAGCCGCAAAGCTTATGTCAGCAACCTCATGGTGGAAGAACAACAACCTCTCTTGTGCGAGGAATTCACGACCAACCTTGAAATTGTGGAACAAGGGTATCTTCTGAACCTTCTGGCAACCCCTCTCTTGGAAGAAAAGGTTCGCTCCATTCAACTTGGTGATCCGTACACCAAAAAGATCATCTCCAACATTCAGCTTCCGAAGTATGAGTCCTTCCACGTCGATGACCAAGGCACTCTTTTCTTTGAACACCAGATGTTTGTTCCAAACTACCCGGGTTTGAGAGAGCAAGTTCTCAAGGAGGCGCATGATTTTGTTCTTTCTATCCACCCTGGCAGCACAAAGATGTACATGGACTTGAAAACACAATATTGGTGGCCTGGATTGAAACGATATTGTGCCAAGTATGTCTCGGAGTGTGATGTCTGCCGTAGAGTTAAAGCTGTCCATCAGAAACCTTCCGATCTTCTACAACCATTGAAACCCCCGGAATGGAAATGGGAGAAAGTAGAGATGGACTTCATCACTGGTTTTCCAAGGTCGCAGAAGGGCAACAATGCAATCTTTGTTGTCATTGACAGGCTTTCTAAAGTGGCTCACTTCTTTCCAGTCAAGGAAACAATTTCTGCAATTCAGTTGGCTGCGCTATATATCAACAGAACTGTATGGGGTTCCTCTTGAGATCAGTTCAGACCATGGAAGCATCTTCACTTCCAAGTTCTGGGGAAGTTTCCAAAATGCTTTGGGGACAAAATTGAACCTCAGAACAGCTTACCATCCTCAGTCGCAAGGACAAGTTGAAAGGATCAATCAGATTCTAGAAGATATGCTCCATGCTTGCGTCATATCTTTCGGCATGAAGTGGGAAGAATGTCTTCCTTATGCTGAATTCTCTTACAACAACAACTTCTAGAAAAGTCTAAAGATGGCACCATTTGAGGCTCTCTATGGTCGCAAATGCAGAACTCCGATTGGTTGGTCGGGTGTAGGAGAAAGAACATTGTTTGGCCCCGACATTGTAACTCAAGCGGAGGGGAAGGTTCATATCATTCTTGAAAATCGGAAGGTTGCTCAAAGTCGCCAGAAGAGCAACTATGACAGAAAGCACACGGACATGCAGTATGTCCCTGGTGATCTCGTTTACCTTCGTGTCACTTCCATGAGAGGCACGCACCGCTTTGGTATCAAAGGAAAGCTGGCTCCTAGATACATTGGTCCTTTCAAAATTCGTGGAAGAAGAGGAGAAGTTGCTTATGCTCTTGAGCTCCCTAAAAAACTCAAGGTCCATGATGTTTTCCATATATCTCAACTCAAGAAGTGCTTCAAGGATCCCGGCAGGACCATGGACCATGAGCTCATCAACCTCCAAGAAGATCTGTCTTATCAAGAACACCCCACAAAAATCCTTGAAGTCGCAGAAAGAAGGACTCGCAACAAGTCCATCAAGGTGTGCAAGGTGTAGTGGTCGCACCATTCTGTTGATGAAGCCACTTGGGAACATGAAGATGAGCTCCGTGCCAAGTATCCTACCCTCTTCGAGTCTTCTTCTTCTTCCTAGAATCTCGGGGCGAGATTCCTGTTTAGTGGGGGAGAGTTGTAGCATCCCATTTGTCTAACAATGGTAATGCTACTTGGTCTAGTAATATATTGGCTACTTCCTATATAATTGTTGCATCATAATTATATCATGCTCATGTCATCATGCCACCTTGCATTTGAGCATCATATAAAATCTTTTGCCATTTGATTTTTCTCTCATATGCATTATTAATTGTATTTGCCACTTGATATTGTATTTGGTTATTGATATATTGTTTAAATGCCCAAGTTGAGTTGGGGGCATATCTTTTATTCCAATTCCACCACCTCTCTTTTTCACCACCTTATAATTCCACCATCCCATTATCCATGAGCTTGTAATTTATTTTCTTTTGGTATTTAATCTAGCTCATGGGAGATAGGAGGGATCTACTTCGATAAATTCTTCTGTTTGGCTTTATTACACTTCTTGGAAATGCATAAGTATAATGCCATAATATTATTGTTTTCACAAAATAAATCATGGCATCTATTATTTTTGCATCGGCCATGCAACCACCATCACCACCTTTAACCCTTTTGTTTTCCTTTGTTTTAGTGGTTCTTCTTTGGGGAATCCTCTACATCATCTCTCCACCATTCCCTTTTCTCATCAACATCTTTTCTTTTAATTATCTACATGCATGAATCAAATAAGGGCATCTTCTCTTACATCTTTTTCTTTCTCTTTTTCTTGGCTACTCCTCCACCTCATCTCTTGATAATTCAAGCCCTCATGTTTCTCCTTTTGGTTTGATCTTATCAACACGTTTAAAATCTAAACACATAAGCTAAACCCTAATCCCTACCACCCCTCTCTCATCTCACCTCTCTCTTTTCTCTTCCTCTCACTAACATGCTGGTCCCACCTGGCCTCTCTCTCTCCCTGCCATGCTTGGCCCACCTCAGCTAACCCCTACCCCTCTCTCTACCCCATCTAAACCCTAACCCGAGCCACTCCCTTCCTCTAATCCTAGATCTAACCCGAGCCTCCCTCTCCCGTTCTCTCGCTGCCGGAGACCCAACCGAGCCTTGCCTCTCCCTTGACCCACCTGCCATGCCTGCAGCCAACCAGGCCGAGCCCCACGCCGAGCACGTGAGGGGGTAGACGGAGAAAGGTGGCCGAAGCCACCTTTATCTACCCCGAGCCCCACGGCATCTACCCCTCCCTCCCTCTCGCTTTACCTCACCCCACACGTCTCCTCTGCTTCCAGATCCACCCCTAGCTCTGCCTTCCCTCTCCTTCTTCTCCACCATCGCCAGATCCTGCCACCGTGTCGTTCACCGTCGGCCTTCACCGCCCCTTCTTAACCAGCCGATGGCGTGGCGAACCCGGGTGTCGAGGATGATCGTGCTGCTCTCCTGCGTCGCCCTGTAAACGCCAACAAGGAGGAGACGTCCCAGGCCGAGCTGCACGCCGACGCCCCGACGGAAACCCTAGATCGTCGGCCGCCAGCCTCGTCGTCGATTCGCTACACGCCTGCCCGTTCCGACCACTTCAATCGCTCCACGGTGAGTACTTCCCCCTCCCTGACACCCTCTTCCTCGCCGGAGACCCCTACCGACGCCGTCCCTTCCGCCGAGCGCCCTCGATGCACGGTAGACGCTGCCGACCGTTCCGTGCCGCGCCTCGCAGAGACCTATCTAGCCGCTAGCCGCCCTGCTATCACCAACCCATACCCAGCCGCACTGGCTACCATCCTCAGCGTGAGAGCCCGCGACGCGAGTTCGATCCCTACGCGCGCGCTCTGCCCTGTCGAACACCGATCCCTCGTCAGTAAACGCAGAGAAGAAAGATGCAGCTGAACTGTGGTAACTTTGCAAAAGCCCCCCTTTTTGTTTTCGCTCTCAACCCGCGGTACCTCGTGGCCTACTAGTCAGCCGCCCAGGCAATCTTGCAGGAAACCCCCCAGCTTTCCATCCCCTCAACCCGCAGTCCCCCGGATCCGCGACGTGTCGTCCATTGGCTGGCTGCGCGCGCCGTGGACCCGTGAGACCGCCGGCCCCACCTGTCAGCCTCATGGTCTAGCTCAGCCCGCGGTGAGAAAGGTTTCTCTGCGTTGTTTTCCCGCCAAGTTAGCCTGGGCCCATTTGTCTGAGTCTTTGGCTAGATCTGGGCGAGTACAAAAGGTTTTCTGTTTTGCTGTTTAATGTAATTTTTTTTCAAAATTTGTTTTAAATTCAAATTTGAATCTGTTTTAAATATCTTTTAAAATGTAAATCCTTTTGCAACATATGATATATGTTTTGGAATCAGAAAAATGTGAGGAATTCAAATATGCCATTCAAAATATTATTTGAACACTCTAAATTTTCGAGATGATTAAAATTACATTAAAATGCCCTTTTCCTTAATTAATAACTTTGGTTTTATAACTCCAAAATTGACAAATAATATGTCTAAATCGATCAGCGCGACGAACCCGTTCTATCTATGCATTCCATGTTCTGAATTGCAGCATGCATCATATAAATAAAAAGTATATAGCAACTTATTTGAGTATAAAATATGACTAAAACTCAATAAAATGCTTTATTCTTGTACCCCACACCTCACCCATGCCATGCTACATTATTGCCATGCAAATTGTGCATCATTCATCATGGCATGATTGTTTGCTTGACGCATTATAATTCATATGCTTGTGCACTCTATTTATGTTGGCCCTTGTTTGTTTGGTTCTTCTTCGAATAGACGCTGAGCAGGGGATATATCAAGAATCCCAGGAGCACTACCCAGATCCTTCCCTCGCTTCAACTGAGCTGCCAGGCAAGCACTACCACATGCTTCCATACATATAGTACCTATTGCCTCTATCTTATTCTTGCATCATTAAGTCATGTTGCATTAAAGCTGAATCCCAATCTTTGCATAGCCTTTACTTTTAAACCCCACCGAAGCTTGTTCCTCCATCCCATGAGCCATTACTACAGGAGTTGTTTGAGCCATGTGGGTCGTAGAACAACATGTGTAGGGTATGTGAGTGTCTGATGGATAACGAGGTACCTAAACAACTTAACCTGAGTAGTAATGGGATAACTAATGAAAGTGGCACTGGAGAGCAATATCTGCTATTTGGTTCTTCATGCTCACTTGTGTCCCGTAGGACCCCGAGTACTTGATTCTTGTTCCTTGACTATTCACACTATCCACATCCGGGAGGCCTTATGGACCCCCCTGAGCCAGAGCTTGATTCATTCTTATTTCTTGGGGCCACAAAGTAGTTTGGGGATTTATTACTATCCTGTACTTATGCCATGCTTTACTGCTTTATTTAAGATTGTGCGTGGACCACCTGTACTGTTTAGGACCGTGACACGTTTTCGCTGTATCGATAAGCCTCCACATTTTCGGTTCCCGGTGTTTACCGTCCACACAAACCCAGGTCTCATTCGAGCCGGCCAACTTCGTTATGGTAGCTTAGTGGGGTGGCCCCCTGAAACATTTTTGAATCCTGTGATCGCTTTGTTGTGAATGCCTCGTTGGGTTTTGATTTGGTTTTTCCGAGGTCGATCGAGTGTGTGTTGCTATTTGTGCACCCCTGCAGAGTAAATCTTTCTAAAAGCCATGTCCACGGTTATGGACGACTTGGAGCACAGTTTCTCGATCATAGACAAGTATAACTAAAGTACCGCTTTTAATTTGACTAAGTACCTGACTAGTAAATAGTTCAACACTCATGGAATGGTTAATAAAACTGCCAACGGATGGGGGGGTTGTTCGTCCGCTTCCTCGTTGGTAAGCGAGGAGGAGGATGGATCTGTTAATATTACTGTTATAACTATTGTTCTTAATTAACGGACATCCGTCTATCTTTGGTTAAGCATATGGTTAGCGAGTATCTATAGAATTGTTAGGGATTATCTTTTGCTGCAATTGCGTCACCCCAGGTTGTGTCCCCTTTAGAGGCATAAAGACTTGCGAAAGTACCCTAGGGTCTCACGATAAATTGTTCGATTGATGAACAGTATACTCGCAAGATGGATCTTTGGGAGGAGACAGACGATGTTAGCAACGATCACTCGGTGTAGAGATTCGGAACGAGGATCCGTGAGATCTGTGGGCGGATATGTTTATTTATGGGGCATCTTATGCGATTTGCTTCTTATCCGCACTCGGATCTTGTTCCTTCACCGATACTCTAATGTTTGATGTATGAGGAGATATCCTAAACTATTATATCTATCTAGGATATTTGGATCTTCTTGTATGCGTTGCAATTTCTATTTCTTTTAGATGGAATGGCTCGAGGACTGTTGTATGTGGCTTGCATACATACTCATTTTTCTATGTAGTTGATCCCTTCGCCCGACATTCAGCTCGTTCTTGTCCCAATGTTTGGAAATGGTTAGGACGGCCGAAAGGTCTACCTGTGAGTGGCATTTGGCCCCACCGTACTATTTTAACCATTTCCGCTCATCCAGGCTTGTAACTAAGAGCGTAATTCACCGAGGTAGTTACATCCACCAGTGTCATTGAAATGTGTGTTCTCTTCAGAGACCACACATGGATCCACCAGTGTTATTGCATGTGTGTTCTTGCTACTAACAACAACCAGAGTCATTGCATGAGTGTTCTTTTCACATACCACATATGGATCCACCAGTGTCATTGCATGTGTTATCTTTTCACAATCCACCTATGGATCCACCAGTGTCATTGCATGTGTGTTCTTTTTACTAACAACAACTGGAGGCATTTCATGACTGTTCTTTTCACATACCACATATGGATCCACAAGTGTCATTGAAATGTGTGTTCTCTTCAGAGACCACACATGGATCCACCAGTGTCATTACATGTGTGTTCTTTTTACTAACAACAACTGGAGTCATTGCATGTGTGTTCTTTTCACATACCACATATCGATCCACCAGTGTCATTGCATGTGTGCTCTTTTCACAATCCACTTATGGATCCACCAGTGTCATTGCATGTGTGTTCTTTTTACTAACAACAACCAGAGTCATTGAATGTGTGCTCTTTTCACAATCCACCTATGGATCCACCAGTGTCATTGCATGTGTGTTCTTTTTACTAACAACAACCTGAGTCATTGCATGTGTGTTCTTTTCAAATACCACATATGGATCCACCAGTGTTATTGCATGTGTGTTCTTTTCACAATCCACCTATGGATCCACCAGCGTCATTGCGTCTGTGTTCTTTTTACTAACAACAACTTGAGTCATTTCATGACTGTTCTTTTCACATACCACATATGGATCCACCAGTGTCATTGAAATGTGTGTTCTCTTCAGAGACCACTCATGGATCCACCAGTGTTATTGCATGTGTGTTCTTGTTACTAACAACAACCAGAGTCATTGCATGTGTGTTCTTTTCACATACCACATATGGATCCACCAATGTCATTGCATGTGTGTTCTTTTCACAATCCACCTATGGATCCACCAGTGTCATTGCATGTGTGCTTTTTTTACTAACAACAACTAGAGTCATTGCATGTGTGTTCTTTTCACATACCACATATGGATCCACCAGTGTCATTGCATGTGTGTTCCTTTCATAATCCACCTATGGATCCACCAGTGTCATTGCATGTGTGTTCTTTTTACTAACAATAACTAGAGTCATTTCATGATTGTTCTTTTAACATACCACATATGGATCCACTAGTGTCATTGAAATGTGTGTTCTCTTTAGAGACCACACATGGATCCACCAGTGTCATTACATGTGTGTTCTTTTTACTAACAACAACCAGAGTCATTGCATGTGTGTTCTTTTCACATACCACATATGGATCCACCAGTGTCATTGCATGTGTGTTCTTTTCACAATCCACCTATGGATCCACCAGTGCCATTGCATGTGTGGTGTTTTTACTAACAACAACCAGAGTCATTAAATGCGTGTTCTCTTCAGATACCACACATGGATCCACCCGTGTCATTGCATGTGAGTTCTTTTCACTAACAACAACCAGAGTCAGTGCATGTGTGTTCCTTTCATAATCCACCTATGGATCCACCAGTGTCATTGCATGTGTGTTCTTTTTACTAACAACAACTAGAGTCATTTCATGATTGTTCTTTTCACATACCACATATGGATCCACTAGTGTCATTGAAATGTGTGTTCTCTTTAGAGACCACACATGGATCCACCAGTGTCATTACATGTGTGTTCATTTTACTAACAACAACTGGAGTCATTGCATGTGTGTTCTTTTCACATACCACATATGGAAACACCAGTGTCATTGCATGTGTGCTCTTTTCACAATCCACTTATGGATCCACCAGTGTCATTGCATTTGTGTTCTTTTTACTAACAAGAACCAGAGTCATTGCATGTGTGTTCTTTTCACATACCACATATGGATCCACCAGTGTCATTGCATGTGTGTTCTTTTCACAATCCACCTATGGATCCACCAGTGTCATTGAATGTGTGCTCTTTTTACTAACAACAACCAGAGTCATTGAATGTGTGTTCTCTTCAGAGACCACACATGGATCCACCAGTGTCATTGCATGTGTGTTCGTTTTACTAACAACAACCAGAGTCATTGAAACGTGTGTTCTTTTCACATACCACATATGGATCCCCCAGTGTCATTGCATGTGTGTTCTTTTCACAATCCACCTATGGATCCACCAGTGTCATTGCATGTGTGCTCTTTTTACTAACAACAACTAGAGTCATTGCATGTGTGTTCTCTTTAGAGACCACACTTGGATCCACCAGTGTCATTGCATGTGTGTTCTTTTTACTAACAACAACCAGAGTCATTGAAATGTGTGTTCTCTTTAGAGACCACACATGGATCCACCAGTGTCATTGAATGTGTGTTCTTTTTACTAACAACAACCAGAGTCATTGCATGTGTTTATTTTCACATACCACATATGGATCCACCAGTGTCATTGCATGTGTGTTCTTTTTACTAACAAGAACTAGAGTCATTTCATGTGTGTTCTTTTCACATACCACATATGGATCCACCAGTATCATTGAAATGTGTGTTCTCTTCAGAGACCACACATGGATCCACCAGTGTCATTGCATGTGTGTTCTTGTTACTAGCAACAACCAGAGTCATTGCATGTGTGTTATTTTCACATACCACATATGGATCCACCAGTGTCATTGCATGTGCGTTCTTTTCACAATCCACCTATGGATCCACCAGTGTCATTGCATGTGTGTTCTTTTTACTAACAACAACCAGAGTCATTGCATGTGTGTTCTCTTTAGAGACCACACATGGATCCACGAGTGTCATTGCATGTCTGTTCTTTTTACCAACAACTACCAGAGTCATTTCATGTGTGTTCTTTTCACATACCTCATATGGATCCACCAGTGTCATTGAATTGTGTGTTCTCTTTAGAGACCACACATGGATCCACCAGTGTCCTTGCATGTGTGTTCTTTTTACTAACAACAACCAGAGTCATTGCATGTGTGTTATTTTCACATACCACATATGGATCCACCAGTGTCATTTCATGTGTACTCTTTTTACTAACAACAACTATAGTCATTTCATGTGTGTTCTTTTCACATACCACATATGGATCCACTAGTGTCATTTAAATGTGTGTTCTCTTCAGAGACCACACATGGATCCACTAGAGTCATTGCATGTGTGTTCTTTTTACTAACAACAACCAGAGTCATTGCATGTGTGTTCTTTTCACATACCACATATGGATCCACCAGTGTCATTGCATGTGTGTTCTTTTCACAATCCACCTATGGATCCACCAGTGCCATTGCATGTGTGGTGTTTTTACTAACAACAACCAGAGTCATTAAATGCGTGTTCTCTTCAGATACCACACATGGATCCACCTGTGTCATTGCATGTGTGTTCTTTTTACTAACAACAACCAGAGTCATTGCATGTGTGTTCCTTTCATAATCCACCTATGGATCCACCAGTGTCATTGCATGTGTGTTCTTTTTACTAACAACAACTAGAGTCATTTCATGATTGTTCTTATCACATACCACATATGGATCCACTAGTGTCATTGAAATGTGTGTTCTCATTAGAGACCACACATGGATCCACCAGTGTCATTACATGTGTGTTCTTTTTACTAACAACAACTGGAGTCATTGCATGTGTGTTCTTTTCACATACCACATATGGAAACACCAGTGTCATTGCATGTGTGCTCTTTTCACAATCCAGTTATGGATCCACCAGTGTCATTGCATTTGTGTTCTTTTTACTAACAAGAACCAGAGTCATTGCATGTGTGTTCTCTTTAGAGACCACACATGGATCCACCAGTGTCATTGCATGTGTGTTCTTTTCACATACCACATATGGATCCCCAGTGTCATTGCATGTGTGTTCTTTTCACAATCCACCTATGGATCCACCAGTGTCATTGCATGTGTGCTCTTTTTACTAACAACAACTAGAGTCATTGCATGTGTGTTCTCTTTAGAGACCACACATGGATCCACCAGTGTCATTGCATGTGTGTTCTTTTTACTAACAACAACAAGAATCATTGAAATGCGTGTCCTCTTTAGAGACCACACATGGATCCACCAGTGTCATTGAATGTGAGTTCTTTTTACTAACAACAACCAGAGTCATTGCATGTGTTTATTTTCACATACCACATATGGATCCACCAGTGTCATTGCATGTGTGTTCTTTTTACTAACAACAACTGGATTCATTTCATGTGTGTTCTTTTCACATACCACATATGGATCCACCAGTATCATTGAAATGTGTGTTCTCTTTAGAGACGACACATGGATCGACCAGTGTCATTGCATGTGTGTTCTTGTTACTAGCAACAACCAGAGCCATTGCATGTGTGTTCTTTTCACATACCACATATGGATCCACCAGTGTCATTGCATGTGTGTGTTTTTCACAATCCACCTATGGATCCACTAGTGTCATTGCATGTGTGTTCTTTTTACTAACAACCACCAGAGTCGTTGCATGTGTGTTCTCTTTAGAGACCACACATGGATCCACGAGTGTCATTGCATGTGTGTTCTTTTTACTAACAACTACCAGAGTCATTTCATGTGTGTTCTTTTCACATACCACATATGGATCCACCAGTGTCATTGAAATGTGTGATCTTTTCAGAGACCACACATGGATCCACCAGAGTCATTGCATGTGTGTTCTTTTTACTAACAACAACCAGAGTCATTGCATGTGTGTTCTTTTCGCATACCACATATGGATCCACCAGTGTCATTGCATGTGTGTTCTTTTCACAATCCACCTATGGATCCACCAGTGCCATTGCATGTGTGGTCTTTTTCCTAACAACAACCAGAGTCATAGAATGTGTGTTCTCTTCAGATACCACACATGGATCCACTCGTGTCATTGCATGTGTGTTCTTTTTACTAACAACAACCAGAGTCATTGAAACGTGTGTTCTCTTCACATACCCCATATGGATCCACCAATGTCATTGCATGTGTGTTCTTTTCACAATCCACCTATGGATCCACCAGTGTCATTGTATGTGTCCTCTTTTTACTAACAACAACTAGAGTCATTTCATGTGCGTTCTCTTCAGAGACTACACATGGATCCACCAGTGTCATTGCATGTGTGTTCTTCTTATTAACAACAACCAGAGTCATTGAAATGTGTGTTCTCTTTAGAGACCAGATATGGATCCACCAGTATCATTGAATGTGTGTTCTTTTTACTAACAACAACCAGAGTCATTGCATGTGTGTTCTTTTTACTAACAACAACTAGAGTCATTTCATGTGTGTTCTTTTCGAATACCACATATGGATCCACTAGAGTCATTAAAATGTGTGTCCTCTTCAGAAACCACACATGGATCCACCAGTGTCATTGCATGTGTGTTCTTGTTACTAACAACAACCTGAGTCATTGCATGTGTGTTCTTTTCACATACCACATATGGATGCACCAGTGTCCTTGCATGTGTGCTATTTTCACAATCCACCTATGGATCCACCAGTGCATTGCATGTGTGTTCTTTTTACTAACAAAAACTAGAGGCATTTCATGATTGTTCTTTTCACATACCACATCTGGATCCACCAGTGTCATTGCATGTGTGTTCTTTTGACAATCTACCTATGGATCCACCAGTATCATTGCATGTGTGCTTTTCTTAATAACAACCACAGTCATTTCACGAGTGTTCTTTTCACATACCACATATGGATCCACCAGTGTTATTGAAATGTGTGTTCTCTTCAGAGACCACACATGGATCCACCAGTGTCATTACATGTGTGTTCTTTTTACTAACAACAACTGGAGTCATTGCATGTGTGTTCTTTTCACATACCACATATGGATCCACCAGTGTCATTGCATGTGTGCTCTTTTCACAATCCACTTATGGATCCACCAGTGTCATTGCATGTGTGTTCTTTTTACTAACAACAACCAGAGTCATTGAATGTGTGCTCTTTTCACAATCCACCTATGGATCCACCAGTGTCATTGCATGTGTGTTCTTTTTACTAACAACAACGTGAGTCATTGCATGTTGGTTATTTTCAAATACCACATATGGATCCACCAGTGTTATTGCATGTGTGTTCTTTTCACAATCCACCTATGGATCCACCAGTGTCATTGCGTGTGTGTTCTTTTTACTAACAACAACTTGAGTCATTTCATGACTGTTCTTTTCACATACCACATATGGATCCACCAGTGTCATTGAAATGTGTGTTCTCTTCAGAGACCACACATGGATCCACTAGTGCTATTTCATGTGTGTTCTTTTCACATACCACATATGGATCCAGCAGTGTCATTGCATGTTTGTTCTTCTCACAATCCACCTATGGATCCACCAGTGTCATTACATGTGTGCTTTTTTTACTAACAACAGCCAGAGTCATTTCATGTGTGTTCTTTTCACATACCATATATGGATCCACCAGTGTCATTGAAATGTGTGTTCTCTTCAGAGACCACACATGGATCCACTAGTGGTATTGCATGTGTGTTCTTGTTACTAACAACAACCAGAGTCATTGCATGTGTGTTCTTTTCACATACCACATATCGATCCACCAGTTTCATTGCATGTGTGTTCCTTTCATAATCCACCTATGGATCCACCAGTGTCATCGCACGTGTGTTCTTTTTACTAACAACAACTAGAGTCATTTCATGACTGTTCTTTTCACATACCACATATGGATCCACTAGTGTCATTGAAATGTGTGTTCTCTTCAGAGACCACACATGGATCAACCAGTGTCATTACATGTGTGTTCTTTTTACTAACAACAACTGGAGTCATTGCATGTGTGTTCTTTTAACATCCCACATATGGATCCACCAGTGTCATTACATGTGTGCTCTTTTCACAATCCACTTATGGATCCACCAGTGTCATTGCATGTGTGTTCTTTTTACTAACAATAACCAGAGTCATTGCATGTGTGTTCTTTTCACATACCACATATGGATCCACCAGTGTCATTGCATGTGTGTTCTTTTCACAATCCACCTATGGATCCACCAGTGTCATTGCATGTGTGCTCTTTTTAATAACAACAACCAGAGTCATTGAATGTGTGTTCTCTTCAGAGACCACACATGGATGCACCAGTGTCATTGCATGTGTGTTCTTTTTCCTAACAACAACCAGAGTCATTGAAACGTGTCTTCTTTTCACATACCACATATGGATCCCCCAGTGTCATTGCATGTGTGTTCTTTTCACAATCCACCTATGGATCCACCAGTGTCATTGCATGTGTGCTCTTTTTACTAACAACAACTAGAGTCATTGCATGTGTGTTCTCTTTAGAGACCACACATGGATCCAGCAGTGTCATTGCATGTGTGTTCTTTGCACAATCCACCTATGGATCCACCAGTGTCATTGCATGTGTGCTTTTTTACTAACAACAGCCAGAGTCATTTCATGTGTGTTCTTTTCACATACCATATATGGATCCACCAGTGTCATTGAAATGTGTGTTCTCTTCAGAGACCACAAATGGATCCACTAGTGGTATTGCATGTGTGTTCTTGTTACTAACAACAACTAGAGTCATTGCATGTGTGTTCTTTACACATACCACATATGGATCCAACAGTGTCATTGCATGTGTGTTCTTTTCACAATCCACCTATGGATCCACCAGTGTCATTGCATCTGTGCTCTTTTTACTAACAACAACCAGAGTCATTGCATGTGTGTACTCTTCAGAGACCACACACGGATCCACCAGTGTCATTGCATGTGTGTTCTTTTTACTAACAACAACCAGAGTCATTGAAATGTGAGTTCTCTTCAATGACCACACATGGATACACCAGTGTCATTGCATGTGTGTTCTTTTTACTAACAACAACCAGAGTCATTGCATGTGTGTTATTTTCACATACCACATATGGATCCACCAGTGTCATTGCATGTGTGTTCTTTTCACAATCCACCTATGGATCCACCAGTGTCATTGCATGTGTGCTCTTTTTACTAACAACAACCAGAGTCATTGAATGTGTGTTCTCTTCAAAGACCACACATGGATCCACCAGTGTCATTGCATGTGTGTTCTTTTTACTAACAACAACCAGAGTCATTGAAACGTGTGTTATTTTCACATACCACATATGGATCCCCCAGTGTCATTGCATGTGTGTTCTTTTCACAATCCACCTATGGATCCACCAGTGTCATTGCATGTGTGCTCTTTTTACTAACAACAACTAGAGTCATTGCATGTGTGTTCTCTTTAGAGACCACACATGGATCCACCAGTGTCATTGCATGTGTGTTCTTTTTACTAACAACAACTAGAGTCATTTCATGTGTGTTCTTTTCACATACCACATATGGATCCACCAGTATCATTTAAATGTGTGTTCTCTTCAGAGACCACACATGGATCCATCAGTGTCATTTCATGTGTGTTCTTGTTACTAGCAACAACCAGAGTCATTGCATGTGTGTTCTTTTCACATACCACATATGGATCCACCAGTGTCATTGCATGTGTGTTCTTTTCACAATCCACCTATGGATCCACCAGTGTCATTGAATGTGTGTTCTTTTTACTAACAACAACCAGAGTCATTGCATGTGTGTTCTCTTTAGAGACCACACATGGATCGACCAGTGTCATGGCATGTGTGTTCTTTTTACTAACAACAACTAGAGTCATTTCATGACTGTTCTTTTCACATACCACATATGGATCCACTAGTGTCATTGAAATGTGTGTTCTCTTCAGACACCACATATGGATCCACCAGTGTCATTGCATGTGCATTCTTTTTACTAACAACCACCAGAGTCATTGCATGTGTGTTATTTTCAAATACCACATATGGATCCACCAGTGTTATTGCATGTGTGTTCTTTTCACAATCCACCTATGGATCCACCAGTGTCATTGCGTATGTGTTCTTTTTTCTAACAACAACTTGAGTCATTACATGACTGTTCTTTTCACATACCACATATGGATCCACCAGTGTCATTGAAATGTGTGTTCTCTTCAGAGACCACACATGGATCCACCAGTGTTATTTCATGTGTGTTCTTTTCACATACCACATATGGATCCAGCAGTGTCATTGCATGTGTGTTCTTTGCACAATCCACCTATGGATCCACCAGTGTCATTGCATGTGTGCTTTTTTTACTAACAACAGCCAGAGTCATTTCATGTGTGTTATTTTCACATACCATATATGGATCCACCAGTGTCATTGAAATGTGTGTTCTCTTCAGAGACCACAAATGGATCCACTAGTGGTATTGCATGTGTGTTCTTGTTACTAACAACAACTAGAGTCATTGCATCTGTGTTCTTTACACATACCACATATGGATCCAACAGTGTCATTGCATGTGTGTTCTTTTCACAATCCACCTATGGATCCACCAGTGTCATTGCATGTGTGCTTTTTTTACTAACAACAGCCAGAGTCATTTCATGTGTGTTCTTTTCACATACCATATATGGATCCACCAGTGTCATTGAAATGTGTGTTCTCTTCAGAGACCACACATGGATCCACCAGTGGTATTGCATGTGTGTTCTTGTTACTAACAACAACCAGAGTCTTTGCATGTGTGTTCTTTTCACATACCACATATCGATCCACCAGTGTCATTGCATGTGTGTTCCTTTCATAATCCACCTATGGATCGACCAGTGTCATTCCATGTGTGTTCTTTTTACTAACAACAACTAGAGTCATTTCATGACTGTTCTTTTCACATACCACATATGGATCCACTAGTGTCATTGAAATGTGTGTTCTCTTCAGATACCACACATGGATCCACCAGTGTCATTACATGTGTGTTCTTTTTACTAACAACAACTGGAGTCATTGCATGTGTGTTCTTTTCACATCCCACATATGGATCCACCAGTGTCATTACATGTGTGCTCTTTTCACAATCCACTTATGGATCCAATAGTGTCATTGCATGTTTGTTCTTTTTACTAACAATAACCAGAGTCATTGCATGTGTGTTCTTTTCACATACCACATATGGATCCACTAGTGTCATTGCATGTGTGTTCTTTTCACAATCCACCTATGGATCCACCAGTGTCATTGCATGTGTGCTCTTTTTACTAACAACAACCAGAGTCATTGAATGTGTGTTCTCTTCACAGACCACACATGGATCCACCAGTGTCATTGCATGTGTGTTCTTTTTACTAACAACAACCAGAGTCATTGAAACGTGTGTTCTTTTCACATACCACATATGGATCCCCCAGTGTCATTGCATGTGTGTTCTTTTCATAATCCACCTATGGATCCACCAGTGTCATTGCATGTGTGCTCTTTTTACTAACAACAACTAGAGTCATTGCATGTGTGTTCTCTTTAGAGACCACACATGGATCCACCAGTGTCTTTGCATGTGTGTTCTTTTTACTAACAACAACCAGAGTCATTGCATGTGTTTATTTTCACATACCACATATGGATCCACCAGTGTCATTGCATGTGTGTTCTTTTTACTAACAACAACCGGAGTCATTGCATGTGTGTTCTTTTCACATACCACATATGGATCCACCAGTGTAATTGCATGTGTGTTCTTTTCACAATCCACCTATGGATCCACCAGTGTCATTGCATGTGTGCTTTTTTACTTACAACAACCAGAGTCATTGCATGTGTGCTCTTTTCACAATCCACCTATGGATCCACCAGTGTCATTGCATGTGTGTTCTTTTACTAACAACAACCAAAGTCATTGCATGTGTGTTCTTTTCACATACCACATATGGATCCACCAGTGTCATTGCATGTGCGTTATTTTTACTAACAACAACTGGAGTCATTTCATGTGTGTTATTTTCACATGCCACATATGGATCCACTAGTGTCATTGAAATGTGTGTTCTCTTCAGAGACCACACATGGATCCACCAGTGTCATTTCATGTGTGCTCTTTTTACTAACAACAGCCAGAGTCATTGCATGCGTGTTCTTTTCACATACCACACATGGATCCACCAGTGTCATTGCATGTGTTTTCTTTTCACAATCCACCTATGGGTCCACCAATGTCATTGCATGTGTGATTTTTTACTAACAACAACCAGAGTCATTGCATGTGTGCTCTTTTCACAATCCACCTATTGATCCACCAGTGTCATTGCATATGTGTTCTTTTTACTAACAACAACCAGAGTCATTGCATGTGTGTTCTTTTCACATACCATATATGGATCCACTAGTGTCATTGCATGTGTGTTCTTTTCACAATCCACCTATGGATCCACCAATGTCATTGCATGTGTGCTTTTGTACTAACAACAACCAAAGTCATTTCATGTGTGTTCTTCTCACATATCACATATGGATCCACCAGTGTCATTGAAATGTGTGTTCTCTTCAGAGACCACACATGGATCCACCAGTGTTATTGCATGTGTGTTCTTGTTACTAACAACAACCAGAGTCATTGCATGTGTGTTCTTTTCACATACCACATATGGATCCACCAGTGTCATTGCATGTGTGTTCTTTTCACAATCCACCTATGGATCCACCAGTGTCATTGCATGTGTGTTCTTTTTACTAACAACAACTGGAGTAATTTCATAACTGTTCTTTTCACATACCACATATGGATCCACCAATGTCATTGAAATGTGTGTTCTCTTTAGAGACCACACATGGATCCACCAGTGTCATTGCCTGTGTGTTCTTTTTACTAACAATAACCAGAGTCATTGCATGTGTGCTCTTTTCACATACCACATATGGATCCACAAAGTCATTGGATGTGTGTTTTTTTCACATATCACATATGGATCCACCAGTGTCATTGCATGTGTGCTCTTTTCACATTCCACTTATGGATCCACCAGTGTCATTGGATGTGTGTTCTTTTTACTAACAACAACCAGAGTCATTTCATGTGTGTTCTTTTCACATACCACATATGGATCCACCAGAGTCATTGAAATGTGTGTTCTCATTAGAGACCACACATGGATCCACCAGTGTCATTGCATGTGTGTTCTTTTTACTAACAACAACCAGAGTCATTGCATGTGTGTTATTTTCACATACCACATATGGATCCACCAGTGTCATTGCATGTGTGTTCTTTTTACTAACAACAACTGGAGTCATTTCATGTGTGTTCATTTCACATACCACATATGGATCCACTAGTGTCATTGAAATGTGTGTTCTCTTCAGAGACCACACATGGATCCACCAGTGTCATTTCATGTGTGTTCTTTTTACTAACAACAACCAGAGTCATTGCATGCGTGTTCTTTTCACATACCACACATGGATCCACCAGTGTCATTGCATGTGTGTTCTTTTCACAATCCACCTTGGATCCACCGATGTCATTGCATGTGCGCTTTTTTACTAACAACAACCAGAGTCATTGCATGTGTTCTCTTTTCACAATCCACCTATGGATCCAGCAGTGTCATTGCATGTGTGTTCTTTTTACTAACAACAACCAGAGTCATTGCTATGTGTTCTTTTCACATACCACATATGGATCCACCAGTGTCATTGCATGTGTGTTCTTTTCACAATCCACCTATGGATCCACAAGTGTCATTGCATGTGTGTTCTTTTTACTAACAACAACTGGAGTCATTTCATGACTGTTCTTTTCACATACCACATATGGATCCACCAGTGTCATTGAAATGTGTGTTCTCTTCAGAGACTACACGTGGGTTCACCAGTGTCATTACATGTGTGTTCTATTTACTAACAACAACGGGATTCATTGCATGTGTGTTCTCTTCAGCGACCACACATGGATCCACCAGTGTCATTGCATGTGTGTTCTTTTCACAATCCACCTATGGATCCACCAGTGTCATTGCATGTGTGTTCTTTTTACTAACAACAACTAGAGTCATTTCATGACTGTTCTTTTCACATAGCACATATGGATCCACCAGTGTCATTGAAATGTGTGTGCTCTTCAGAGACCACACATGGATCCACTAGTGTCATTACATGTGTGTTCTTTTTACTAACAACAACTGGAGTCATTGCATGTGTGTTCTTTTCACATACCAGATATGGATCCACCAGAGTCTTTGAAATGTGTGTTCTCATTAGAGACCACAGATGGATCCACCAGTATCATTGCATGTGTGTTCTTTTTACTAACAACAACTGGAGTCATTGCATGTGTGTTATTTTCACATACCACATATGGATCCACCAGTGTCATTGCATGTGTGTTCTTTTTACTAACAACAACTGGAGTCATTTCATGTCTGTTCTTTTCACATACCACATATGGATCCACTAGTGTCATTGAAATGTGTGTTCTCTTCAGAGACCACACATGGATCCACCAGTGTCATTTCATGTGTGTTATTTTTACTAACAACAACCAGAGTCATTGCATGCGTGTTCTTTTCACATACCACACATGGATCCACCAGTGCCATTGCATGTGTGTGCTTTTCACAATCCAGCAATGGATCCACCAATGTCATTGCATGTGTGATTTTTTACTAACAACAACCAGAGTCATTGCATGTGTGCTCTTTTCACAAACCACCTATGGATCCACCAGTGTCATTGCATGTGTGTTCTTTTACTAACAACAATCAGAGTCATTGCATGTGTGTTATTTCCACATACCACATATGGATCCACCAGTGTCATTGCATGTGTGTTCTTTTTACTCACAACAACTGGAGTCATTTCATGTGTGTTATTTTCACATACCACATATGGATCCACTAGTGTCATTGAAATGTGTGTTCTCTTTAGAGACCACACATGGATCCACCAGTGTCATTTCATGTGTGTTCTTTTTACTAACAACAACCAGAGTCATTGCATGCGTGTTCTTTTCACATACCACACATGGATCCACCAGTGTCATTGCATGTGTTTTCTTTTCACAATCCACCTATGGGTCCACCAATGTCATTGCATGTGTGCTTTTTTACTAACAACAACCAGAGTCATTGCATGTGTGCTCTTTTCACAATCCACCTATTGATCCACCAGTGTCATTGCATGTCTGTTCTTTTTACTAACAACAACCAGAGTCATTGCATGTGTGTTCTTTTCACATACCACATATGGATCCACCAGAGTCATTGAAATGTGTGTTCTCATTAGAGACCACACATGGATCCACCAGTGTCATTGCATGTGTGTTCTTTTTACTAACAACAACCAGAGTCATTGCATGTGTGTTATTTTCACATACCACATATGGATCCACCAGTGTCATTGCATGTGTGTTCTTTTTACTAACAACAACTGGAGTCATTTCATGTGTGTTCATTTCACATACCACATATGGATCCACTAGTGTCATTGAAATGTGTGTTCTCTTCAGAGACCACACATGGATCCTGATGTCATTTCATGTGTGTTCTTTTACTAACAACAAATGTAGTCATTGCATCGTGTTCTTTTCACATACCACACATGGATCCACCAGTGTCATTGCATGTGTGTTCTTTTCACAATCCACCTTGGATCCACCGATGTCATTGCATGTGCGCTTTTTTACTAACAACAACCAGAGTCATTGCATGTGTGCTATTTTCACAATCCACCTAAGGATCCAGCAGTGTCATTGCATGTGTGTTCTTTTTACTAACAACATCCAGATTCATTGCTATGTGTTCTTTTCACATACCACATATGGATCCACCAGTGTCATTGCATGTGTGTTCTTTTTACTAACAACAACTGGAGTCATTTCATGACTGTTCTTTTCACATACCACATATGGATCCACCAGTGTCATTGAAATGTGTGTTCTCTTCAGAGACTACACGTGGATTCACCAGTGTCATTACATGTGTGTTCTATTTACTAACAACAACGGGATTCATTGCATGTGTGTTCTCTTCAGCGACCACACATGGATCCACCAGTGTCATTGCATGTGTGTTCTTTTCACAATCCACCTATGGATCCACCAGTGTCATTGCATGTGTGTTCTTTTTACTAACAACAACTAGAGTCATTTCATGACTGTTCTTTTCACATAGCACATATGGATCCACCAGTGTCATTGAAATGTGTGTGCTCTTCAGAGACCACACATGGATCCACTAGTGTCATTACATGTGTGTTCTTTTTACTAACAACAATTGGAGTCATTGCATGTGTGTTCTTTTCACATACCAGATATGGATCCACTAGAGTCTTTGAAATGTGTGTTCTCATTAGAGACCACACATGGATCCACCAGTATCATTGCATGTGTGTTCTTTTTACTAACAACAACTGGAGTCATTGCATGTGTGTTATTTTCACATACCACATATGGATCCACCAGTGTCATTGCATGTGTGTTCTTTTTACTAACAACAACTGGAGTCATTTCATGTCTGTTCTTTTCACATACCACATATGGATCCACTAGTGTCATTGAAATGTGTGTTCTCTTCAGAGACCACACATGGATCCACCAGTGTCATTTCATGTGTGTTATTTTTACTAACAACAACCAGAGTCATTGCATGCGTGTTCTTTTCACATACCACACATGGATCCACCAGTGCCATTGCATGTGTGTGCTTTTCACAATCCACCAATGGATCCACCAATGTCATTGCATGTGTGATTTTTTACTAACAACAACCAGAGTCATTGCATGTGTGCTCTTTTCACAAACCACCTATGGATCCACCAGTGTCATTGCATGTGTGTTCTTTTACTAACAACAATCAGAGTCATTGCATGTGTGTTATTTCCACATACCACATATGGATCCACCAGTGTCATTGCATGTGTGTTCTTTTTACTCACAACAACTGGAGTCATTTCATGTGTGTTATTTTCACATACCACATATGGATCCACTAGTGTCATTGAAATGTGTGTTCTCTTTAGAGACCACACATGGATCCTGATGTCATTTCATGTGTGTTCTTTTTACTAACAACAACCAGAGTCATTGCATGCGTGTTCTTTTCACAAACCACACATGGATCCACCAGTGTCATTGCATGTGTTTTCTTTTCACAATCCACCTATGGGTCCACCAATGTCATTGCATGTGTGCTTTTTTACTAACAACAACCAGAGTCATTGCATGTGTGCTCTTTTCACAATCCACCTATTGATCCACCAGTGTCATTGCATGTCTGTTCTTTTTACTAACAACAACCAGAGTCATTGCATGTGTGTTCTTTTCACATACCTCATATGGATCCACCAGTGTCATTGCATGTGTGTTCTTTTCACAATCCACCTATGGATCCACCAGTGTCATTGCATGTGTGCTTTTTTACTAACAACAACCAAAGTCATTTCATGTGTGTTCTTCTCACATACCACATATGGATCCACCAGTGTCATTGAAATGTGTGTTCTCTTCAGAGACCACACATGGATCCACCAGTGTTATTGCATGTGTGTTCTTGTTACTAACAACAACCAGAGTCATTGCATGTGTGTTCTTTTCACATACCACATATGGATCCACCAGTGTCATTGCATGTGCGTTCTTTTCACAATACACCTATGGATCCACCAGTGTCATTGCATGTGTGTTCTTTTTACCATCAACAACAGGAGTAATTTCATAACTGTTCTTTTCACATACCACATATGGATCCACCAGTGTCATGGAAATGTGTGTTCTCTTTAGAGACCACACATGGATCCTGATGTCATTACATGTGTTCTTTTTACTAACAACAAACAGAGTCATTGCATGTGTGCTCTTTTCACATACCACATATGGATCCACCAGAGTCATTGGATGTGTGTTCTTTTCACATACCACATATGGATCCACTAGTGTCATTGCATGTGTGCTCTTTTCACATTACACTTATGGATCCACCAGTGTCATTGGATGTGTGTTCTTTTTACTAACAACAACCAGAGTCATTTCACGTGTGTTCTTTTCACATACCACATATGGATCCACCAGAGTCATTGAAATGTGTGTTCTCATTAGAGACCACACATGGATCCACCAGTGTCATTGCATGTGTGTTATTTTTACTAACAACAACCAGAGTCATTGCATTTCTGTTATTTTCACATACCACATATGGATCCACCAGTGTCATTGCATGTGTGTTCTTGTTACTAACAACAACTGGAGTCATTTCATGTGTGTTCATTTCACATACCACATATGGATCCACTAGTGTCATTGAAATGTGTGTTCTCTTCAGAGACCACACATGGATCCACCAGTGTCATTTCATGTGTGTTCTTTTTACTAACAACAACCAGAGTCATTGCATGCGTGTTCTTTTCACATACCACACATGGATCCACCAGTGTCATTGCATGTGTGTTCTTTTCACAATCCACCTATGGATCCACCGATGTCATTGCATGTGTGCTTTTTTACTAACAACAACCAGAGTCATTGCATGTGTGCTCTTTTCACAATCCACCTATGGATCCACCAGTGTCATTGCATGTGTGTTATTTTTACTAACAACAACCAGAGTCATTGCTGTGTGTGCTTTTCACATACCACATATGGATCCACCAGTGTCATTGCATGTGTGTTCTTTTCACAATCCACCTATGGATCCACAAGTGTCATTGAAATGTGTGTTCTCTTCAGAGACTACACGTGGATTCACCAGTGTCATTACATGTGTGTTCTATTTACTAACAACAACGGGAGTCATTGCATGTGTGTTCTCTTCAGCGACCACACATGGATCCACCAGTGCCATTGCATGTGTGTTCTTTTCACAATCCACCTATGGATCCACCAGTGTCATTGCATGTGTGTTCTTTTTACTAACAATAACTAGAGTCATTTCATGACTGTTCTTTTCACATAGCACATATGGATCCCCCAGTGTCATTGAAATGTGTGTGCTCTTCAGAGACCACACATGGATCCACTAGTGTCATTACATGTGTGTTCTTTTTACTAACAACAACTGGAGTCATTGCATGTGTGTTCTTTTCACATACCACATATGGATCCACCAGAGTCTTTGAAATGTGTGTTCTCAATAGAGACCATACATGGATCCACCTGTGTCATTGCATGTGTGTTCTTTTTACTAACAACAACTAGAGTCATTGCATGTGTGTTATTTTCACATACCACATATGGATCCACCAGTGTCATTGCATGTGTGTTCTTTTTACTAACAACAACTGGAGTCATTTCATGTGTGTTCTTTTCACATACCACATATGGATCCACTAGTGTCATTGAAATGTGTGTTCTCTTCAGAGACCACACATGGATCCACCAGTGTCATTTCATGTGTGTTATTTTTACTAACAACAACCAGAGTCATTGCATGCGTGTTCTTTTCACATACCACACATGGATCCACCAGTGCCATTGCATGTGTGTTATTTTCACAAACCACCAATGGATCCACCAATGTCATTGCATGTGTGCTTTTTTACTAACAACAACCAGAGTCATTGCATGTGTGCTCTTTTCACAATCCACCTATGGATCCACCAGTGTCACTGCATGTGTGTTCTTTTACTAACAACAACCAGAGTCATTGCATGTGTGTTATTTCCACATACCACATATGGATCCACCAGTGTCATTGCATGTGTGTTCTTTTTACTAACAACAACTGGAGTCATTTCATGTGTGTTATTTTCACATACCATATATGGATCCACTAGTGTCATTGAAATGTGTGTTCTCTTCAGAAACCACACATGGATCCACCAGTGTCATTTCATGTGTGTTCTTTTTACTAACAACAACCAGAGTCATTGCATGCGTGTTCTTTTCACATACCACACATGGATCCACCAGTGTCATTGCATGTGTTTTCTTTTCACAATCCACCTATGGGTCCACCAATGTCATTGCAGGTGTGCTTTTTTACTATCAACAACCAGAGTCATTGCATGTGTGCTCTTTTCACAATCCACCTATTGATCCACCAGTGTCATTGCATGTGTGTTCTTTTTACTAACAACAACCAGAGTCATTGCATGTGTGTTATTTTCACATACCACATATGGATCCACCAGTGTCATTGCATGTGTGTTCTTTTCACAATCCACCTATGGATCCACCAGTGTCATTGCATGTGTGCTTTTTTACTAACAACAACCAAAGTCATTTCATGTGTGTTCTTCTCACATACCACATATGGATCCACCAGTGTCATTGAAATGTGTGTTCTCTTCAGAGACCAAACATGGATCCACCAGTGTTATTGCATGTGTGTTCTTGTTACTAACAACAACCAGAGTCATGGCATGTGTGTTCTTTTCACATACCACATATGGATTCACCAGTGTTATTGCATGTGCGTTCTTTTCACAATCCACCTATGGATCAACCAGTGTCATTGCATGTGTGTTCTTTTTACTAACAACAACTGGAGTAATTTCATAACTGTTCTTTTCACATACCACATATTGATCCACCAGTGTCATGGAAATGTGTGTTTTCTTTAGAGACCACACATGGATCCACAAGTGTCATTGCCTGTGTGTTCTTTTTACTAACAACAACCAGAGTCATTGCATGTGTGCTCTTTTCACATACCACATATGGATCCACCAGAGTCATTGGATGTGTGTTCTTTTCACATACCACATATGGATCCACTAGTGTCATTGCATGTGTGCTCTTTTCACATTCCACTTATGGATCCACCAGTGTCATTAAATGTGTGTTCTTTTTACTAACAACAACCAGTCATTTCACGTGTGTTCTTTTCACATACCACATATGGATCCACCAGAGTCATTGAAATGTGTGTTCTCTTCAGAGACCACACATGGATCCACCAGTGTCATTTCATGTGTGTTCTTTTTACTAACAACAACCAGAGTCATTACATGCGTGTTCTTTTCACATACCACGCATGGATCCACCAGTGTCATTGCATGTGAGTTCTTTTCACAATCCACCTATGGATCCACCAATGTCATTGCATGTTTGCTTTTTTACTAACAACAACAAGAGTCATTGCATGTGTGCTCTTTTCACAATCCACCTATGGATCCACTAGTGTCATTGCATGTGTGTTCTTTTACAAACAACAACCAGAGTCATTGCATGTGTGTTCTTTTCACATACCACATATGGATCCACCAGTGTCATTGCATGTGTGTTCTTTTCACAATCCACCTATGGATCCACCAGTGTCATTGCATGTGTGTTCTTTTTACTAACAACAACTGGAGTCATTTCATGACTGTTCTTTTCACATACCACATATGGATCCACCAGTGTCATTGAAATATGTGTTCTCATCAGAGACTACACGTGGATTCACCAGTGTCATTACATGTGTGTTCTATTTACTAACAACAACGAGACTCATTGCATGTGTGTTCTTTTCACATACCACAGATGGATCCACCAGTGTCATTGCATGTGTGTTCTTTTCACAATCCACCTATGGATCCACCAGTGTCATTGCATCTGTGTTCTTTTTACTAACAACAACTAGAGTCATTTCATGACTGTTCTTTTCACATACCACATATGGATCCACCAGTGTCATTGAAATGTGTGTGCTCTTCAGAGACCACACATGGATCCACCAGTGTCATTACATGTGTGTTCTTTTTACTAACAACAACTGGAGTCATTGCATGTGTGTTCTTTTCACATACCACATATGGATCCACCAGAGTCATTGAAATGTGTGTTCTCATTAGAGACCACACATGGATCCACCAGTGTCATTGCATGTGTGTTCTTTTTACTAAGAACAACCAGAGTCGCTGCATGTGTGTTATTTTCACATACCACATATGGATCCACCAGTGTCATTGCATCTGTCTTGTTTTTACTAACAACAACTGGAGTCATTTCATGTGTGTTCTTTTCACATACCACATATGGATCCACTAGTGTCATTGAAATGTATGTTCTCTTCAGAGACCACACATGGATCCACCAGTGTCATTTCATGTGTGTTCTTTTTACTAACAACAACCAGAGTCATTGCATGCGTGTTCTTTTCACACACCACACATGGATCCACCAGTGTCATTGCATGTGTGTTCTTTTCACAATCCACCTATGGATCCACCAATGTCATTGCATGTGTGCTTTTTTACTAACAACAACCAGAGTCATTGCATGTGTGCTCTTTTCACAATCCACCTATGGATCCACCAGTGTCATTGCATGTGTGTTATTTTACTAACAACAACCAGAGTCATTTCATGTGTGTTCTTTTCACATACCACATATGGATCCACCAGTGTCATTGCATGTGTGTTCTTTTCACAATCCACCTATGGATCCACCAGTGTCATTGCATGTGTGTTCTTTTTACTAACAACAACTGGAGTCATTTCATGACTATTCTTTTCACATACCACATATGGATCCACCAGTGTCATTGAAATGTGTGTTCTCTTCAGAGACTACACGTGGATTCACCAATGTCATTACATGTGTGTTCTTTTTACTAACAACAACGGGAGTCATTGCATGTGTGTTCTTTTCACATACCACATATGGATCCACCAGTGTCATTGCATGTGTGTTCTTTTCACAATCCACCTATGGATCCACCAGTGTCATTGCATGTGTCTTCTTTTTACTAACAACAACTAGAGTCATTTCATGACTGTTCTTTTCACATACCACATATGGAACCACCAGTGTCATTGAAATGTGTGTTCTCTTCAGAGACCACACATGTATCCACCAGTGTCATTACATGTGTGTTCTTTTTACTAACAACAACTAGAGTCATTGCATGCGTGTTCTTTTCACATACCACATATGGATCCACCAGTGTCATTGCATGTGTTTTATTTTCACAATCCACCAGTGTCATTGCATGTGTGCTCTTTTTACTAACCATAACCAGATTCATTGAATGTGTGTTCTCTTCAGAGACCACACATGGATCCACCAGTGTCATTGCATGTGTGTTCTTTTTACTACTAACAACTAGAGTCATTGCATGTGTGTTATTTTCACATACCACATATGGATCCACCGGTGTCATTGCATGTGTGTTCTTTTTACTAACAACAACTGGAGTCATTGCATGTGTGTTCTTTTCACATACCACAGATGGATCCACCAGTGTCATTGCATGTGTGTTCTTTTCACAATCCACCTATGGATCCACCAGTGTCATTGCATGTGTGTTCTTTTTACTAACAACAACTAGAGTCATTTCATGACTGTTCTTTTCACATACCACATATGGATCCACCAGTGTCATTGAAATGTGTGTGCTCTTCAGAGACCACACATGGATCCACCAGTGTCATTACATGTGTGTTCTTTTTACTAACAACAACTGGAGTCATTGCATGTGTGTTCTTTTCACATACCACATATGGATCCACTAGAGTCATTGAAATGTGTGTTCTCATTAGAGACCACACATGGATCCACCAGTGTCATTGCATGTGTGTTCTTTTTACTAAGAACAACCAGAGTCATTGCATGTGTGTTATTTTCACATACCACATATGGATCCACCAGTGTCATTGCATGTGTCTTGTTTTTACTAACAACAACTGGAGTCATTTCATGTGTGTTCTTTTCACATACCACATATGGATCCACTAGTGTCATTGAAATGTATGTTCTCTTCAGAGACCACACATGGATCCACCAGTGTCATTTCATGTGTGTTCTTTTTACTAACAACAACCAGAGTCATTGCATGCGTGTTCTTTTCACACACCAAACATGGATCCACCAGTGTCATTGCATGTGTGTTCTTTTCACAATCCACCTATGGATCCACCAATGTCATTGCATGTGTGCTTTTTTACTAACAACAACCAGAGTCATTGCATGTGTGCTCTTTTCACAATCCACCTATGGATCCACCAGTGTCATTGCATGTGTGTTCATTTACTAACAACAACCAGAGTCATTGCATGTGTGTTCTTTTCACATACCACATATGGATCCACCAGTGTCATTGCATGTGTGTTCTTTTCACAATCCACCTATGGATCCATCAGTGTCATTGCATGTGTGTTCTTTTTACTAACAACAACTAGAGTCATTTCATGACTATTCTTTTCACATACCACATATGGATCCACCAGTGTCATTGAAATGTGTGTTCACTTCAGAGACTACACGTGGATTCACCAATGTCATTACATGTGTGTTCTTTTTACTAACAACAACGGGAGTCATTGCATGTGTGTTCTTTTCACATACCACATATGGATCCACCAGTGTCATTGCATGTGTGTTCTTTTCACAATCCACCTATGGATCCACCAGTGTCATTGCATGTGTCTTATTTTTACTAACAACAACTAGAGTCATTTCATGACTGTTCTTTTCACATACCACATATGAATCCACCAGTGTCATTGAAATGTGTGTTCTCTTCAGAGACCACACATGTATCCACCAGTGTCATTACATGTGTGTTCTTTTTACTAACAAAAACTAGAGTCATTGCATGTGTGTTCTTTTCACATACCACATATGGATCCACCAATGTCATTGCATGTGTGCTCTTTTCATAATCCACTTATGGATCCACCAGTGTCATTGCATGTGTGTTCTTTTTACTAACAACAACCAGAGTCATTGCATGTGTGTTCTTTTCACATACCACATATGGATCCACCAGTGTCATTGCATGTGTGTTATTTTCACAATCCACCTATGGATCCACCAGTGTCATTGCATGTGTGCTCTTTTTACTAACCATAACCAGATTCATTGAATGTGTGTTCTCTTCAGAGACCACACATGGATCCACCAGTGTCATTGCATGTGTGTTCTTTTTACTAACAACAACCAGAGTCATTGCATGTGTGTTATTTTCACATACCACATATGGATCCACCAGTGTCATTGCATGTGTGTTCTTTTTACTAACAACAACTGGAGTCATTGCATGTGTGTTCTTTTCACATACCACAGATGGATCCACCAGTGTCATTGCATGTGTGTTCTTTTCACAATCCACCTATGGATCCACCAGTGTCATTGCATGTGTGTTCTTTTTACTAACAACAACTAGAGTCATTTCATGACTGTTCTTTTCACATACCACATATGGATCCACCAGTGTCATTGAAATGTGTGTGCTCTTCAGAGACCACACATGGATCCACCAGTATCATTACATGTGTGTTCTTTTTACTAACAACAACTGGAGTCATTGCATGTGTGTTCTTTTCACATACCACATATGGATCCACCAGAGTCATTGAAATGTGTGTTCTCATTAGAGACCACACATGGCTCCACCAGTGTCATTGCATGTGTGTTCTTTTTACTAAGAACAACCAGAGTCATTGCATGTGTGTTGTTTTCACAATCCACCTATGGATCCACCAGTGTCATTGCATGTGTCTTCTTTTTACTAACAACAACTAGAGTCATTTCATGACTGTTCTTTTCACATACCACATATGGATCCACTAGTGTCATTGAAATGTATGTTCTCTTCAGAGACCACACATGGATCCACCAGTGTCATTACATGTGTGTTCTTTTTACTAACAACAACCAGAGTCACTGCATGTGTGTTCTTTTCACATACCACATATGGATCCACCAATGTCATTGCATGTGTGCTCTTTTCACAATCCACTTATGGATCCACCAGTGTCATTGCATGTGTGTTCTTTTTACTAACAACAACCAGAGTCATTGCATGTGTGTTCTTTTCACATACCACATATGGATCCACCAGTGTCATTGCATGTGCGTTATTTTCACAATCCACCTATGGATCCACCAGTGTCATTGCATGTGTGCTCTTTTTACTAACCATAACCAGATTCATTGAATGTGTGTTCTCTTCAGAGACCACACATGGATCCACCAGTGTCATTGCATGTGTGTTCTTTTTACTAACAACAACCAGAGTCATTGCATATGTGTTATTTTCACATACCACATATGGATCCACCAGTGTCATTGCATGTGTGTTCTTTTTACTAACAACAACTGGAGTCATTCCATGTGTGTTCTTTTCACATACCACATATGGATCCACTAGTGTCATTGAAATGTGTGTTCTCTTCAGAGACAACACATGGATCCACCAGTGTCACTGCATGTGTGTTCTTTTCACATACCATATATGGATCCACCAGTGTCATTGCATGTGTGTTATTTTCACAATCCACCTATGGATCCACCACTGTCATTGCATGTGTGTTGTTTTTACTAACAAGAACTAGAGTCATTGCATGTGTGTTCTTTTCACATACCACATATGGATCCACCAGTGTCATTGCATGTGTGTTCTTTTCACAATCTACCCATGGATCCACCAGTGTCATTGCATGTGTGTTCTTTTTACTAACAACAATTGGAGTCATTTCATGTGTGTTCTTTTCACATACCACATATGGATCCACTAGTCTTATTGCATGTGTGTTCTTGTTACTAGCAACAGCCAGAGTCATTGCATGTGTGCTCTTTTCACATACCACATATGGATCCACTAGTGTCATTGCATGTATGTTCTTTTCACAATCCACCTATGGATCCACCAGTGTCATTGCATGTGTGTTCTTTTTACTAACAACAACTGGAGTCATTTCATGACTGTTCTTTTCACATACCACATATGGATCCACCAGTGTCATTGAAATGTGTGTTCTCTTCAGAGACTACACGTGGATTCACCAGTGTCATTACATGTGTGTTCTTTTTACTAACAACAACGGGAGTCATTGCATGTGTGTTCTTTTCACATACCACATATGGATCCACCAGTGTCATTGCATGTGTGCTCTTTTCACAATCCACCTATGGATTCACCAGTGTCATTGCATGTGTGTTCTTTTTACTAATAACAACCAGAGTCATTGAAACGTATGTTCTTTTCACATACCACATATGGATCCACCAGTGTCATTGCATGTTTGTTATTTTTACTAACAACAACCAGAGTCATTGCATGTGTGTTATTTTCACATACCACATATGGATCCACCAGTGTCATTGCATGTGTGTTCTTTTTACTAACAACAACTGGAGTCATTTCATGTGTGTTCTTTTCACATACCACATATGGATCCACTTGTGTCATTGAAATGTGTGTTCTCTTCAGAGACCACACATGGATCCACCAGTGTCATTTCATGTGTGTTCTTTTTACTAACAACAACCAGAGTCATTGCATGCGTGTTATTTTCACATACCACACATGGATCCACTAGTGTCATTGCATGTGTGTTCTTTTCACAATCCACCTATGGATCCACCAATGTCATTGCATGTGTGCTTTTTTACTAACAACAACCAGAGTCATTGCATGTGTGCTCTTTTCACAATCCACCTATGGATCCACTAGTGTCATTGCATGTGTGTTCTTTTACTAACAACAACCAGAGTCATTGCATGTGTGTTCTTTTCACATACCACATATGGATCCACCAGTGTCATTGCATGTGTGTTCTTTTCACAATCCACCTATGGATCCACCAGTGTCATTGCATGTGTGTTCTTTTTACTAACAACAATTGGAGTCATTTCATGACTGTTCTTTTCACATACCACATATGGATCCACCAGTGTCATTTAAATGTGTGTTCTCATCAGGGACTACACGTGGATTCACCAGTGTCATTACATGTGTGTTCTATTTACTAACAACAACGGGAGTCATTGCATGTGTGTTCTTTTCACATACCACAGATGGATCCACCAATGTCATTGCATGTGTGTTTGTTTTCACAATCCACCCATGGATCCACCAGTGTCATTGCATGTGTGTTCTTTTTACTAACAACAACTAGAGTCATTTCATGACTGTTCTTTTCACATACCATATATGTATCCACCAGTGTCATTGAAATGTGTGTACTCTTCAGAGACCACACATGGATCCACCAGTGTCATTACATGTGTGTTCTTTTTACTAACAACAACTAGAGTCATTGCATGTGTGTTCTTTTCACATACCACCTATGGATCCACCAGAGTCATTGAAATGTGTGTTGTCATTAGAGACCACACATGGATCCACCAGTGTCATTGCATGTGTGTTCTTTTTACTAAGAACAACCAGAGTCATTGCATGTGTGTTATTTTCACATACCACATATGGATCCAACAGTGTCATTGCATGTGTCTTGTTTTTACTAACAACAACTGGAGTCATTTCATGTGTGTTCTTTTCACATACCACATATGGATCCACTAGTGTCATTGAAATGTATGTTTTCTATTCAGAGACCACACATGGATCCACCAGTGTCATTTCATGTGTGTTCTTTTTACTAACAACAACCAGAGTCATTGCATGCGTGTTCTTTTCACACACCACACATGGATCCACCAGTGTCATTGCATGTGTGTTCTTTTCACAATCCACCTATGGATCCACCAATGTCATTGCATGTGTGCTTTTTCACTAACAACAACCAGAGTCATTGCATGTGTGCTCTTTTCACAATCCACCTATGGATCCACCAGTGTCATTGCATGTGTGTTCTTTTACTAACAACAACCAGAGTCATTGCATGTGTGTTCTTTTCACATACCACCTATGGATCCACCAGTGTCATTGCATGTGTGTTATCTTCAGAGACCACACATGGATCCACCAGTGTCATTGCATGTGTGTTCTTTTTACTAACAACAACTGGAGTCATTTCATGACTATTCTTTTCACATACCACATATGGATCCACCAATGTCATTGAAATGTGTGTTCTCTTCAGAGACTACACGTGGATTCACCAATGTCATTACATGTGTGTTCTTTTTACTAACAACAACGGGAGTCATTGCATGTGTGTTCTTTTCACATACCACATATGGATCCACCAGTGTCATTGCATGTGTGTTCTTTTCACAATCCACCTATGGATCCACCAGTGTCATTGCATGTGTGTTCTTTTTACTAACAACAACTAGAGTCATTTCATGACTTTTCTTTTCACATACCACATATGGATCCACCAGTGTCATTGAAATGTGTGTTCTCTTCAGAGACCACACATGTATCCACCAGTGTCATTACATGTGTGTTCTTTTTTGTAACAACAACTGGAGTCATTGCATGTGTGTTCTTTTCACATACCACATATGGATCCACCAATGTCATTGCATGTGTGCTCTTTTCACAATCCACTTATGGATCCACCAGTGTCATTGCATGTGTGTTCTTTTTACTAACAACAACCAGAGTCATTGCATGTGTGTTCTTTTCACATACCACATATGGATCCACCAGTGTCATTGCATGTGTGTTATTTTCACAATCTACCTATGGATCCACCAGTGTCATTGGATGTGTGCTCTTTTTACTAACCATAACCAGATTCATTGAATGTGTGTTCTCTTCAGAGACCACACATGGATCCACCAATATCATTGCATGTGTGTTCTTTTTACTAACAACAACCATAGTCATTGCATGTGTGTTATTTTCACATACCACATATGGATCCACCAGTGTCATTGCATGTGTGTTCTTTTTACTAACAACAACTGGAGTCATTTCATGTATGCTCTTTTCACATACCACATATAGATCCACTAGTGTCATTGAAACGTGTGTTCTCTTCAGAGACCACACATGGATCCACCAGTGTCACTGCATGTGTGTTCTTTTCACATACCATATATGGATCCACCAGTGTCATTGCATGTGTGTTATTTTCACAATCCACCAATGGATCCACCACTGTCATTGCATGTGTGTTCTTTTTACTAACAAGAACTAGAGTCATTGCATGTGTGTTCTTTTACCATACCACATATGTATCCACCAGTGTCATTGCATGTGTGTTCTTTTCACAATCTACCCGTGGATCCACCAGTGTCATTGCATGTGTGTTCTTTTTACTAACAACAACTGGAGTTATTTCATGTGTGTTCTTTTCACATACCACATATGGATCCACTAGTGTCATTACATGTGTGTTCTTTTTACTAACAACAACGGGAGTCATTGCATGTGTGTTCTTTTCACATACCACATATGGATCCACCAGTGTCATTGCATGTGTGCTCTTTTCACAATCCACCTATGGATTCACCAGTGTCATTGCATGTGTGTTCTTTTTACTAACAACAACCAGAGTCATTGAAACGTGTGTTCTTTTCACATACCACATATGGATCCACCAGTGTCATTGCAGGTGTGTTCTTTTCACAATCCACCTATGGATCCACCAGTGTCATTACATGTGTGCTCTTTTTACTAACAACAACCAGAGTCATCGCATGTGTGTTCTCTTCAGAGACCACACATGGAACCACCAGTGTCATTGCATGTGTGTTCCTTTTAGTAACAACAACCAGATTCATTGAAATGTGTGTTATTTTCACATACCACATATGGATCCACCAGTGTCATTGCATGTGTGTTCTTTTCACAATCCACCTATGGATCCACCAGTGTTATTGCAAGTGTGCTCTTTTTACTAACAACAACCAGAGTCATTGCATGTGTGTTCTCTTCAGAGACCACACATGGATCCACCAATGTCATTGCATGTGTGTTCTTTTAACTAACAACAACGAGAGTCATTGAAATGTGTGTTCTCGTTAGAGACCACACATGGATCCACCAGTGTCATTGCATGTGTGTTCTTTTTACTAACAACAACCAGAGTCATTGCATGTCTGTTATTTTCACATACCACATATGGATCCACCAGTGTCATTGCATGTATGTTCTTTTTACTAATAACAACTGGAGTCATTTCATGTGTGTTCTTTTCACATACCACATATGGATCCACCGGTGTCATTGAAATGTGTGTTCTCTTCAGATACCATACATGGACCCACCAGTGTCATTGCATGTGTGTTCTTTTTACCAACAACAACCAGAGTCATTAAAATGTGTGTTCTTTTCACATACCACATATGGATCCACCAGTGTCATTGCATGTGTGTTCTTGTCACAATCCACCTATGGATCCACCAGTGTCATTGCATGTGTGCTCTTTTTACTAACAACAACCAGAGTCATTGCATGTGTGTTCTCCTCAGAGACCACACATGGATCCACCAGTGTCATTGCATGTGTGTTCTTTTTACCAACAACAACCAGAGTCATTGAAACGTGTGTTCTTTTCACATACCACATATGGATCCAAAGTGTCATTGGATGTGTGTTGTTTTCACAATCCACTAGTGTCATTGCATGGGTGCTCTTTTTACTAACAACAACCAGAGTCATTGCATGTGTGTTCTCTTCAGAGACCACACATGGATCCACCAGTGTCATTGCATGTGTGTTCTTTTTACTAACAACAACCAGAGTCATTGAAACATGTGTTCCTTTCACATACCACATATGGATCCACCAGTGTCATTGCATGTGTGTTCTTTTTACAATCCACCTATGGATCCTCCAGTGTCATTGCATGTGTGCTCTTTTTGCTAACAACAACTAGAGTCATTGCATGTGTGTTCTCTTCAGATACCACACATGGATCCACCAGTGGCATTGTATGTGTGTTCTTTTTACTAACAACAACCAGAGTCATTGCATGTGTGTTATTTTCACCTACCACATATGCATCCACCAGTGTCATTGCATGTGTGTTCTTTTTACTAACAGCAACTGGAGTCATTTCATGTGTGTTGTTTTCACATACCACATATTGAACCACTAGTGTCATTGAAATGTGTGTTCTCTGCAGAGACCACACATGGATCCACCAGTGTCATTGCATGTGTGTTCTTGTTACTACTAACAACAAGAGTCATTGCATGTGTGCTATTTTCACATACCATATATGGATCGACCAGTGTTATTGCATGTGTGTTCTTTTCACAATCCACCTCTGGATCCACCAGTGTCATTGCATGTGTGTTCTTTTTACTAACAAGAACCAGAGTCATTGCATGTGTGCTCTTTTCACAATCCACCTATGGATCCACCAGTGTCATTGCATGTGTGTTCTTTTTACTAACAACAACTAGAGTCCTTGCATGTGTGTTATTTTCACATACCACATATGGATCCACTAGTGTCATTGCATGTGTGTTCTTTTCACAATCCACCTATGGATCCACCAGTGTCATTGCATGTGTGCTTTTTTACTAACAACAACCAGAGTCATTTCATGTGTGTTCTTTTCACATACCACATATGGATCCACTAGTCTTATTGCATGTGTGTTCTTGTTAATAACAACAACCAGAGTCATTGCATGTGTGTTCTTTTCACATACCACATATGGATCCACCAGTGTCATTGCATGTGTGTTCTTTTCACAATCCACCTATGGATCCACCAGTGTCATTGCATGTGTGTTCTTTTACTAACAACAACTTGAGTCATTTCATGACTGTTCTTTTCACATACCAAATATGGATCCACCAGTGTCATTGAAATGTGTGTTCTCTTCAGAGACTACACGTGGATTCACCAGTGTCATTACATGTGTGTTCTTTTTACTAACAACAACAGGAGTCATTGCATGTGTGTTCTTTTCACATACCACATATGGATCCACCAGTGTCATTGCATGTGTGTTCTTTTCACAATACACCTATGGATCCACCACTGTCATTGCATGTGTGTTCTTTTTACTAACAACAACTGGAGTCATTTCATGACTGTTCTTTTCCCATACCACATATGGATCCACCAATGTCATTGAAATGTGTGTTCTCTTTAGAGACCACACATGGATCCACCAGTGTCATTACATGTGTGTTCTTTTTACTAACAACAACTGGAGTCATTGCATGTGTGTTCTTTTCACATACCACATATGGATCCACCAGTGTCATTGCATGTGTGCTCTTTTCACAATCCACTTATGTATCCACCAGTGTCATTGCATGTGTGTTCGTTTTACTAACAACAACCAGAGTCATTGCATGTGTGTTCTTTTCACATACCACATATGGATCCACCAGTGTCATTGCATGTGTGTTATTTTCACAATCCACCTATTGTAGCGTCCCCAACCTTAAATAAGATTGAGTCCCCTGTGTTTACAATGCTAGTCCCTGGATCAATAGCTAGCATCCACAGTTCAGATATAATATCGAGAAACAAAGGTCATAATACAACTTTATAACCAGGAATAACATAATTTTATTACATCAAACATAGCTCATTGGCTATTTACATTACATTGCAGCGGAATAACTATAAGCATTGGGTCCTTTATCTTCAAAGTGCCACAGGCCGATGCTGGTTGTAGACTTTGTAATCCTAATCAATCAATCTTCACTAAAACAATCAAACATGCAACATGATAAGTTACAGCCACAAGGGTCAATACATTTGAATTGTATTGGCAAGTGATACTTTGGTAGTATAGTGGAGTCTATCATCTATATGCATTTGGCTAAGTGGAGTTGAGGCTTTGCATTGCTCAAAATAGATTTTTCCCTATCATTTGAAAATAAATTTTGTTTGGCAAAAACAAATTCCAAGGCATCTACCAATCAAAGACTGAAGATCCTCTCAAGGCATCTACCAATCAAAGACTGAAGATTTACTTGGCAAAAACAATTTCCCAATCTAAGATTTTGAGATCCTTGTACCAAGCCATCTCTCCATCAAAGATTGAAGAAGTTCACACAACCCTTGTTCACCCACAAGTTTTAATTTAGAAATTGGAATGATGAGATTCTTGATTGCTTCCATGTCTTGATGCTCAAATTGTCCTTTACCAGGGACATGGCTAAGTACTTAGGTTTTACACTCTGCAAAGGTGGTGCACTTTCCCCACAAGACTTGGTTTCCCAAGACAAAATCTTTCAGAAGCTTTCCCTTAGACCAACATGGACGCGCTCCAACCTATCAATCACTACCACCCACTGTCCATGTGGCTAAGTTCTTGCAACCTATATGATCATGGCAGAGCCCATATTGCCAAGTGGTTGCACTTGAAGCTTCTCAACATTTGACATCTCAAATCTCTTTGTTTCCTGGGTGGCCATCCACAAGTGAGATACACAAGGTTCACCAGTACCCCTGGCCTTGTGTAACCACTCAACATATCCCATTCTTTCCATTCCACCCAGGTGATTCATTAACTTAGTTGTTTTGTTAAATAAAAACAAGTCCTTAGACTTAGAATATTTTTCATAGTGTGAATATATATCCCACCCAAGTTTTCTATTAGCTAGGCTAAGCTTGGTAGTAATAGGATTCTTAACTTAGGAAAATCCTACTAAGGATTCATCTACTAGATTTCCTATAGCAAGGTCTATACTTAGCAAAAAAAAAAAAAACCATGCAAGATTTTACTTTAGTCAAAAACACTAATGCATAGTGAAAATAATGGGACATAAGATATGAAATATCACTTGCCTTTTTGGTAGAGGGTATAAGTTCACTCCTTGTCCTTGCAACACTCACACTCTTCAAGTCACTACAATCAATCAAGCAAGGTACAAACTCAATCTACCAATCAAGCAAATCAAAACACATAAAATAACAAAGTCAAAGAAATGCATGCAAGCATGCCAAGCTTTGCTTTGTTTGCAAAAGTGGTTCCTAGTGGGTCATAGACATTTGGGTACACCTAATGGTCATTTTTGTAAAGTGGTAAAGTCATGCATAGGCATGCAAAGGTTGGTTCTAATGTAGGGATGGTCCTCACTAGGCTTCTAAACTTTGTAAGTTCCAAATTGGTCATTTACCAAAATGGCAAAGTCATTTGCAAAAGGGTTTCTATTAGATTCCTACACTTTGTAAGATCCAAATTGGTCATTTACCAAAGTGGCAAAGTTGTTAGCAAATGGTCTCACCTCAAAACCAATTTAAAAACAAGGCACCTATTTGGTCATTTTATGTGGTGAAGAAATATGTCTACTAGGGTTTTAGTCTATAGGGTTCACCAAATGAGTTGCTATTGCAAAACTTGGTGCTTTTGGTTAGTGGGTTTGGTCCAAACATTTTCTCAAGGTTTTCTTTATGAAAGCATTTTCATAAACAAAACAAATATTTTTAGTTAGCTAGAAATGGACTAAACTAATTAATCCATTCTATTCTTTTCCAAAATCACTTTCCAAACTATGGGTTGGTTCCTATGGTCAGCAAGGTCACAACAAACTAATTGGCAAAGGTTTTAACCTAAATATCATTTTTAAATGATTTTTCTAATGTTAGCAAGCATACAAAAGAATCTGCAAAGTTAAACAAGTTAACAGATACTATTTGCTAAACTAAGGGCAGGGTTGGTTAGGGTTTCCTTGCTGATTCCAACGACATCAAATTTGTAAAATTTGGACGTGTGGATCAAAAGATACAAAGGTTTGAAGTTAGCAAGAAATTCTGTTTTCAAATTGTAATTCAGATCTAATACGCCACGCTGGCAGTCTTCAGGTCGATACCGGTTCGCCGGATCGAAAGTGCTGCGTTAGATCTAAGTTAGATCGTGCGGTCCAGAGGTCATACCTCTTCGCGTTAAGTGGTTCTGTCGTATCCGATGGATCTAGATCGAACGGCTGCAATCACTCAGACCATCAACTGGCGGCGCCGCGGTGGCTAACGGCGGCGGAGTCGTCGGTCGATGACGGTGCCGGCGATGCAGAAAGCGAGAAAGAAAGAGGAGATGCTCACCGGGCTCAGGAGGTTACGGCGATGCTCGGGGAGGTGTTGGTCGGGCGAGGGGCGCACTAGGGTTGCAGGAATTCCTCGTCGGAGTTGCTGCGGGCGGCGGTGCTCTCGGCTTGTTGTCGTGGACGTCGCTGTGATTCACTCCAGGGCAAGGTGGAGACGTGGTTAGACGCGCAAGATCGAGACAGAGTCGTGTGCATGAACGAGAGGGGTCGGGGTGGTCTTGTGCTTACCAGAAAAGTCGCCGGAGAAGAAGCAGACACGGTGGCGTCTAGAACTTGTCGGAGTCGTCGCTACAGATCACGAGAAGAACAACCGAAGGTTGGGTTAGACGCAGGAGGTCACGGAGGTGCTGTGTGCGTGAACGAGGAGAAGAGGGGCGACCGGAATCTACCTGTGGGGCTCGCCGGAGCTGAAGACAGACGGTGGCGCTCACTGTCGACGACGGAGTCGAGGTTCTAGGGCATCCGCGGATGAACGGAGAGCACGGACAGATGCGTCTGGTTGCGTGGAGTAGGGGTGCGTGGTCAATGAGGCAAGGGGAGGTTTGGTTTCGCCGGAATCATCACCGGAACATCGTCGGACAGAGGTGGCTCGGGGAGAAATTGAGGCGGCCTGGGGGCGAGTCGAGGTGGGAGGTCTGGGGGAAAGGGAGGAGGAGGAGCAGGCGGTTAAGTAGGCGTCATCGCGGCGAGGGATTAACGCAGTATTAACGCGAATTGAAGCCGCGGATTGAAAGCAGCAACGGTAGCGTCGTCTGGGGGAGAAGAAGTCGCGGGGAAGAAGAAGCCTGCGTGGCGGTGGGGTCCTCTGGTCAGTGGGAAAAGAAAGAAGGGAGGGGTCCACCAGTCGGTGTCTCAAAGGCTGTTTCAAGGTGAAAAAAGTAACGCTTCGGGGGAGGGAGCTGGGCTAGGTGGGCTGTTGTTGGGCCTACTGGGCTGGGTCGGTTTTCTCTATTTTTTTTTCTGTCTAATCTCTTTTTCTTTTTCTAATTCTTTTTCTGTTTTTAATTCAAACAATTAATTCAAACAAATTCAAACAACACTCAAACAATTCAAACAGCAAACTTTTCATTTGAATTTGGTTCTGTTTGGCAACATAATCCAAATCTCAAAATGAAATATTATTTTTTTATTATTTTAGGATCCATTTAATAATTAAATAAAATGGATCTTTAGTTTTTAGGGTTTGATTTATTAATAATATTTCCATTTGAATTCCAATTATTTTCAAAACCAAACCAGAAGGTTTAATTTGAAAAATAAAAGAATACTTGGAAACTTATTTAAATAAATAAATAAGTTTTGGTGTTTAATTAAAATGGGAAAGCCTTTTACTTAAATAAAATTGGATATTTTAAATCCTTATTATTTTATTTAAATAATTCTTTACTCATTTTAATCAAAGCAAAACCTTTAATAAAAGATTTCAAAGTAGTAATAAAATACTTGGTGTTTATTTAAATGGGAAAAGCTTTTACTTAAATAAAATTGGATATTTAAATCCTTTTATTTTATTTAAATAAACCTTTACTCATTTTATCAAAACAAAATATTTTATTTCAAAAGTTTGGCCAAAATTAATTTGGCTTATCTTTTCATTTGAAACCAAAGTCTTTTATTAAAAGATCTAAATTTGTATTTCCAAAACAATTTATTTTCCTTTGATAAATGTTTATCCAAATAAATCCCTTTAGGATTATTTGTTCACCATTTGGTATGGCTTTTGGTAAGGGCTTTATTGACTTTGGAAATTCAATTTCCTTATCTTATTATATTCACAAGATTTTGTCTTTGGTTCCAATTTAAGTGAAACTAATCTCTAAGGTCTTTCTTGATCCTTTGTGAAAATTTGTTGATCAACTTGGTATGGATCAAATCCATGGATTTGGAGATACTTTGGAAAATGATTTCCTTCCATTAGGGTTTAGGGTTTTGGATTTCTTTCCAAATGTTCAAATTTCCAGATACATTCATTGAGGAATGCATTTCCCTTGATTTGAATTTGTTGAATTCAAACTTCTACCAAAGTTTGTTCAAGATGGGATTTTAAGTCTCCTTTTAGAAACAAAAGTTTCTTTTCACCCTGATTTTCCACAAATATTTATTTTGTTTATTTATTTTTTCACATTACAAGATTTGGAAAATCTTGGGATGTGACAGGCTACCACCCTTAAAATAAATCTCGTCCCGAGATTTGGGGAGGCTAGGGTTACAAGCAGGTTCAAACAGCTAGGGTACTACCACCCTTAAAAATTTTCCAACTAAACTACATCTTGGCTTGCTTGGAATCTTGAGGAAAACTTCTGCATAGTGTCCATTATTTCCATGCTTGACTCATGGGCTAAGGTTGGGTTTCTCCTTTGGCTTGTTCATCTTGTTCTTCATCTTTTCTGGACAATTGCTTACATAGTGTCCTGGTTCCTTGCAATTGAAACAGTGGATATCTTGGAGTTCTTTACGTTGCTCTTGTGGACAAACTGCTACATAGTGGCCTGGCTCTTTGCAGTTGTTGCACACTACTTGGTCCATCCTTTTATTCTTTATGGACTCTGGGCATCCACTGGGGTTGTGTCCCATTTCCTTACATTTACGACATTGCACAAGGCTCATGTCTTGCTTTGGTTTCTTGGGCTTCTTTGATCCTTTGAATTGGGTTGTCTTGTTTGGAGGTATAAGTGGTCCTTTTCCTTTGTCATCATCATTCTTGGCATACTTGGATCCTTCTTGTTTCCTTTGTTCAACAATGGCATAGACGGGGCATTGGATAGGTACATGGTCGTTTCCTTCACAAAGGTGACAAGTAACTTGAGATGTTGGGCATTGGCCAACTGGATGTTCCTCTTCACAATTGGGGCATTGATCTTCATGCTCCTTGGAAGTATGATCCTTGTCTCCACAAATATTGCAAGCTGGTGCTCCATCTAGCATAATGTTCTTGTCATCCTTGTTGTCATACACTCTTTTGGGATAGTTTTCTTCCATGCTGATCATTTGATTAGTCACCTTAAGCATCAGTTGGGATTGTTCTTCCAAAAACTTTTGCAAGGTAGGGTCTTTATCACTATTGTTGGTTATGAACTGAGCTGTTAGTTGGCTCAATTGGTGTTGGGTTGCTATGAGCTCTCTCATGTTGACCTCTTGATTGTTGTTGTTGTCACCATCCTTGATGTTGGAGTCTCTTGGAGAAGTCATCTGTTTGGGTTGGAGGGGATTAGAATAGGCAAAAGGTTTTTCTAAGGTGATATTTCTATTCACACACATCACAATTCACACAATCAATGTGCAAGCAATCACAAACAACAAGTATCAAGCACATACTTAGGCAACAAAATATTTTTGTTACACCACATAAGTTGGTGGGTTTGACTTAAATTAAATATGGTGGTCCATCTATATGGTTCACTTGTGATCTTTCCATCCTTCTTGGTTGATTCTTCTTGAATGAGATCTTTGTATCCTTGGAGAATTCTTGTCTTGGTCACAATCTTCAAAGGTGATGATGGTTCTTTCTAAGTTGTGTTTCCTTAGTCTTCAATTCTTGAGTAAAATTTCTTGTCTCTCTTGTAGTCCTTAGTGGTCTCCAAGTTGGAAGTCCTTGGTGTATATGTTGAAGATGTTGAAGAAGTTGAAGTCATTAGAGTTGTTGAAGTCCTTTGCACATGGTGTAGTCTTTGGTCATGGGGTAGGCTTTCCATCAAGTTGAATATAGATGAGAAGTAGAGTTGAAACCAAAATGGTTGAGGAAAGAGTTTACAAGATTGTTTTGTAAATAAGTTTTGGAATAAGACAACTCCTATTTTTTTCTAAGGGTTTTTGTCCAATCCTAGGGTTACAAATCCTACAGGCAACACAATGCTCTGATACCATTCTCAGAAGGCCCCAACCGTAAATAAGATTGAGTCCCCTGTGTTTACAATGCTAGTCCCTGGATCAATAGCTAGCATCCACAGTTCAGATATAATATCGAGAAACAAAGGTCATAATACAACTTTATAACCAGGAATAACATAATTTTATTACATCAAACATAGCTCATTGGCTATTTACATTACATTGCAGCGGAATAACTATAAGCATTGGGTCCTTTATCTTCAAAGTGCCACAGGCAGATGCTGGTTGTAGACTTTGTAATCCTAATCAATCAATCTTCACTAAAACAATCAAACCTGCAACATGATAAGTTACAGCCACAAGGGTCAATACATTTGAATTGTATTGGCAAGTGATACTTTGGTAGTATAGTGGAGTCTATCATCTATATGCATTTGGCTAAGTGGAGTTGAGGCTTTGCATTGCTCAAAATAGATTTTTCCCTATCATTTGAAAATAAATTTTGTTTGGCAAAAACAAATTCCAAGGCATCTACCAATCAAAGACTGAAGATCCTCTCAAGGCATCTACCAATCAAAGACTGAAGATTTACTTGGCAAAAACAATTTCCCAATCTAAGATTTTGAGATCCTTGTACCAAGCCATCTCTCCATCAAAGATTGAAGAAGTTCACACAACCCTTGTTCACCCACAAGTTTTAATTTAGAAATTGGAATGATGAGATTCTTGATTGCTTCCATGTCTTGATGCTCAAATTGTCCTTTACCAGGACATGGCTAAGTACTTAGGTTTTACACTGCAAAGGTGGTGCACTTTCCCACAAGACTTGGTTTCAAGACAAAATCTTCAAGCTTTCCTTAGACCAACATGGACGCGCTCCAACCTATCAATCACTACCACCCACTGTCCATGTGGCTAAGTTCTTGCAACCTATATGATCATGGCAGAGCCCATATTGCCAAGTGGTTGCACTTGAAGCTTCTCAACATTTGACATCTCAAATCTCTTTGTTTCCTGGGTGGCCATCCACAAGTGAGATACACAAGGTTCACCAAGACCTGGCCTTGTGTAACCACTCAACATATCCCATTCTTTCCATTCCACCCAGGTGATTCATTAACTTAGTTGTTTTGTTAAATAAAAACAAGTCCTTAGACTTAGAATATTTTTCATAGTGTGAATATATATCCCACCCAAGTTTTCTATTAGCTAGGCTAAGCTTGGTAGTAATAGGATTCTTAACTTAGGAAAATCCTACTAAGGATTCATCTACTAGATTTCCTATAGCAAGGTCTATACTTAGCAAAAAAAAAAAAAAACCATGCAAGATTTTACTTTAGTCAAAAACACTAATGCATAGTGAAAATAATGGGACATAAGATATGAAATATCACTTGCCTTTTTGGTAGAGGGTATAAGTTCACTCCTTGTCCTTGCAACACTCACACTCTTCAAGTCACTACAATCAATCAAGCAAGGTACAAACTCAATCTACCAATCAAGCAAATCAACACACATAAAATAACAAAGTCAAAGAAATGCATGCAAGCATGCCAAGCTTTGCTTTGTTTGCAAAAGTGGTTCCTAGTGGGTCATAGACATTTGGGTACACCTAATGGTCATTTTTGTAAAGTGGTAAAGTCATGCATAGGCATGCAAAGGTTGGTTCTAATGTAGGGATGGTCCTCACTAGGCTTCTAAACTTTGTAAGTTCCAAATTGGTCATTTACCAAAATGGCAAAGTCATTTGCAAAAGGGTTTCTATTAGATTCCTACACTTTGTAAGATCCAAATTGGTCATTTACCAAAGTGGCAAAGTTGTTAGCAAATGGTCTCACCTCAAAACCAATTTAAAAACAAGGCACCTATTTGGTCATTTTATGTGGTGAAGAAATATGTCTACTAGGGTTTTAGTCTATAGGGTTCACCAAATGAGTTGCTATTGCAAAACTTGGTGCTTTTGGTTAGTGGGTTTGGTCCAAACATTTTCTCAAGGTTTTCTTTATGAAAGCATTTTCATAAACAAAACAAATAGTTTTAGTTAGCTAGAAATGGACTAAACTAATTAATCCATTCTATTCTTTTCCAAAATCACTTTCCAAACTATGGGTTGGTTCCTATGGTCAGCAAGGTCACAACAAACTAATTGGCAAAGGTTTTAACCTAAATATCATTTTTAAATGATTTTTCTAATGTTAGCAAGCATACAAAAGAATCTGCAAAGTTAAACAAGTTAACAGATACTATTTGCTAAACTAAGGGCAGGGTTGGTTAGGGTTTGTCTTGCTGATTCCAACGACATCAAATTTGTAAAATTTGGACGTGTGGATCAAAAGATACAAAGGTTTGAAGTTAGCAAGAAATTCTTTTCAAATTCTAATTCAGATCTAATACGCCACGGCGTGTTCTTCTTATCGGTCGATACCGGTTCGATCGGATCGAAAGGTGCGTTAGATCTAAGTTAGATCGTGCGGTCCAGAGGTCATACCTCTTCGCGTTAAGTGGTTCTGTCGTATCCGATGGATCTAGATCGAACGGCTGCAATCACTCAGACCATCAACTGGCGGCGCCGCGGTGGCTAACGGCGTCGGAGTCGTCGGTCGATGACGGTGCCGGCGATGCGTAGCGAGAAAGAAAGAGGAGATGCTCACCGGCTCGGGAGGTTACGATGCTCGGGAGGTGTTGGTCGGGCGAGGGCACTAGGTTGCGGTGAATTCGAGTTGAGTTGGCGGCGGTGTTTCTCGGCTTGTTGTCGTGGGACGTCGTGATTCACCTGTGGCAAGGTGGAGACGGGTTAGACGCGCAAGATCGAGACAGTAGTCGGTGCATGAACGAGAGGTCGGGTGGTCTTGTTACCGTAAAAGTCGCCGGAGAAGAAGCGTACACGGCGCGCTTAGAACTTGTGAGTCGTCGCTACAGATCACGAGAAGAACAACCAAGGTTGGGTTAGACGCAGGAGGTCACGGAGGTGCTGTGCGTGAACGAGGAGAAGAGGCGACAATCTACCTGGGGCTCGGCCGAGCTGAAGATGTACGTGGCGCCATCGCCGACGACGGAGTCGAGGTTCTAGGGCATCCGCGGATGAACGGAGAGCACGGACAGATGCGTCTGGTTGCGTGGAGTAGGGGTGCGTGGTCAATGAGGCAAGGGGAGGTTTGGTTTCGCCGGAATCATCACCGGAACATCGTCGGACAGAGGTGGATCTGGGAGAAATTGAGGCGGCCTGGGGGCGAGTCGAGGTGGGAGGTCTGGGGGAAAGGGAGGAGGAGGAGCAGGCGGTTAAGTAGGCGCCATCATGCGGGGATTAACGCAGATAACGCCAATTGAAGCCGCTGGATTGAAAGCAAGAACGGTAGCTGCCCTGGGGAGAAGAAGTCGGGAAGAAGAAGCTCAGGCGGTGGGGTCCTCCGTCATGGGAAAAGAAAGAAGGGAGGGGTCCACCAGGTGTCTCAAGCTGTTTTGGCGAGAAAAGTAACGCTTCGGGGAGGGAGTCTAGGTGGCTGTTGTTGGGCTACTGGCTGGTTTTCTCTATTTTTTTTCTGTCTAATCTCTTTTTCTTTTTCTAATTCTTTTTCTGTTTTTAATTCAAACAATTAATTCAAACAAATTCAAACAACACTCAAACAATTCAAACAGCAAACTTTTCATTTGAATTTGGTTCTGTTTGGCAACATAATCCAAATCTCAAAATGAAATATTATTTTTTTATTATTTTAGGATCCATTTAATAATTAAATAAAATGGATCTTTAGTTTTTAGGGTTTGATTTATTAATAATATTTCCATTTGAATTCCAATTATTTTCAAAACCAAACCAGAAGGTTTAATTTGAAAAATAAAAGAATACTTGGAAACTTATTTAAATAAATAAATAAGTTTTGGTGTTTAATTAAAATGGGAAAGCCTTTTTACTTAAATAAAATTGGATATTTTAAATCCTTATTATTTTATTTAAATAATTCTTTACTCATTTTAATCAAAGCAAAACCTTTTAATAAAAGATTTCAAAGTAGTAATAAAATACTTGGTGTTTATTTAAAATGGGAAAAGCTTTTACTTAAATAAAATTGGATATTTAAATCCTTTTATTTTATTTAAATAAACCTTTACTCATTTTATCAAAACAAAATATTTTATTTCAAAAGTTTGGCCAAAATTAATTTGGCTTATCTTTTCATTTGAAACCAAAGTCTTTTATTAAAAGATCTAAATTTGTATTTCCAAAACAATTTATTTTCCTTTGATAAATGTTTATCCAAATAAATCCCTTTAGGATTATTTGTTCACCATTTGGTATGGCTTTTGGTAAGGGCTTTATTGACTTTGGAAATTCAATTTCCTTATCTTATTATATTCACAAGATTTTGTCTTTGGTTCCAATTTAAGTGAAACTAATCTCTAAGGTCTTTCTTGATCCTTTGTGAAAATTTGTTGATCAACGTGGTATGGATCAAATCCATGGATTTGGAGATACTTTGGAAAATGATTTCCTTCCATTAGGGTTTAGGGTTTTGGATTTCTTTCCAAATGTTCAAATTTCCAGATACATTCATTGAGGAATGCATTTCCCTTGATTTGAATTTGTTGAATTCAAACTTCTACCAAAGTTTGTTCAAGATGGGATTTTAAGTCTCCTTTTAGAAACAAAAGTTTCTTTTCACCCTGATTTTCCACAAATATTTATTTTGTTTATTTATTTTTTCACATTACAAGATTTGGAAAATCTTGGGATGTGACACCTATGGATCCACCAGTGTCATTGCATGTGTGCTCTTTTTACTAACAATAACCAGATTCATTGAATGTGTGTTCTCTTCAGGGACCACACATGGATCCACCAGTGTCATTGCATGTGTGTTCTTTTTACTAACAACAACCAGAGTCATTGCATGTGTGTTATTTTCACATACCACATATGGATCCACAAGTGTCATTGCATGTGTGTTCTTTTTACTAACAACAACTAGAGTCATTTCATGTGTGTTCTTTTCACATACCACATATGGATCCACTAGTGTCATTGAAATGTGTGTTCTCTTCAGAGACCACACATGGATCCACTAGTGTCATTGCATGTGTGTTCTTGTTACTACTAACAACTAGAGTCATTGCATGCGTGTTCTTTTCACATACCATATATGGATCCACCAGTGTCATTGCATGTGTGTTCTTTTCACAATCTACCTATGGATCCACCAGTGTCATTGCATGTGTGTTATTTTTACTAATAAGAACCAGAGTCATTGCATGTGTGCTCTTTTCACAATCCACCTATGGATCCACCAGTGTCATTGCATGTGTGCTCTTTTTACTAACAATAACCAGATTCATTGAATGTGTGTTCTCTTCAGGGACCACACATGGATCCACCAGTGTCATTGCATGTGTGTTCTTTTTAATAACAACAACCAGAGTAATTGCATGTGTGTTATTTTCACATACCACATATGGATCCACCAGTGTCATTACATGTGTGTTCTTTTTACTAACAACAACTGGAGTCATTTCATGTGTGTTCTTTTCACATACCACAAATGGATCCACTAGTGTCATTAAAATGTGTGTTCTCTTCAGAGACCACACATGGATCCACCAGTGTCATTGCATGTGTGTTCTTGTTACTACTAACAACTAGAGTCATTGCATGTGTGTTCTTTTCACATACCATATATGGATCCACCAGTGTCATTGCATGTGTGTTCTTTTCACAATCCACCTATGGATCCACCAGTGTCATTGCATGTGTGTTCTTTTTACTAACAAGAACCAGAGTCATTGCATGTGTGCTCTTTTCACAATCCACCTATGGATCCACCAGTGTGATTGCATGTGTGTTCTTTTTACTAACAACAACTAGAGTCATTGCATGTGTGTTCTTTTCACATACCACATATGGATCCACCAGTGTCATTGCATGTTTGTTCTTTTCACAATCCACCTATGGATCCACCAGTGTCATTGCATGTGTGTTCTTTTTACTAACAACAACTAGAGTCATTTCATGACTGTTCTTTTCACATACCACATATGGATCCACCAGTGGCATTGAAATGTGTGTTCTCTTTAGAGACTACACGTGGATTCACCAATGTCATTACATGTGTGTTCTTTTTACTAACAACAACGGGAGTCATTGCATGTGTGTTCTTTTCACATACCACATATGGATCCACCAGTGTCATTGCATGTGTGCTCTTTTCACAATCCACCTATGGATTCACCAGTGTCATTGCATGTGTGTTCTTTTTACTAGCAACAACCAGAGTCATTGCATGTGTGTTCTTTTCACATACCACATATGGATCCACCAGTGTCATTGCATGTGTGTTCTTTTCACAATCCACCTATGGATTAACCAGTGTCATTGCATGTGTGCTCTTTTTACTAACAACAACCAGAGACATTGCATGTGTGTTCTCTTCAGAGACCACACATGGATCCACCAGTGTCATTGCATGTGTGTTCTTTTTACTAAAAACAACCAGAGTCATTGAAATGTGTGTTATTTTCACATATCACATATGGATCCACCAGTGTCATTGCATGTGTGTTCTTTTCACAATCCACCTATGGATCCACCAGTGTCATTGCAAGTGTGCTCTTTTTACTAACAACAACCAGAGTCATTGCATGTGTGTTCTCTTCAGAGACCACACATGGATCCACCAATGTCATTGTATGTGTGTTCTTTTTACTAACAACAACGAGAGTCATTGAAATGCGTGTTCTCTTTAGAGACCACACATGGATCCACCAGTGTCATTGCATGTGTGTTCTTTTTACTAACAACAACCAGAGTCATTGCATGTGTGTTCTTTTTACTAACAACCAAAGTCATTGCATGTGTGTTATTTTCACATACCATATATGGATCCACCAGTTTCATTGCATGTATGTTCTTTTTACTAATAACAATTGGAGTCATTTCATGTGTGTTCTTTTCACATACCACATATGGATCCACCGGTGTCATTGAAATGTGTGTTCTATTCAGATACCATACATGGATCCACCAGTGTCATTGCATGTGTGTTCTTTTTACTAACAACAACCAGAGTCATTGAAATGTGTGTTCTTTTCACATACCACATATGGATCCACCAGTGTCACTCCATGTGTGTTCTTTTCACAATCCACCTATGGATCCATCAGTGTCATTGCATGTGTGCTCTTTTTACTAACAACAACCAGAGTCATTGCATGTGTGTTCTCTTCAGAGACCAGACATGGATCCACCAGTGTCATTGCATGTGTGTTCTTTTTACTAACAACTTATCCACTAGAGTCATTGCATGTGTGTTCTTTTCACATACCACATATGGATCCACTAGAGTCATTGCATGTGTCTTCTTTTCACAATCCACCTATGGATCCACCAGTGTCATTGCATGTGTGCTCTTTTTACTAACAACATAGACATGAGTCATTGCATGTGTGTTCTTTTCACAAACCACACATGGATCCACCGAGTCATTGCATGTGTGTTCTTTTTACTAACAACAACCAGAGTCATTTCATGTGTGTTCTTTTCACATACCACATATGGATCCACCGGTGTCATTGAAATGTGTGTTCTCTTCAGATACCATACATGGACCCACCAGTGTCATTGCATGTGTGTTCTTTTTACCAACAACAACCAGAGTCATTGCATGTGTGTTCTTTTCACATACCACATATGGATCCACCAGTGTCATTGCATGTGTGTTCTTTTTACTAACAACAACTGCAGTCATTGCATGTGTGTTCTTTTCACATACCACATATGGATCCACCAGTGTCATTGCATGTGTGCTCTTTTCACAATCCACCTATGGATCCACTAGTGTCATTGCATGTGTGTTCTTTTTACCAACAACAACCAGAGTCATTGAAACGTGTGTTCTTTTCACATACCACATATGGATCCACAGTGTCATTGCATGTGTGTTGTTTTCACAATCCACCTATGGATCCACTAGTGTCATTGCATGGGTGCTCTTTTTACTAACAACAACCAGAGTCATTGCATGTGTGTTCTCTTCAGAGACCACACATGGATCCACCAGTGTCATTGCATGTGTGTTCTTTTACAAACAACATATGACCAGAGTCATTGCATGTGTTCTTTCACATACCACATATGGATCCACCAGAGTCATTGAATGTGTGTTCTTTTTACAAACCAAATATGGATCCTCCAATGTCATTGCATGTGTGCTCTTTTGCTAACAACAACTAGAGTCATTGCATGTGTGTTCTCTTCAAACCACACATGGATCCCAATGCCATTGTATGTGTTCTTTTTACTAACAACAACCAGAGTCATTGCATGTGTGTTATTTTCACAAACCACATATGGATCCACCATCATTGCATGTGTGTTCTTTTACTAACATGGATCAATCAATGTCATTTCATGTGTGTTCTTTTCACATACCACATATGGATCCACTAGTGTCATTGAAATGTGTGTTCTCACAAACCACACATGGATCCACCAATGTCATTGCATGTGTGTTCTTGTTGAACTACTATGGATCCAACAATGTCATTGCATGTGTGTTCTTTTCACATACCACATATGGATCCACCAATGTTATTGCATGTGTGTTCTTTTCACAAACCACATATGGATCCACTAGAGTCATTGCATGTGTGTTCTTTTACAAACCACAAATGGAACCAGTAGTCATTGCATGTGTGTTCTTTCACAAACCACATGGATCCACCAATGGCATTGCATGTGTGTTCTTTTTACTAACAACAACTAGAGTCCTTGCATGTGTGTTATTTTCACATACCACATATGGATCAACCAATGTCATTGCATGTGTGTTCTTTCCACAAACCACATTTGGATCCACTAGAGTAATTGCATGTGTGCTTTTTACAAACATGGACAACCAATGTCATTGCATGTGTGTTCTTTTCACAAACCACATATGGATCCACCAATGTCATTGCATGTGTGTTCTTGTTAATAACAAACCACGGATCAACCAATGGCATTGCATGTGTGTTCTTTTCACAAACCACATATGGATCCACCAATGTCATTGCATGTCTGTTCTTTTCACAATCCACCTATGGATCCACCAGAGTCATTGCATGTGTGTTCTTTTACAAACCACATGGATCCACTTGAGTAATTTCATGTGTGTTCTTTTCACAAACCACATATGGATCAATAAATGTCATTGAAATGTGTGTTCTTTTCAAACCACATATGGATCCACCATGTCATTACATGTGTGTTCTTTTTACTAACACATATGGATCAACACTATCATTGCATGTGTGTTCTTTTCACAAACCACATATGTATCAACCAATGGCATTGCATGTGTGTTCTTTTCACAAAACACATATGGATCAACCAATGTCATTGCATGTGTGTTCTTTCCACAAAACACCGATGGATCCACTAGAGTCATTGCATGTGTGTTCTTTCCATGAACCACATATGGATCAACCAGAGTCACTGCATGTGTGTTCTTTCCACAAAACTCACATGGATCCACCAGAGTAATTGCATGTGTGTTCTTTTCACAAACCACATATGGATCCACCAGAGTCATTGCATGTGTGTTCTTTTCACAAACCAGATATGGATCCACCAATTTCATTGCATGTGTGTTCTTTCCATGAACCACATATGGATCCACCAATGTCATTGCATGTGTGTTCTTTCCACAAACCACATATGGATCCACTAGAGTCATTGCATGTGTTTTTTTCACAAACGACATATGGATCCACTAGAGTCATTGCATGTGTGTTCTTTCCACAAACCACATATGGATCCACTAGAGTCATTACATGTGTGTTATTTTCACAAACCATATATGGATCAACCAATGTCATTGCACGTGTGGTCTTTTTCACAAACCACATATATATCCACTAGAGTAATTGCATGTGTGTTATTTTCACAAACCACATATGGATCAACAAATCTCGTTGCATGTGTGTTCTTTTCACAAACCACATATGGATCCACCAATGTCATTGCATGTGTGTTCTTTCCACAAAAGCACATATGTACCCACTAGAGTTACTGCATGTGTGTTCTTTTCCAGAAACCACTTATGGATCCACTAGAGTCACCACATGTGTGTTCTTTCCACAAACCACATATGGATCCACTAGAGTCATTGCATGTGTGTTCCTTTCACAAACCACATATGGATCAACCAATGTCATTGCATGTGTGTTCTTTTCACATACCACATATGGATCCACCAGTGTCATTGCATGTGTGTTCTTTGCACAAACCACATATGGACCCACCAATGCCATTGCATGTGTGTTCTTATACTAAAACTAAAACTAGAGTCACTTCATGTGTCTTCTTTTCACAAACCACACATGGACCCACCAAAGTCATTGCATGTGTGTTCCTTCCACAAACCACATGGATCAACAAATGTCATTGCATGTGTGTTCTTTTGACAAATAACATGGATCAACCAATGGCATTGCATGTGTGTTATTGTCATAAACCACATATGGATCAACCAATGTCATTGCATGTGTGTTCATGTCACAAACCACACATGGATCCACCAATGTCATTGCATGTGTGTTCTTTCCATGAACCACAAATGGATCCACCAATGTCATTGCATGTGTGTTCTTTCCACAAACCACATATGGATCCACCAATGTCATTGCATGTGTGTTCTTTTCCACAAACCACATATGGATCCACTAGAGTCATTGCATGTGCGTTATTTCCACAAACCACATATGGATCCACTAGAGTCATTGCATGTGTGTTCTTTTCCACAAACCACTTGTATCAACCAATGTCATTGCATGTGTGTTCTTTTCACAAACCATATATGGATCAACCAATGGCATTGCATGTGTGTTATTTTCACAACCCACATATGGATCAACCAATGTCATTGCATGTGTGTTCTTTCCACAAACCACATATGTACCCACTAGAGTAATTGCATGTGTGTTCTTTTCCACAAACCACATATGGATCCACTAGAGTCATTGCATGTGTGTTCTTTCCACAAACTAGATATGGATCCACCAGAGTCATTGCATGTGTGTTGTTTTCCACAAACCACATGGATTATCCAATGGCATTCCATGTGTGTTCTTTTCACAAATCAAACATGGATCAACCAATGGCATTGCACATGTGTTCTATTCATAGCCCACATATGGATCAACCAATGTCATTGCATGTGTGTTCTTTCCACAAACCACATATGTACCCACTCGAGTAATTGCATGTGTTTTCTTTTCACAAACCACACATGGATCAACCAATGTCATTGCATGTGTGTTCTTTCCACAAACCACATATGGATCCACCAGAGTCATTGCATGTCGGTTTTTTCCACAAACCACATGGATCAACCAGAGTCATTGCATGTGTGTTCTTTCCACAAACCACACATGGATCCACCAGAGTCATTGCATGTGTTTTCAGGTCACAAACCACACATGGATCCACCAATGTCATTGCATGTGTGTTATTTTCACAAACCACATATGGATCCACTAGAGTCATTGCATGTGTGTTCTTTTCACAAACCACACATGGATCCACCAGAGTCTTTGCATATGTGTTCTTTCCACAAACCACATGGATCAACCAATGTCTTTACATGTGTGTTCTTTTGACAAACAACATGGATCAACCAATGGCATTGCATGTGTGTTATTGTCATAAACCACATATGGATCAACCAATGGCATTGCATGTGTGTTCATGTCACAAACCACACATGGATCCACCAATGGCATTGCATGTGTGTTCTTTCCATGAACCACATATGGATCCACCAATGTCATTGCATGTGTTCTTTCCACAAACCACATATGGATCCACCAGAGTCATTGCATGTGTGTTCTTTTCCACAAACCACACTGGATCCACTAGACTCATTTCATGTGCGTAATTTCCACAAACCACATATGGATCAAAAAATGTCATTGCATGTGTGTTCTTTACACAAACCAAATATGGATCCACCAATGTCATTGCATGTGTGTTCTTTTCACAAACCACATATGGATCCACTAGACTCATTGGATGTGTGTTCTTTTCACAAACCACACATGGATCCACAAGAGTCATTGCATGTGTGTTCTTTTCACAAACCACATGGATCAACCAATGTCATTACATGTGTGTTCTTTCCACAAACCACATGGATCAACCAGAGTCATTGCATTTGTGTTCTTTCCACAAACCACACATGGATCCACTAGAGTAATTGCACGTGTGTTCATGTCACAAACCACACATGGATCCACCAATGTCATTGCATGTGTGTTCTTTCCACAAACCACATATGGATCCACCAGAGTCATTGCATGTGTGTTCTTTTCACAAACCACATATGGATCCACTAGAGTCATTGCATGTGTTTTTCCACAAACCACATATGGATCAACAAATGTCATTGCATGTGTGTTCATTCCACAAACCAAATATGGATCCAACAATGTCACTGCATGTGTGTTCTTTCCACAAACCAGATATGGATCCACTAGAGTCATTGCATGTGTGTTCTTTTCACAAACCACACATGGATCCACCAGAGTCATTGCATGTGTGTTCTTTCCACAAACCACACCAATGTCATTGCATGTGTGTTATTTTGACAAATAACATGGATCAACCAATGGCATTGCATGTGTGTTATTGTCATAAACAACATATGGATCAACCAATGTCATTGCATGTGTGTTCCTGTCACAAACCACACATCGATCCACCATTGTCATTGCATCTGTGCTCTTTCCATGTACCACATATGGATCACCCAATGTCATTGCATGTGTGTTCTTTCCACAAACCACATATGGATCCACCAATGTCATTGCATGTGTGTTCTATTCCACAAACCACATATGGATCCACCAGAGTCATTGCATGTGTTTTTTTCACAAACCACATATGGATCCACTAGAGTCATTGCATGTGTGTTCTTTCCACAAACCACATATGGATCCACTAGAGTCATTACATGTTTGTTCTTTTCACAAACCATATATGGATCAACCAATGTCATTGCATGTGTGGTCTTTTTCACAAACCACATATAGATCCACTAGAGTAATTGCATGTGTGTTCTTTTCACAAACCACATATGGATCAACAAATCTCGTTGCATGTGTGTTCTTTTCACAAACCACATATGGATCCACCAATGTTATTGCATGTGTGTTCTTTCCACAAACCACATATGTACCCACTAGAGTAACTGCATGTGTGTTATTTTCCACAAACCACTTATGGATCCACTAGAGTCACCACATGTGTGTTCTTTCCACAAACCACATATGGATCCACTAGAGTCATTGCATGTGTGTTCCTTTCACAAACCACATATGGATCAACCAATGTCATTGCATGTGTGTTCTTTTCATGAACCACATATGGATCCACTAGAGTCATTGTATGTGTGTTCTTTTCACAAACCACATATGGACCCACCAATGCCATTGCATGTGTGTTCTTATACTAAAACTAACACTAGAGTCACTGCATGTGTCTTCTTTTCACAAACCACACATGGACCCACCGAAGTCATTGCATGTGTGTTCCTTCCACAAACCACATGGATCAACAAATGTCATTGCATGTGTGTTCTTTTGACAAATAACATGGATCAACCAATGGCATTGCATGTGTGTTATTGTCATAAACCACATATGGATCAACCAATGTCATTGCATGTGTGTTCATGTCACAAACCACACATGGATCCACCAATGTCATTGCATGTGTTTTCTTTCCAGGAACCACATATGGATCCATCAATGTCATTGCCTGTGTGTTCTTTCCACAAACCACATATGGATCCACCAATGTCATTGCATGTGTGTTCTTTTCCACAAACCACATATGGATCCACTAGAGTCATTGCATGTGTGTTCTTTCCACAAACCACAAATGGATCCACCAGAGTCATTGCATGTGTGTTCTTTTCCACAAACCACATGTATCAACCAATGCCATTGCATGTGTGTTCTTTTCACAAACCATATATGGATCAACCAATGGCATTGCATGTGTGTTCTTTTCACAACACACATATGGATCAACCAATGTCATTGCATGTGTGTTCTTTCCACAAACCACATTTGTACCCACTAGAGTAATTGCATGTGTGTTCTTTTCACAAACCACACATGTATCAACCAATGTCATTGAATGTGTGTTCTTTCAACAAACCACATATGGATCCACCAATGTCATTGCAAGTGTGTTCTTTTCCACAAACCACGTGGATCAACCAATGGCATTGCATGTGTGTTCTTTTCACAAACCACATATGGATCAACCAATGGCATTGCACGTGTGTTCTTTTCACAACCCACATATGGATCAACCAATGTCATTGCATGTGTGTTATTTCCACAAACTAGATATGGATCCACCAAAGTCATTGCATGTGTGTTGATTTCCACAAACCACATGGATCATCCAATGTCATTGCACGTGTCTTCTTTTCACAAACCACACATGGACCCACCAGAGTCATTGCATGTGTGTTTTTTATACAAACCACATGGATCAACCAATGTCATTGCACGTGTGTTCTTTTGACAAATAACATGGATCAACCAGTGGCATTGCATGTGTGTTATTGTCATAAACCACATATGGATCAACCAATGTCATTGCATGTGTGTTCATGTCACAAACCACACATGGATCCACCAATGTCATTGAATGTGTTTTCTTTCCATGAACCACATATGGATCCATCAATGTCATTGCATGTGTGTTCTTTCCACAAACCACATATGGATCCACCAATGTCATTGCATGTGTGTTCTTTTCCACAAACCACATATGGATCCACTAGAGTCATTCCATGTGTGTTCTTTCCACAAACCACAAATGGATCCACCAGAGTCATTGCATGTGTGTTCTTTTCCACAAACCACATGTATCAACCAATGGCATTGCATGTGTGTTCTTTTCACAAACCATATATGTATCAACCAATGGCATTGCATGTGTGTTCTTTTCATAACACACATATGGATCAACCAATGTCATTGCATGTGTGTTCTTTCCACAAACCACATTTGTACCCACTAGAGTAATTGCATGTGTGTTCTTTTCACAAACCACACATGGATCAACCAATGTCATTGCATGTGTGTTCTTTCAACAAACCACATATGGATCCACCAATGTCATTGCAAGTGTGTTCTTTTCCACAAACCACGTGGATCAACCAATGGCATTGCATGTGTGTTCTTTTCACAAACCACATATGGATCCACCAGAGTCATTGCATGTCTATTTTTTCCACAAACCACATGGATCAACCAGAGTCATTGCATGTGTGTTCTTTCCACAAACCCCACATGGATCCACTAGAGTAATTGCATGTGTGTTCTTTTCACAAACCACATATGGATCAATAAATGTCATTGCATGTTTGTTCTTTTCACAAACCACATATGGATCCACCAATGTCATTGCATGTGTGTTCTTTCCATGAACCACATATGGATCAACCACTATCATTGCATATGTGTTCTTTCCACAAACCACATGGATCAACCAATGGCATTGCATGTGTGTTATTGTCACAAAACACATATGGATCAACCAATGTCATTGCATGTGTGTTCTTTCCACAAAACACCCATGGATCCACTAGAGTCATTGCATGTGTGTTCTTTCCATGAACCACATATGGATCAACCAGAGTCACTGCATGTGTGTTCTTTCCACAAACCACACATGGATCCACCAGAGTAATTGCATGTGTGTTCTTTTCACAAACCACATATGGATCAACAAATGTCATTGCATGTGTGTTCTTTTCACAAACCACATATGGATCCACCAATGTCATTGCATGTGTGTTCTTTCCATGAACCACATATGGATCCACCAATGTCATTGCATGTGTGTTCTTTCCACAAACCACATATGGATCCACTAGAGTCATTGCATGTGTTTTTTTCACAAACCACATATGGATCCACTAGAGTCATTGCATGTGTGTTCTTTCCACAAACCACATATGGATCCACTAGAGTCATTACATGTGTGTTCTTTTCACAAACCATATATGGATCAACCAATGTCATTGCATGTGTGGTCTTTTTCACAAACCACATATAGATCCACTAGAGTAATTGCATGTGTGTTCTTTTCACAAACCACATATGGATCAACAAATCTCGTTTCATGTGTGTTCTTTTCACAAACCACATATGGATCCACCAATGTCATTGCATGTGTGTTCTTTCCACAAACCACATATGTACCCACTAGAGTTACTGCATGTGTGTTCTTTTCCAGAAACCACTTATGGATCCACTAGAGTCACCACATGTGTGTTCTTTCCACAAACCACATATGGATCCACTAGAGTCATTGCATGTGTGTTCCTTTCACAAACCACATATGGATCAACCAATGTCATTGCATGTGTGTTCTTTTCATGAACCACATATGGATCCACTAGAGTCATTATATGTGTGTTCTTTTCACAAACCACATATGGACCCATCAATGCCATTGCATGTGTGTTCTTATACTAAAACTAAAACTAGAGTCACTTCATGTGTCTTCTTTTCACAAACCACACATGGATCCACCAAAGTCATTGCATGTGTGTTCCTTCCACAAACCACATGGATCAACAAATGTCATTGCATGTGTGTTCTTTTGACAAATAACATGGATCAACCAATGGCATTGCATGTGTGTTATTGTCATAAACCACATATGGATCAACCAATGTCATTGCATGTGTGTTCATGTCACAAACCACACATGGATCCACCAATGTCATTGCATGTGTGTTCTTTCCATGAACCACAAATGGATCCACCAATGTCATTGCATGTGTGTTCTTTCCACAAACCACATATGGATCCACTAGAGTCATTACATGTGTGTTCTTTTCACAAACCATATATGGATCAACCAATGTCATTGCATGTGTGGTCTTTTTCACAAACCACATATAGATCCACTAGAGTAATTGCATGTGTGTTCTTTTCACAAACCACATATGGATCAACAAATCTCGTTTCATGTGTGTTCTTTTCACAAACCACATATGGATCCACCAATGTCATTGCATGTGTGTTCTTTCCACAAACCACATATGTACCCACTAGAGTTACTGCATGTGTGTTCTTTTCCAGAAACCACTTATGTATCCACTAGAGTCACCACATGTGTGTTCTTTCCACAAACCACATATGGATCCACTAGAGTCATTGCATGTGTGTTCCTTTCACAAACCACATATGGATCAACCAATGTCATTGCATGTGTGTTCTTTTCATGAACCACATATGGATCCACTAGAGTCATTATATGTGTGTTCTTTTCACAAACCACATATGGACCCACCAATGCCATTGCATGTGTGTTCTTATACTAAAACTAAAACTAGAGTCACTTCATGTGTCTTCTTTTCACAAACCACACATGGACCCACCAAAGTCATTGCATGTGTGTTCCTTCCACAAACCACATGGATCAACAAATGTCATTGCATGTGTGTTCTTTTGACAAATAACATGGATCAACCAATGGCATTGCATGTGTGTTATTGTCATAAACCACATATGGATCAACCAATGTCATTGCATGTGTGTTCATGTCACAAACCACACATGGATCCACCAATTTCATTGCATGTGTGTTCTTTCCATGAACCACAAATGGATCCACCAATGTCATTGCATGTGTGTTCTTTCCACAAACCACATATGGATCCACCAATGTCATTGCATGTGTGTTCTTTTCCACAAACCACATATGGATCCACTAGAGTCATTGCATGTGCGTTATTTCCACAAACCACATATGGATCCACTAGAGTCATTGCATCTGTGTTATTTTACACAAACCACTTGTATCAACCAATGTCATTGCATGTGTGTTCTTTTCACAAACCATATATGGATCAACCAATGGAATTGCATGTGTGTTCTTTTCACAACCCACATATGGATCAACCAATGTCATTGCATGTGTGTTCTTTCCACAAACCACATATGTACCCACTAGAGTAATTGCATGTGTGTTCTTTTCCACAAACCACATATGGATCCACTAGAGTCATTGCATGTGTGTTCTTTCCACAAACTAGATATGGATCCACCAGAGTCATTGCATGTGTGTTGTTTTCCACAAACCACATGGATTATCCAATGGCATTCCATGTGTGTTCTTTTCAGAAATCAAACATGGATCAACCAATGGCATTGCACGTGTGTTCTATTCACAGCCCACATATGGATCAACCAATGTCATTGCATGTGTGTTCTTTCCACAAACCACATATGTACCCACTCGAGTAATTGCATGTGTTTTCTTTTCACAAACCACAAATGGATCAACCAATGTCATTGCATGTGTGTTCTTTCCACAAACCACATATGGATCCACCAGAGTCATTGCATGTCTGTTTTTTCCACAAACCACATGGATCAACCAGAGTCATTGCATGTGTGTTCTTTCCACAAACCACACATGGATCCACCAGAGTAATGGCATGTGTTTTCATGTCACAAACCACACATGGATCCACCAATGTCATTGCATGTGTGTTCTTTCCATGAACCACATATGGATCCACCAATGTCATTGCATGTGTGTTCTTTCCACAAACCACATATGGATCCACTAGAGTCATTGCATGTGTGTTCTTTTCAGAAACCACATATGGATCCACTAGAGTCATTGCATGTGTGTTCTTTCCACAAACCACATATGGATCCACCAGAGTCATTGCATGTGTGTTCTTTCCACAAACCAAATATGGATCCACCAATGTCATTGCATGTGTGTTATTTTCACAAACCACATATGGATCCACTAGAGTCATTGCATGTGTGTTCTTTTCACAAACCACACATGGATCCACCAGAGTCATTGCATATGTGTTCTTTCCACAAACCACATGGATCAACCAATGTCTTTACATGTGTGTTCTTTTGACAAACAACATGGATCAACCAATGGCATTGTGTAGCATCCCAATTGTCTAACAATTGTAATGCTACTTGGTCTAGTAATATAATGGCTACTTCAAATATATAATTGTTGCAACATCATTACCTCATGCTCATGTCATCATGCCTCCTTGCATTTGAACATCATGTAAAACCCTTTTTGATTTGGTTCTTATCTCATATGCACTATTAATTGTATTTGCCTCTTGATATTGTATTTGTTTCTTGATATATTGTTTAAATGCCCAAGTTGAGTTGGGGGCATATCTCTTATTAACTCCACCACCTTTTCTTTCACCACCTTATAATTCCACCATCCAACTAAATATGAGCTTGGCATTTACTGGTTTTACTTCTAGCTCATGTGGGTTGGGATGGATCCAATTCTTTGCCACCTGCTCTCATCTTGGCATCATGTTGTTTTCACAATATTGATCTATGAGAGCCACATGGCCACCTTTGCATGCCTTGTGAGTGGAACCTTTTTCCTAGCTTCCATATGTGTGATTTTGGGGTTATCATCATGTTGGGATATTTTGTGAGCTTATTAAATACCTAGTGGCATATACACACTAGCAAGTCCCAAATATAATCCAATATGATCATCTCCATATACTCCACTTGGTTTTCTTTCTAAATTACTTTGCTTGGGCCTTACTCCAATTTTTGTGAATGCATGATAATAATGCCATGTAAAAATGTTGTTTTCACAATAATCAACATGGCCATAAATGTTTTGCATGGGCCATGCAAGCCCCACCTGTTGCTTGTTCTTTGGATCTTATTTGAATTTTGAGTGAATTTAAACCACATCTCTCTCCTCTTAGCTTGATCTTATTTGTGCTTGCTTAAGACCATCATCACCACCCTCTCTTGTGTTGCTTGATCTAGTTGGAGCATGCAAACTCCTATAAACCCCAAGCCACCACCCCATCACCCTAATCACCTAGCTATCACCACACCCTACCTCTCTCCTCTCTTTACCATCCCCTCTAAACCTAGCTCTAAGCTAAAACCTAGACCAAACCCTAAGTACCCTAAGTCCACCACCTCTCTCTCTCTCGGCCTCCCCCTCTCTCTTACCTAGCTGGCCACCTAGCTACCCCCAGCCCCAACCAAACCCTAGCTACCCCGAGCCATACCCCCTCTCTACCCGAGCCTAGCTCCTAACCCCTAGCCAGGCTCCCCTTCCTCCCTCTCCTTTCTCTCTGCCCTAGGGGCCCCAGCCCACCACCCCGACCGCCTGCCCTACCCCACCGAAGCCTCACCGCCTCCCCTACCTGCCCAGACCGAGCACGTGAGAGAGAAGAGGAGGAAAAAGGTGGCCGAGCCACCTTTTCCATCTACCCCTCCCCCACGGCGTCTCCCTTTCCCCTCTCTGCCTTATCTCCTCCACCTCGCCTCTCTGGTCTCTCCCAGATCCCCCCAGGCACCTGCCGCTCCTCCCCTTCCTCTCCGCCATGGCTACCCCAACGCCACCACCGCCGGCCTCGCATACGTCCCGTTGATCCAGCGTGCAGAGAGACCGTGGAGTGGCTCGGGAGTTCGAGAGGGTCCCCTGACATACTGTAGACGCCGTCGATGAAGAGGAGCACGGGCCGCCCGATCATCGACGCCTCCCCGAAACCCTAACCCGAGCCGTCCGTCTGCGTCCTCGTCGTTCCACGGCTCGCCGACCCGATCCATCGCCACCGACGCCCTCTCGGTGAGCTCCCCAACCCCCCAGACATCGTCGCCGTCGCCGTCTCGCCCTAGCCTCGCCGGAAATTTCGTCGAGCACCCTCTGCGCGCCGCTGCACGTGTCTGTCCGCTCGCTCCCGGCCGCATCGCAGCCCTATCTAGGCCCCGCCCGCTCTCCTGTCACCTAGCCCACCTAGCCGCACTGGTTCGCCACCCGGTCTGCGCTGCAGTCCCAGTTCGAGCCCCTCCAGCGCTCGGCACCGACCTGTCCGCAGACGCGAGGAAGAACAACAGTACGGCCGTGGCCTTTTGCGCATACCCCCCCCACCTTTTTGTCTCGCAACCCGCGCTCCCTCTAGGCCCACTAGTCGGTGTCTGTTGCCTTTTTGCAAAAAGGCACCTGCGCTCTGTTTTCAGCAACCCGCGGTCCCTGGCTCGGCCGCGTGGCCCCAGTCCGCCCAGCCGCTGTCGCGTGGACCCGCGAAGCCTCTGGCCCCACCTGTCGGCCTCTAGATCTAGCTAAGCCCGCGGTGTAAAAAGGTTTTCATTGGCGTGGGCCGCCTGGCCCCACCGTAAGCTGCCTGGCTAGATTAGACTGAGTATAAAAAGTATTTCCTGTTATCTGATTAAATTCAAATCTTTTCTAATTACTTCAAATTCAAATATATTTCTGTTTTTAAATATCTTTTCAAATATTAATCCAAATAATACATATAATATATGATTTCAAATCAGAAAAATATGAGGATTTCAAATATGGCCTCCAAAATATATTTTGAACATTTAAGATTCCAAGTTTATTTAAATTACGACAAATTGCCCTTTTGACTTAAATAATTAATATCTTTTGTTTTATAACTCCAAATTTAACAAATGATATGTCTAAAATGATTAGCTCGACGAGACCTTTCTGTTTATGCATTCCATGGTTTGTTTTGAAGCATGCATCATATAAATATATTGTATACAGCAACTAATATGAGGTTAAAATGGGCCCAAAACTCAATAAAATGATTTAATCTTGTATCTCACACCTCACCCATGCCATGCTACTTCAATGCCATGCAAATTGTGCATCATTCATCATGGCATGATTGTTTGCTTGTCGCATTTTATTCATATGCTTGCGCACTTTATTTATGTTGGCCCTTGTTTGTTTGGTTCTTCTTCGAATAGACGCTGAGAAGGGGATATATCAAGAGAACCAGGAGCACTACCTGATCCTTCTCTCACTTCAATCGCTGCCAGGCAAGCACTACCACATGCTTGCATACATATATTACCTATTGCCTCTTTCTTATTCTTGCATCATCGAGTCGCGAATGCATTAAATTGAATCCCAAGTCTTGCATAGCCTTTACTTTTAAACCCCACCGAAGCTTGTTCCTCCATCCCATGAGCCATTACTACAGGAGTTGTTTGAGCCATGCGAGTCGTAGAACAACATGTGTAGGGTATGTGAGTGTCTGATGGATAACGAGGTACCTAAACAACTTAACTCGAGTAGTAATGGGATAACTAATGAAAGTGGCATTGGTGAGCCATATTCGCTATTTGGTTTTCAGGCTCACTTGTGTCCGTGGGACCCCGAGTACTTGATTCTGTTCCTTGAATATTCGCGCTATCCACATCCAGGAGGCCTTATGGACCCCCCTGAGCCAGAGCTTGATTCATTCTTATTTCTTGGGGCCACAAACTAGTTTGAGGATTTATTTACTATCATGTACTTATGCCATGCTTTACTGCTTTATTTAAATTGTGCGAGTATCGCATTTGCATCGTTAGGAAAGCGGAGTGTTTTACGGTGTCGACAAGCCAGTCACATTTTCGGGTTCCCGATGCTCACAGCCATTGGCGCAAACCTTGAGTCCGTCTCGAGTCATTAACTCCGTTGGTAGCTTAATGGGTGGCCCCGAAATATTTCTGAATCTGCGATCGCTTTGTCGTGGATCGCCTTGTTGGGTTTTGATTTGGTTTTTCCGAGGCATATCGAGTGTGTGTTGCTATTTGTGCACCCTGCAGGTAAAACTTTCAAAGCCGTGTCGCGGTTATGGACGACTTGGAGTTTCTCGATCATAGACAAGCATAACTAAAGTACCGCTTTTAAATTGACTAGACTAGGTACGACTAGTAAATAGTGCAACACTCATGGAATGGATAATAAAACTGCCAACGGATGGGGGTTGTTAGTCGCTTCCTCGTCGGTGGCGAGGAGGAGGATGGATCTGTTAAGATTACCGTTATAACTGTTATAACTGTTGTTATTGATTCACGGACATCCGTCTATCTCGGTTAGGCGGATGGTTAGCAGTTTTCTATAGAATTGCTAGGGTTTATCTTTTGCTGCAATTCGTCACCTGTGTTGTGTCCCTTTAGAGGCATAAAGACTTCTTGAGTACCCTAGGGTCTCACACGATAAATTATTGGTTCAGATGAACAGTACCCTCGCAAGATGGATACTGGGTGGAAGAGAGACTACGATGTGGGCAACGATCATTCGGTGTAGATATTCCGGGAACGGGGATCCGTGAGATCTGTTGGCGGGATGTGCTTATTTATGGGGCATCTTATGCCGATTTGCTTCTTATCCGTACTCGGATTTTGTCTTCCGCTTCCGCTTGATACTCTGTTGATTGATGTGTGAGGAGATATCCCAAACTATTATATCTATCTAGGATATTTGGATCTTGCCGTATGGCGTTGCTATATTTCCTTTCTTTTTAGATGGAATGGCTCTGATGTACTATTGTATGGTGGCTTGCATACATACTCATTTGTGTATGTAGTTGATCCCTTCGCCTGCCGATTACGCCGCCCGTTCTTGTCCCGATGTTTGGAAATGGTTGGGACGGCCGAAAGGTCTACCTGTGAGTGGCATTTGGGCCCACCGTACTATTTCAACCATTTCTGATCATCCAGGCTTGTACTAGGAGCGTAATTCACCGAGGTAGTTACAATTGGTATCAGAGCCATCCCGACCTTGTGGTCTCGACCAAATGGTCGTTGTCGGTCTAGCAAATATTTTTGGTAGTTATGTATACTAGGGAAAAGCAAAAGCGAGTAGGACTGCTTCCATTTTTCTTCTTACCCAACCACCACCTTTTCTGGTAAGGAAGTGTAACGTTTTCAATCCTCTTCTTAAAATTCAAACTAGGATTCACGTGTTCTGGGTTTCCGTAGTACCATAGGTTGTTTATCTGTGTGCGTGAGTGTGTGTGTGTGTAATTCCTTGTCTATCTGTTGCATCCAAGTTGTTATCGTTATCGGCCTTTTGGTTATCAACTATTGGTACATTCCATACCGACAGGCTTTTGCAAACCGACGCGATCTATCTGATTCGTTGTATACCGACGCGATCTGTCTTACTCTTCGTTATCCGACGTTATCTTGTTTGTGGTGTTCGTTTCCGTAGTTGCTAATCTTTAGGATCATCTCGAGAAGAAGGTGTTGAGATATGTGTTTTACTTGTTCATGTCGGAGTAATGATTTGAGTGCGGGATGGAGTCGACCATCCCACTACTTTTATTATTGCTCTTGTATATTGAGTTGGTAGAGTCACTAATCTTGATTCGTTAAGTAATTTTGCGCATCTATTGGTATTTTAATGCCGAAATTTGTGGAAAATTTTTCTTTGATATATTTGTGTACCACACTCCTTTTCAGTCGTGTGCGATATGCTTAATATCTTCTAGGTGCTTTGAACTTCGTTGATATTTCAATATCATCTTAGTAAATTGTATCCTTTAATCTTGATTAATTCCATCTTGGTACTATTTTGGATTATTATTATTCTCCATCATAGTACTGACTTGTGTTATATCAATAACAGATGGCACCACCACGCCGTTCGAGGAGGACATACAACCTGAAGGGGCAGCGTTGTCAAGCATCGCCAATGCCTTGGCAGAATGCAACAGAACAGAATGTTTGAGGAAAGTGTCAGGAGGAATGAGTTTGTTCCGTTACCTCCACCTCCCAAGCGAGGAGACATCAAGAGCTTCCTGAAGTTCAACCCTCGCCAGTTTGATGTTTCTGATCAACCACTTGATGCTGATGATTGGTTGCGTGAGATGTCAAGGTTCTTGGCAAGCTGATGTTCGAGCAAGAATGGGTAAAGTGTGCTACTCACCTTCGAAGGAGATGCAGCTCTCTGGTGGGAGAATTACGAAGGCAAACCTGCATGGTTTTCAGCCTACTTGGGGACAATTCATGGAGCTTTCAAAGAGCAAGATTCGTCGAAATTGTCATGGAGAGGATGAAGGAAGTGTTTCTCAACCTCAAGCAGGGCAATGATAATGTCAACACCTACATCAGGAACTTTATGAACCTGTCTCGTTATGGTGGCGTTGATTAAGTATGCAATCACACATGCAAGGCCGGCGTCTTTTCTGGAACTTCAGCATACAGCTCTGCAGGAAGAGGCAAGTAGGCAAGTGTTTGAGGAGTCAAAGAAACACAGCCGTGATGCAGCAGGCTCTTCAGCTATGTCAGCTCCTTCTAAGCGTCGTGTCTGGGTTCCTAACACCCCACCGTCACTCCCGGCTCCACCAAGACCTTCAAGCTACGCGGCAAGGCCACCAAACTTCCTCACTGCTGCTCCCAGGGGCTACAACCACCACTATCCGGGAGCGCCTGGCGGAGTCCCTGGCTACGTTGTTCCACGTCCACCTGGTGCTTGTTACACTTGTGGAGACTCTGGGCATCAACAATGGAACTGTCCGATGAAGAACAAGGCTCTTCCTCCACCACCTCCAAGATCTGCGGCAAGCTCTCCTTTGGCTCGTGCACCACCACCTCGGGCTCTCAACATCAACACCAAGCCCGGGTCTACTGTTGCTTGTGCCAACTGCATCAACGCCGCTCAAGCTGAGCATGCACCTGGAGTTGTGATGGGTACGCTTCCCGTTAACTCGGTCCCTGCATGAGTTTTGTTTGATTCTGGTGCATCGCATTCTTTTGTGTCAACCAAGTTTGCAGATGAGAATGGGTTAGCTATGGATCCTCTCCTTAAGCGGTTAATGGTCCTTTCTCCTGGAGCAACAATGGCAGCTTCTAAAATCAGCCATGGCAATCAAATTGAGATTGGTGGCTCTTCGTTCTCGGCTTCCTTAATCATTCTAGGCAATTCTGACATTGATGTCATCTTGGGCATGGATTGGTTGACAGCAAATGCAGTTGTGATTGATTGTCTTTGGCCTTTCGGTTTCTCTGAAGATTCCTGAAGGCCATATAGTCTATTCTCCAAGTCTGACTCCTGCTATCCAGCTTTTCTCTTTGGCAACTCTGAATGTTGATGCTATGGAAGCTATTCAGAGTGTTCCGGTGGTCTATGAGTTCCCAGATGTCTTTCCTGAAGAGTTGCCAGGTATGCCTCCGAATCGTGAGGTTGAGTTTGTTATCGAGCTTGAACCTGGTACCGCTCCTATCTCCAAGCGGCCGTATAAGATGGGTCCTGCTGAGTTGGCTGAACTTAAACGTCAGCTTGATGAACAAGAGAAGATGGGTTTCATTAAGCATAGTACTTCTTCTTGGGGTAGCCCTACTCTCTTTGTGAAGAAGCGAGACCAGACTGATAGACTTTGTGTTGACTATCGGGCTCTCAATGCTAAAACCATCAAGAATAAATATCCCCTTCCGCGGATTAATGATCTCTTTGATCATTTAGTTGGGTGTGGTGTTCTCTAAGCTTGACTTGAGAAGTGGTTATCACCAAATCAAGATTCGCAAGGAAGACGTTCCTAAGACAGCTTTCACCACCCGCTATGGCCTGTATGAGTACACGGTCATGTCTTTCGGTCTCACCAATGCACCTGCCACCTTCTCGAGGCTCATGAACTCGGTTTTCATGGAGTATCTTGACAAGTTCGTTGTGGTCTATCTGGATGACATCTTAGTCTATTCTAAGTCACAAGAAGAGCATGAAGAACACCTTCGGTGTGTCCTAAGCAAGCTTCGTGAGAACCGCTTGTATGCAAAGTTCTCCAAGTGTGAGTTTTGGCTGCCTCAAGTTACCTATCTTGGTCACGTCATCTCGCCAAGGGCATTGCAGTCAATCCGAAACCGTGAAGACAATTGTTGAATGGCTTCCTCCGTTAATGTCAAAGAAGTGCGGAGTTTCCTTGGTTTGGCTAGTTATTGCCGCCGCTCGTTCAGAACTTCTCAAGATAGCGAAGCCTCTTACCGATCTCCTCAAGAAAGGCAAGAAATACCTTTGGACTCCTGCATGTCAAACTAGCTTTGAGACACTCAAAGAAAAGCTCACTTCCACACAGTCTTGGTTCCTCCCGATACATCCAAGCCGTTCGGATCTTCTGTGGCCTCCTTGCATGGATTGGGTGCGGTCCTTATGCAAGAAAAACAAGTTGTTGCTTATGCCTCTCGATAGTTGAAGACGCATGAGATCAACTATCCTACACATGACCTCGAGCTCGCAGCAGTTGTCTTTGCTTTGAAAGTATGGAGGCACTACACCTTGGCAACCGCTGTGAGATCTTTTCCGATCACAAGAGTCAAGTATATCTTTACTCAGCCTGATCTCAACCTTCGCAAAGGAGATGGATTGAAGCAATCAATGACTTGATTTGACCATCAACTACACTCCGCAAAGCTAATGTTATGGCAGATGCTCTCACCGCAGCTTATGTCAACAACCTCATGATGGAAGAACAACAGCCTCTCTTGTGCGAGGAATTCCGTCCACCAACCTGGAAATTGTGGAACAAGGGTATCTCCTGAACCTTCTAGCAACACCTCTCTTGGAAGAAAAGGTTCGCTCTTCTCAGCTTGGTGATCCGTACACAAGAAAGATCATCTCCAGGATTCAGCTTCCAAAGTATGAGTCCTTCCACGTCGATGATCAAGGCACGCTTTTCTTTGAACACGGATGTTTGTTCGAACTACCGGGTTTGAGAGAGCAAGTTCTCAAGGAGGCGATGATTCATTCTTTCTATCCACCCTGGCAGCACAAAGATGTACATGGACTTGAAAACACAATATTGGTGGCCTGGTTTGAAAAGATATTGTGCCAAGTATGTCTCGGAGTGTGATGTCTGCCGCAGAGTGAAAGCTGTCCATCAGAAACCTTCCGGTCTTCTACAGCCATTGAAACCCCCGGAGTGGAAATGGGAGAAAGTAGAGATGGACTTCATCACTGGTTTTCCAAGGTCGCAGAAGGGCAACAATGCAATCTTTGTTGTCATTGACAGGCTTTCGAAAGTAGCTCACTTCTTCCCGTCAGGAAACCATTTCGCAATTCATTGGTGAGCTTTATATCAGTAATTGTCTCTCTGTATGGGGTTCCTCTTGAGATCAGTTCAGACCGTGGAAGCATCTTCACTTCCAAGTTCTAGGAGAGTTTCCAAAATGCTTTGGGAACAAAGTTGAACTTCAGCACAGCTTACCACCCTCAGTCGCAAGGACAAGTTGAACGGATCAATCAGATTCTGGAGGATATGCTTCGTGCTTGCGTCATCTCTTTTGGCATGAAGTGGGAAGAATGTCTTCCTTATGCTGAGTTCGCTTACAACAATAGCTTCCAGAAAAGTCTAAAGATGGCACCATTTGAGGCTCTCTATGGTCGCAAATGCAGGACTCCGATTGGTTGGTCGGGTGCAGGTGAAAGGATCTTGTTTGGCCCTGACATTGTGACTCAAGCGGAGGAGAAGGTTCACATCATTCTGGAAAATCTGAGGATTGCTCAAAGTCGCCAGAAGAGCAATTATGACAGGAAGCACACGGACATGGAGTATGTCCCTGGTGATCTCGTTTACCTTCGTGTCACTCCCATGAGAGGCACGCACCGCTTTGGTATCAAAGGAAAGCTGGCTCCTAGATACATCGGTCCTTTCAAAATTCGTGGAAGAAGAGGAGAAGTTGCTTATGCTCTTGAGCTCCCGGAAAAACTCAAAGTCCATGATGTTTTCCACATCTCTCAGCTCAAGAAGTGCTTCAAGGATCCCGGCAGGACCGTGGATCATGAGCTGATCAATCTCCAAGAAGAACTGTCTTATCAAGAACACCCACAAAAATCCTTGAAGTCGCAGAAGAAGGACTGCAACAAGTCCATCAAGTTCTACAAGGTGCATGGTCGCACCATTCATTGATGAAGCCACTTGGGAACGTGAAGATGAGCTCCGTGCCAAGTATCCTACCCTCTTTGAGTCTTCTTTTCTTCCTAGAATCTCGGCAGATTCCTGCTTAGTGGGGGAGAGTTGTAGCATCCCAATTGTCTAACAATTGTAATGCTACTTGGTCTAGTAATATAATGGCTACTTCAAATATATAATTGTTGCAACATCATTACCTCATGCTCATGTCATCATGCCTCCTTGCATTTGAACATCATGTAAAACCCTTTTTGATTTGGTTCTTATCTCATATGCACTATTAATTGTATTTGCCTCTTGATATTGTATTTGTTTCTTGATATATTGTTTAAATGCCCAAGTTGAGTTGGGGGCATATCTCTTATTAACTCCACCACCTTTTCTTTCACCACCTTATAATTCCACCATCCAACTAAATATGAGCTTGGCATTTACTGGTTTTACTTCTAGCTCATGTGGGTTGGGATGGATCCAATTCTTTGCCACCTGCTCTCATCTTGGCATCATGTTGTTTTCACAATATTGATCTATGAGAGCCACATGGCCACCTTTGCATGCCTTGTGAGTGGAACCTTTTTCCTAGCTTCCATATGTGTGATTTTGGGGTTATCATCATGTTGGGATATTTTGTGAGCTTATTAAATACCTAGTGGCATATACACACTAGCAAGTCCCAAATATAATCCAATATGATCATCTCCATATACTCCACTTGGTTTTCTTTCTAAATTACTTTGCTTGGGCCTTACTCCAATTTTTGTGAATGCATGATAATAATGCCATGTAAAAATGTTGTTTTCACAATAATCAACATGGCCATAAATGTTTTGCATGGGCCATGCAAGCCCCACCTTTTGCTTGTTCTTTGGATCTTATTTGAATTTTGAGTGAATTTAAACCACATCTCTCTCTCCTCTTAGCTTGATCTTATTTGTGCTTGCTTAAGACCATCATCACCACACCCCTCTCTTGTGTTGCTTGATCTAGTTGGAGCATGCAAACTCCTATAAACCCCAAGCCACCACCCCATCACCCTAATCACCTAGCTATCACCACCCTACCTCACCTCTCCTCTCTTTACCATCCCTCTAAACCTAGCTCTAAGCTAAAACCTAGACCAAACCCTAAGTACCCTAAGTCCACCCCTCTCTCTCTCGGACTCCCCCTCTCTCTTACCTAGCTGGCCACCTAGCTACCCCCAGCCCCAACCAAACCCTAGCTACCCCGAGCCATACCCCCTCTCTACCCGAGCCTAGCTCCCAACCCTAGCCCGATCTCCCTACCTCCCTCCCTCTCCTTTCTCTCTGCCCTAGGGGCCCCAGCCCGAACCACCCCGACCCTGGCCCGCCTACCCCACTGGAAGCCTCACCGCCCCTCCCCTGCCTGGACCGAGCACGTGAGAGAGAAGGAGGAAAAAGGTGGCGAGCCACCTTTCCATCTACCCTCCCCACGGCGCCTCCCTTTCCCTCTCGCCTTTATCTCCTCCACCTCGCCTCTCTGGTCTCTCCCAGATCCCCAGGCCTGCTGCTCCTCCCTTCCTCTCACTAGCCTACCCCCGGCCACCACTGTCGGCCTCACACGTCCTGCTGATCCAGCGTGCAGAGAGACCGTGGAGTGGCTCGAGTTCGAGGAGGTCCCTGACACGCCTCAGAGACACCGGCTGACGAAGAGGAGCACCGAGCCAGCGCCAAGCCTCCCCGAACCTAACCTGAGCCGTCGTCTGCGTCCTCGTTGCTCCACGGCTCGCCGACCCGATCCATCGCCACCGACGCCTCTCGGTGAGCTCCCCAACCCCAGACTTCATCGCTGCCGCTGCTCGCCCTAGCCTCGCCGGAAATTTCTGCCGAGCACCCTCTGGCCACAGACGTTCCGTCTCACGCCTCGGCCGCATCCCAGCCCCTATCTAGGCCCCGCCTCTCCTGTCACCTAGCCCACCAAGCCCCACTGGTTCGCCACCCCAGGCGCGCTCACAGTCCCCGGTTGAGCCTCAGCTGCGCTCAAGGCTTCGGCACCTGTCTGTCCGCAGACGCGAGGAAGAACAACAGTACGGCCGTGGCCTTTTGCGCATACCCCCCCACCTTTTTGTCTCGCAACCCGCGCTCCCTCTAGGCCCACTAGTCGATGTCTGTTGCCTTTTTGCAAAAAGGCACCTGCGCTCTATTTTCAGCAACTCATGTCTCGGCTCGGCCAAGCGTGGCCCTCACTCAGCCACTGTCACAGGACCTGCTGGCCTCCCCACCTGGCCTCTAGATCTAGCTAAGCCATGTAAAAAGGTTTTCACAAGGATGCCCAACAGCCTGGCCCCACCTGTAAGCTGCTGTGGCTAGATTAGACTGAGTATAAAAGTATTTCCTGTTATCTGATTAAATTCAAATCTTTTCTAATTACTTCAAATTCAAATATATTTCTGTTTTTAAATATCTTTTCAAATATTAATCCAAATAATACATATAATATATGATTTCAAATCAGAAAAATATGAGGATTTCAAATATGGCCTCCAAAATATATTTTGAACATTTAAGATTCCAAGTTTATTTAAATTACGACAAATTGCCCTTTTGACTTAAATAATTAATATCTTTTGTTTTATAACTCCAAATTTAACAAATGATATGTCTAAAATGATTAGCTCGACGAGACCTTTCTGTTTATGCATTCCATGGTTTGTTTTGAAGCATGCATCATATAAATATATTGTATACAGCAACTAATATGAGGTTAAAATGGGCCCAAAACTCAATAAAATGATTTAATCTTGTATCTCACACCTCACCCATGCCATGCTACTTCAATGCCATGCAAATTGTGCATCATTCATCATGGCATGATTGTTTGCTTGTCGCATTTTATTCATATGCTTGCGCACTTTATTTATGTTGGCCCTTGTTTGTTTGGTTCTTCTTCAATAGACCGAAAGGTGGGATATATCAAGAGAACCAGGAGCACTACCCAGATCCTTCTCTCACTTCAACTGAGCTGCCAGGCAAGCACTACCACATGCTTGCATACATATATTACCTATTGCCTATTTCTTATTCTTGCATCATCGAGTCGCGAATGCATTAAATTGAATCCCAAGTCTTGCATAGCCTTTACTTTTAAACCCCACCGAAGCTTGTTCCTCCATCCCATGAGCCATTACTACAGGAGTTGTTTGAGCCATGCGAGTCGTAGAACAGCATGTGTAGGATCAACCAATGCCATTGCATGTGTGTTCATGTCACAAACCACACATGGATCCACCAATGGCATTTCATGTGTGTTCTTTCCATGAACCACATATGGATCCACCAATGTCATTGCATGTGTGTTCTTCCCACAAACCACATATGGATCCACCAAAGTCATTGCATGTGTGTTCTTTTCCACAAACCACACTGGATCAACTAGACTCATTTCATGTGCGTTCTTTCCACAAACCAAATATAGATCACAAAATGTCATTGTATGTGTGTTCTTTACACAAACCAAATATGGATCCACCAATGTCATTGCATGTGTGTTCTTTTCACAAACCACATATGGATCCACTAGACTCATTGGATGTGTGTTCTTTTCACAAAACACACATGGATCCACAAGTGTCATTGGATGTGTGTTCTTTTCACAAACCACATGGATCAACCAATGTCATTACATGTGTGTTCTTTCCACAAACCACATGGATCAACCAGAGTCATTGCATTTGTGTTCTTTCCACAAACCACACATGGATCCACTAGAGTAATTGCACGTTAAGATTACCGTTATAACTGTTATAACTGTTGTTATTGATTCACGGACATCCGTCTATCTCTGGTTAGGCGGATGGTTAGCGAGTTTTCTATAGAATTGCTAGGGTTTATCTTTTGCTGCAATTGCGTCACCCAGGTTGTGTCCCCTTTACAGGCATAAAGACTTGCTGAAAATTCTAGGGTCTCACACGATAAATTATTGGTTCAGATGAACAGTACCTCGCAAGATGGATACTGGGTGGAAGAGACGGACGATGTGGGCAACGATCATTCGGTGTAGAGATTCCGGGAACGGGGATCCGTGAGATCTATGGGCGGGATGTGCTTATTTATGGGGCATCTTATGCCGATTTGCTTCTTATCCGTACTCGGATTTTGTCTTCCGCTTCCGCTTGATACTCTATTGATTGATGTGTGAGGAGATATCCCAAACTATTATATCTATCTAGGATATTTGGATCTTGCTGTATGGCGTTGCTATATTTCCTTTCTTTTTAGATGGAATGGCTCTGATGTACTATTGTATGGTGGCTTGCATACATACTCATTTGTGTATGTAGTTGATCCTTCCTTCAGGATTACGCCGCCCGTTCTTGTCCTGATGTTTGGAAATGGTTGGGACGGTCGAAAGGTCTACCTGTGAGTGGCATTTGGGCCCCACCGTACTATTTCAACCATTTCTGATCATCCAGGCTTGTACTAGGAGCATAATTCACCGAGGTAGTTACACATTGCATGTGTGTTATTGTCATAAACCACATATGGATCAACCAATGCCATTGCATGTGTGTTCATGTCACAAACCACACATGGATCCACCAATGGCATTGCATGTGTGTTCTTTCCATGAACCACATATGGATCCACCAATGTCATTGCATGTGTGTTCTTTCCACAAACGACATATGGATCCACCAGAGTCATTGCATGTGTGTTCTTTTCCACAAACCACACTGGATCCACTAGACTCATTTCATGTGCGTTCTTTCCACAAACCACATATGGATCACAAAATGTCATTGCATGTGTGTTCTTTACACAAACCAAATATGGATCCACCAATGTCATTGCATGTGTGTTCTTTTCACAAACCACATATGGATCCACTAGACTCATTGGATGTGTGTTCTTTTCACAAACCACACATGGATCCACAAGAGTCATTGCATGTGTGTTCTTTTCACAAACCACATGGATCAACCAATGTCATTACATGTGTGTTCTTTCCACAAACCACATGGATCAACCAGAGTCATTGCATTTGTGTTCTTTCCACAAACCACACATGGATCCACTAGAGTAATTGCACGTGTGTTCATGTCACAAACCACAGATGGATCCACCAATGTCATTGCATGTGTGTTCTTTCCACAAACCACATATGGATCCACCAGAGTCATTGGATGTGTGTTCTTTTCACAAACCACATATGGATCCACTAGAGTCATTGCATGTGTTTTTCCACAAACCACATATGGATCAACAAATGCCATTGCATGTGTGTTCATTCCACAAACCAAATATGGATCCACCAATGTCATTGCATGTGTGTTCTTTTCGCAAACCACATATGGATCCACTAGAGTCATTGCATGTGTGTTCTTTTCACAAACCACACATGGATCCAGCAGAGTCATTGCATGTGTGTTCTTTCCACAAACCACACCAATGTCATTGCATGTGTGTTATTTTGACAAATAACATGGATCAACCAATGGCATTGCATGTGTGTTATTGTCATAAACCACATATGGATCAACCAATGTCATTGCATGTGTGTTCATGTCACAAACCACACATCGATCCACCATTGTCATTGCATGTGTGCTCTTTCCATGTACCACATATGGATCGACCAATGTCATTGCATGTGTGTTCTTTCCACAAACCACATATGGATCCACCAATGTCATTGCATGTGTGTTCTATTCCATAAACCACATATGGATCCGCCAGAGTCATTGCATGTGTTTTTTTTCACAAACCACATATGGATCCACTAGAGTCATTGCATGTGTGTTCTTTCCACAAACCACATATGGATCCACTAGAGTCATTACATGTGTGTTCTTTTCACAAACCATATATGGATCAACCAATGTCATTGCATGTGTGGTCTTTTTCACAAACCACATATAGATCCACTAGAGTAATTGCATGTGTGTTCTTTTCACAAACCACAATGGATCAACAAATCTCGTTGCATGTCTGTTCTTTTCACAAACCACATATGGATCCACCAATGTCATTGCATGTGTGTTCTTTCCACAAACCACATATGTACCCACTAGAGTAACTGCATGTGTGTTATTTTCCACAAACCACTTATGGATCCACTAGAGTCACCACACGTGTGTTCTTTACACAAACCACATATGGATCCACTAGAGTCATTGCATGTGTGTTCCTTTCACAAACCACATATGGACCCACCAATGCCATTGCATGTGTGTTCTTATACTAAAACTAACACTAGAGTCATTGCATGTGTCTTCTTTTCACAAACCACACATGGACCCACCAAAGTCATTGCATGTTTGTTCCTTCCACAAACCACATAGATCAACAAATGTCATTGCATGTGTGTTCTTTTGACAAATAACATGGATCAACCAATGGCATTGCATGTGTGTTATTGTCATAAACCACATATGGATCAACCAATGTCATTGCATGTGTGTTCATGTCACAAACCGCACATGGATCCAGCAATGTCATTGCATGTGTTTTCTTTCCAGGAACCACATATGGATCCATCAATGTCATTGCATGTGTGTTCTTTCCACAAACAACATATGGATCCACTAGAGTCATTGCATGTGTGTTCTTTCCACAAACCACAAATGGATCCACCAGAGTCATTGCATGTGTGTTCTTTTCCACAAACCACATGTATCAACCAATGGCATTGCATGTGTGTTCTTTTCACAAACCATATATGTAGCGTCCCCAACCTTTAATAAGATTGAGTCCCCTGTGTTTACAATGCTAGTCCCTGGATCAATAGCTAGCATCCACAGTTCAGATGTAATATCGAGAAACAAAGGTCATAATACAACTTTATAACCAGGATTAACATAATTTTATTACATCAAACATAGCTCATTGGCTATTTACATTACATTGCAGCGGAATAACTATAAGCATTGGGTCCTTCATCTTCAAAGTGCCACAGGCAGACATGTTGGTTGTAGGCTTTGTAATCCTAATCAATCAATCTTCACTAAAACAATCAAACCTGCAACATAATAAGTTACAGCCACAAGGGTCAATACATTTGAATTGTATTGGCAAGTGATACTTTGGTAGTATAGTGGAGTCTATCATCTATATGCATTTGGCTAAGTGGAGTTGAGGCTTTGCATTGCTCAAAATAGATTTTTCCCTATCATTTGAAAATAAGTTTTGTTTGGCAAAAACAAATTCCAAGGCATCTATCAATCAAAGACTGAAGATCCACTCAGGGCATCTACCAATCAAAGAATGAAGATTTACTTGGCAAAAACAAATTCTCAACCAATGATTGAAGATCCTCTCAAGGCATCTACCAATCAAAGATTTAAGATTTCACACAACCCTTGTTCACCCACAAGTTTTAATTTAGAAATTGGAATGATGAGATTCTTGATTGCTTCCATGTCTTGATGCTCAAATTGTCCTTTACTGGGACATGGCTAAGTACTTAGGTTTTACACTGCAGAGGTGGTGCACTTTCCCACAAGTCTTGGTTTCCCAAGAATGATCCTTCAGTAAGAGGGCTTCCCTTAGTCAAATGGACGTTCCATCCTATCAATCACTACCACCTCCGTCCAAAAGACTAAGTTCCAGATCCTAAGATCATGGCAGAGCCCATAATGCCAAGTGGTTGCACTTGAAGTTTCTCAACATTTGACATCTCAAATCTCTTTGTTTCCTGGGTGGCCATCCACAAGTGAGATACACAAGCCAAGTCCCATGGCCTTGTGAACCACTCAACCAAAAACCACCATGCAATCCCATTCCACCCAGGAGATTTATTAATCTTAGTTGTTTTATTAAACAAAACACAAGTCCTCAGACTTAGAATATTTTTCATAGTGTGAATATATATCCCACCCAAGTTTTCTATTAGCTAGGCTAAGCTTGGTAGTAATAGGATTCTTAACTTAGGAAAATCCTACTAAGGATTCATCTACTAGATTTCCTATAGCAAGGTCTATACTTAGCTAAATAAAAACCATGCAAGATTTACTTTAGCAAAAACACTAATGCATATTAAAAATAATGGGATAATGATATGAAGCATCACTTGCCTTTTTGGTAGAGGGTATAAGTTCACTCCTTGTCCTTGCAACACTCACACTCTTCAAGTCACTACAATCAATCAAGCAAGGCACAAACTCAATCTACCAATCAAGCAAATCAACACACATAAAATAACAAAGTCAAAGAAATGCATGCAAGCATGCCAAGCTTTGCTTTGTTTGCAAAAGTGGTTCCTAGTGGGTCATAGACATTTGGGTACACCTAATGGTTATTTTTGTAAAGTGGCAAAGTCATGCATAGGCATGCAAAGGTTGGTTCTAATGTAGGGATGGTCCTCACTAGGCTTCTAAACTTTGTAAGTTCCAAATTGGTCATTTACCAAAATGGCAAAGTCATTTGCAAAAGGGTTTCTATTAGATTCCTAAACTTTGTAAGATCCAAATTGGTCATTTACCAAAGTGGCAAGGTTGTTAGCAAAAGGTTTCACCTCTAAAACCAATTTCAAAACAAGGCACCTATTTGGTCATTTTATGTGGTGAAGAAATATGTCTACTAGGGTTTTAGTCTATAGGGTTCACCAAATGAGTTGCTATTGCAAAACTTGGTGCTTTTGGTCAGTAGGTTTGGTCCAAACATTTTCTCAAGGTTTTCTTTATGAAAGCACTTTCATAAACAAAACAAATAGTTTTAGTTAGCTAGAAATGGACTAAACTAATTAATCCATTCTATTCTTTTCCAAAATCACTTTCCAAACTATGGGTTGGTTCCTATGGTCAGCAAGGTCACAACAAACTAATTGGAAAAGGTTTTAACCTAAATATCATTTTTAAATGATTTTTCTAATGTTAGCAAGCATACAAAAGAATCTGCAAAGTTAAACAAGTTAACAGATACTATTTGCTAAACTAAGGGCAGGGTTGGTTAGGGCTTGTCTTGCTGATTCCAACGACATCAAATTTGTAAAATTTGGACGTGTGGATCAAAAGATACAAAGGTTTGAAGTTTGCAAAATATTCTGTTTTCAATTCCTGTTTAAATGTATCTTGGACACGCTGCGTATTTCTACCGGTTGATTCGGTCGGATCGGCTGTGGAGCGTTGGATCTAAGTTAGATCGTCGGCTTAGGTAGCGCGTACCTCTTCGGCGTTAAGTGAAACTATCGAGCCGATGGATCTGCATCTAACGGTCAGCCATTGGTTTGACCTAAAGGAGCGAGCGGCGATGCGGGTCCGGGCGGCGGAGTCGTCGGTCGTTGACGGTGCCGGCGATGCAGAAAGCGAGGGAGAGAGAGGAGATGCTCACCGGGCTCAGGGGGTCACGGCGATGCTCGGGGAGGTGTTGGTCGGGCGAGGGGCGCACTAGGGTTGCAGGAATTCCTCGTCGGAGTTGCTGCGGGCGGCGATGCTCTGCTCGTAGTCGAAGATGGTGCTACAGATCAAGAGAGGACAGACCGAGGGCAGGGTTAGACGCAGGAGATCTTGGCGGAGTTGTGAGCATGAACGAGAGGGGTCGGGGCGGTCTTGGCTTACCGGGGAAACTCGTCGGAGAGGAAACAGACGGCGGTGCTTACTGTCGACGTCGGAGGCGAGGGTAGGAGGCGCCCTAGGTCAAACGGAAGGTGCTGTTAGTTTCGCATGAGCTTAGAGATCATCGTCGTGTCAAAGGGGATGAGAGGGGAGGTCTGGTTTACCGGGGATTGTCGCCGTAGTTGAAGACAGACGGCGGCGCTGGCTCGGGGCTTGTCGGAGTCGGGGTTCTGGTGCTCCCGCGGGCGAATGGGTGGCAAGGAAAGATGCACTAGGATGCGGTGAGTGTGCTCGCGTGCAGAGGTAGGTGAGAGGCGGCGGGATGTGGCCGGAATTGCTGCGAGGAGGGTCGTCGGAGTAGCAGCGGCACAGAGAGAAATTGAGGCGGCCTGGAGCGTGCGAGCGCGAGGTGTCAGAGGGGATTTATAGAGGAGAGGTAGGCGTTTCCATCTGCGTGATCAAGGCTCGGTAAAGGCTCGGCGTTAAGACGAATTACGCTGGAGAAATCAACGCGAAGGGGAGAAGAACTGTCGTCAAGGGGTTGAAGACGATGAGCAGTAATGGTGGGGTCCAACGGTCAGTGGGAAAAGAAGAGAGGAGGGAGAAGTGGGTCCCGGTTGTCTGTCTCTGTGTGGGTAGATTTCTTAGTGAGAAGAGATTCCTTCGGGGGGAAGTACTGGGCTGGACTGCTGTTGGGCCTTAGTGGGCTGCTCCTGTTTTCCTATTTTTTTTCTGTCTGCTCTCTTTTTCTTTTTCTAATTCCTTTTCTGTTTTGAATTCAAACAATTAATTCAAACAATTTCAAACAACACTCAATCAATTCAAACAACAAACTTTTCATTTGAATTTGGTTCTGTTTGGCAACATAATCCAAATCTCAAAATGAAATATTATTTTTATTTATTTTAGGATCCATTTTAATAATTAAATAAAATGGATCTTTAGTTATTAGGGTTTGATTTATTTAATAATATTTCCATTGAATTCCAATTATTTTCAAAACCAAACCAGAAGGTTTAATTTGAAAAATAAAAGAATACTTGGAAACTTATTTAAATAAATGAATAAGTTTTGGTGTTTTAATTAAAATGGGAAAGCCTTTACTTAAATAAAATTGGATATTTAAATCCTTATTATTTTATTTAAATAATCCTTTACTCATTTTAATCAAAGCAAAACCTTTTAATAAAAGATTTCAAAGTAGTAATAAAATACTTGGTGTTCATTTAAAATGGGAAAAGCTTTTACTTAAATAAAATTGGATGTTTAGATCCTTTATTTTATTTAAATATACCTTTACTCATTTTATCAAAACAAAATATTTTATTTCAAAAGCTTGGCCAAAATTAATTTGGCTCACCTTTTCATTTGAAACCAAAGTCTTTTATTAAAAGATCTAAAACAGTGTTTCCAAAACGATTTATTTTCCTTTGATAAATGTTTTATCTTTATAAATCCCTTTAGGATTATTTGATCACCAATTGGTAGGGGTTTTTGGGTTTCTTTCCAAATGTTCAAATTTCCAGATACATTCATTGAGGAATGCATTTCCCTTGATTTGAATTTGTTGAATTCAAAACTTTAGCCAAAGTTTGTTCAAGATGGGATTTTAAGTCTCTTTTTAGAAACAAAAGTTTCTTTTCACCCTGATTTTCAACAAAAGTTTATTTTGTTTATTTTATTTTCACATTACAAGATTTGGAAAATCTTGGGATGTGACAGGCTACCACCCTTAAAAGAAATCTCGTCCCGAGATTTGGGGAGGCTAGGGTTACAAGCAGGTTCAAAACAACTAGGGTACTACCACCCTTAAAAATTTTCCAACTAAACTACATCTTGGCTTGCTTGGAATCTTGAGGAAACTTCTTCTTGGAAAACTTCTGCATAGTGTCCATTATTTCCATACTTGACTCATGGGCTAAGGTTGGGTTTCTCCTTTGGCTTGTTCATCTTGTTCTTCATCTTTACTGGACAATTGCTTACATAGTGTCCTGGTTCCTTGCAATTGAAACAGTGGATATCTTGGAGTTCTTTACGTTGCTCTTGTGGACAAACTGCTACATAATGGCCTAGCTCTTTGCAGTTGTTGCACACTACTTGGCCGATCTCTTTATTCTTCGGGTTCTCTGGGCATCCACTGGGGTAGTGTCCCATTTCCTTACATTTACGACATTGCACAAGGCTCATGTCTTGCTTTGGTTTCTTGGGCTTCTTTGATCCTTTGAATTGGGTTGTCTTGTTTGGGGGTATAAGTGGTCCTTTTCCTTTGTCATCATCATTCTTGGCATACTTGGATCCTTCTTGTTTCCTTTGTTCAACAATGGCATAGACGGGGCATTGGATAGGTACATGGTCGTTTCCTTCACAAAGGTGACAAGTAACTTGAGATGTTGGGCATTGGCCAACTGGATGTTCCTCTTCACAATTGGGGCATTGATCTTCATGCTCCTTGGAAGTATGATCCTTGTCTCCACAAATATTGCATGCTGGTGCTCCATCTAGCATAATGTTCTTGTCATCCTTGTTGTCATACACTCTTTTGGGATAGTTTTCTTCCATGCTGATCATTTGATTAGTCACCTTAAGCATCAGTTGGGATTGTTCTTCCAAAAACTTTTGCAAGGTAGGGTCTTTATCACTATTGTTGGCTATGAATTGAGCTGTTAGTTGGCTCAATTGGTGTTGGGTTGCTATGAGTTCTCTCATGTTGACCTCTTGGTTGTTGTTGTTGTCACCATCCTTGATGTTGGAGTTTCTTGGAGAAGTCATCTGTTTGGGGTTGGATTGGGATTAGAATAGGCAAAAGGTTTTTCTAAGGGAATCAATCCTAATCACACACATCACAATTCACACAAGCAATGTGCAAGCAATCACAAACAAACACTCCACTCAAACAACAGTTTCAAGCACATTCTTAGGCAACAAAATATTTTTATTACACCACATAAGTTGGTGGGTTTGACTTAACTAAAATATGGTGGTCCATCTATATGGTTCACTTGTGATCTTTCCATCCTTCTTGGTTGATTCTTCTTGATTGAGATCTTTGTATCCTTGGAGAATTCTTGTCTCTTGGTCACAAATACTTCAAAGATGTTGATGGCTCCTTCTAAGTTGTTTTTCCTTAGTCTTCAAGTGAAATGTTACTCAAGACTTGTATTCTTTAGTGATATCCAAGTTGAAGTCCTTGGTGTACATGTTGAAGAAGTTGAAGTCATTAGAGTTGAAAGTGTTGAAGAAGTCCTTTGCACATGGTGTAGTCTTTGGTCATGGGGTAGGCTTTCCATTAAGTTTGAAGTAGAAGAGAAGTAGAGTTGAAACCAAAATGATTGAGGAAAGAGTTTACAAGATTGTTTTGTAAATAAGTTTTGGAATAAGACAACTCCTATTGTCTAAGGGTTTTTGTCCAATCCTAGGGTTACAAATCCTACAGGCAACACAATGCTCTGATACCATTCTGTAGCGTCCCCAACCTTTAATAAGATTGAGTCCCCTGTGTTTACAATGCTAGTCCCTGGATCAATAGCTAGCATCCACAGTTCAGATGTAATATCGAGAAACAAAGGTCATAATACAACTTTATAACCAGGATTAACATAATTTTATTACATCAAACATAGCTCATTGGCTATTTACATTACATTGCAGCGGAATAACTATAAGCATTGGGTCCTTCATCTTCAAAGTGCCACAGGCAGACATGTTGGTTGTAGGCTTTGTAATCCTAATCAATCAATCTTCACTAAAACAATCAAACCTGCAACATAATAAGTTACAGCCACAAGGGTCAATACATTTGAATTGTATTGGCAAGTGATACTTTGGTATAGTGGAGTCTATCATCTATATGCATTTGGCTAAGTGGAGTTGAGGCTTTGCATTGCTCAAAATAGATTTTTCCCTATCATTTGAAAATAAGTTTTGTTTGGCAAAAACAAATTCCAAGGCATCTATCAATCAAAGACTGAAGATCCACTCAGGGCATCTACCAATCAAAGAATGAAGATTTACTTGGCAAAAACAAATTCTCAACCAATGATTGAAGATCCTCTCAAGGCATCTACCAATCAAAGATTTAAGATTTCACACAACCCTTGTTCACCCACAAGTTTTAATTTAGAAATTGGAATGATGAGATTCTTGATTACTTCCATGTCTTGATGCTCAAATTGTCCTTTACCAGGGACATGGCTAAGTACTTAGGTTTTACACTCTGCAGAGGTGGTGCACTTTCCCCACAAGTCTTGGTTTCCCAAGAATGATCCTTCAGTAGCCTTCCCTTAGTCAAATGGACGCGTTCCAACCTATCAATCACTACCACCCTCTGTCCAAAAGACTAAGTTCCAGCATCCTAAGATCATGGCAGAGCCCATAATGCCAAGTGGTTGCACTTGAAGTTTCTCAACATTTGACATCTCAAATCTCTTTGTTTCCTGGGTGGCCATCCACAAGTGAGATACACAAGCCAAGTCCCATGGCCTTGTGAACCACTCAACCAAAAACCACCATGCAATCCCATTCCACCCAGGAGATTTATTAATCTTAGTTGTTTTATTAAACAAAACACAAGTCCTCAGACTTAGAATATTTTTCATAGTGTGAATATATATCCCACCCAAGTTTTCTATTAGCTAGGCTAAGCTTGGTAGTAATAGGATTCTTAACTTAGGAAAATCCTACTAAGGATTCATCTACTAGATTTCCTATAGCAAGGTCTATACTTAGATAAATAAAAACCATGCAAGATTTACTTTAGCAAAAACACTAATGCATATTAAAAATAATGGGATAATGATATGAAGCATCACTTGCCTTTTTGGTAGAGGGTATAAGTTCACTCCTTGTCCTTGCAACACTCACACTCTTCAAGTCACTACAATCAATCAAGCAAGGCACAAACTCAATCTACCAATCAAGCAAATCAACACACATAAAATAACAAAGTCAAAGAAATGCATGCAAGCATGCCAAGCTTTGCTTTGTTTGCAAAAGTGGTTCCTAGTGGGTCATAGACATTTGGGTACACCTAATGGTTATTTTTGTAAAGTGGCAAAGTCATGCATAGGCATGCAAAGGTTGGTTCTAATGTAGGGATGGTCCTCACTAGGCTTCTAAACTTTGTAAGTTCCAAATTGGTCATTTACCAAAATGGCAAAGTCATTTGCAAAAGGGTTTCTATTAGATTCCTAAACTTTGTAAGATCCAAATTGGTCATTTACCAAAGTGGCAAGGTTGTTAGCAAAAGGTTTCACCTCTAAAACCAATTTCAAAACAAGGCACCTATTTGGTCATTTATGTGGTGAAGAAATATGTCTACTAGGGTTTTAGTCTATAGGGTTCACCAAATGAGTTGCTATTGCAAAACTTGGTGCTTTTGGTCAAGAGGTTTGGTCCAAACATTTTCTCAAGGTTTTCTTTATGAAAGCACTTTCATAAACAAAACAAATAGTTTTAGTTAGCTAGAAATGGACTAAACTAATTAATCCATTCTATTCTTTTCCAAAATCACTTTCCAAACTATGGGTTGGTTCCTATGGTCAGCAAGGTCACAACAAACTAATTGGAAAAGGTTTTAACCTAAATATCATTTTTAAATGATTTTTCTAATGTTAGCAAGCATAAAAGAATCTGCAAAGTTAAACAAGTTAACAGATACTATTTGCTAAACTAAGGGCAGGGTTGGTTAGGGCTTGTCTTGCTGATTCCAACGACATCAAATTTGTAAAATTTGGACGTGTGGATCAAAAGATACAAAGGTTTGAAGTTTGCAAAATATTCTGTTTCAATTCTGTTTTAAGCGATCTTGGACACGCAGTATTTCTATTTGTCGGTACTGGGTTCGGTCGGATCAGTCATGAGCGTTGGATCTAAGTTAGATCGCGGCTTAGGTAGCGTACCTCTTTCGTTAAGTGAAACTATCGTAGCCGATGGATCTGCATCTAACGATCATTGGTTTGACCTAAAAGGAGCGGCGATGCGGGCCAGCCGGGCGTGAGTCGCCGGTCGTTGACGGTGCCGATGCAGTAGCGAGAGAGAGGAGATGCTCACCGGGCTCAGGGGGTCACGGCGATGCTCGGGGAGGTGTTGGTCGGGCGAGGGGCGCACTAGGGTTGCAGGAATTCCTCGTCGGAGTTGCTGCGGGCGGCGATGCTCTGCTCGTAGTCGAAGATGGTGCTACAGATCAAGAGAGGATGCAAGAGGGGGTTAGACGCAGGAGATCTTGGCGGAGTTGTGAGCATGAACGAGAGGGGTCGGGCGGTCTTGGCTTACCGGGAAACGTCGAGAGGAAACAGACGGCGGTGCTTCGTCGACGTCGGAGGCGAGGTAGGAGGCGCCCTAGGTCAAACGGAAGGTCTTTGTTAGTTTCGCATGAGCTTAGAGATCATCGTCGTGTCAAAGGGGATGAGAGGGGAGGTCTGGTTTACCGGGGATTGTCGCCGTAGTTGAAGACAGACGGCGGCGCTGGCTCGGGGCTTGTCGGAGTCGGGGTTCTGGTGCTCCCGCGGGCGAATGGGTGGCAAGGAAAGATGCACTAGGATGCGGTGAGTGTGCTTTCAGCAAGAGGTAGGTGAGAGGCGGCGGATGTGGCGGGAATTGCTGCGAGGAGGGTCGTGAGTAGCAATGACAGAGAAATTGAGGCGGCTGAGCGTCTGGCCTTGAGGTGTCGAGGGGATTTATAGAGGAGAGGTAGGCGTTTCCATCTGCGTGATCAAGGCTCGGTAAAGGCTCAAGTTAAGACGAATTACGCTGGAGAAATCAACAGAAGGGGGAGAAGAACTGTCATTGGGGTTGAAGACGATGAGCAGAATGGTGGGGTCCAATCAAGTGGGAAAAGAAGAGAGGAGGGAGAAGTGGGTCCATTGTCTGCGTCTCTGTGGGTAGATTTCTTAGTGAGAAGAGATTCCTTCGGGGGGAAGTACTGGGCTGGACTGCTGTTGGGCCTTAGTGGGCTGCTCCTGTTTTCCTATTTTTTTTCTGTCTGCTCTCTTTTTCTTTTTCTAATTCCTTTTCTGTTTTGAATTCAAACAATTAATTCAAACAATTTCAAACAACACTCAATCAATTCAAACAACAACTTTTCATTTGAATTTGGTTCTGTTTGGCAACATAATCCAAATCTCAAAATGAAATATTATTTTTATTTATTTTAGGATCCATTTTAATAATTAAATAAAATGGATCTTTAGTTATTAGGGTTTGATTTATTTAATAATATTTCCATTGAATTCCAATTATTTTCAAAACCAAACCAGAAGGTTTAATTTGAAAAATAAAAGAATACTTGGAAACTTATTTAAATAAATGAATAAGTTTTGGTGTTTTAATTAAAATGGGAAAGCCTTTACTTAAATAAAATTGGATATTTAAATCCTTATTATTTTATTTAAATAATCCTTTACTCATTTTAATCAAAGCAAAACCTTTTAATAAAAGATTTCAAAGTAGTAATAAAATACTTGGTGTTCATTTAAAATGGGAAAAGCTTTTACTTAAATAAAATTGGATGTTTAGATCCTTTATTTTATTTAAATATACCTTTACTCATTTTATCAAAACAAAATATTTTATTTCAAAAGCTTGGCCAAAATTAATTTGGCTCACCTTTTCATTTGAAACCAAAGTCTTTTATTAAAAGATCTAAAACAGTGTTTCCAAAACGATTTATTTTCCTTTGATAAATGTTTTATCTTTATAAATCCCTTTAGGATTATTTGATCACCAATTGGTAGGGGTTTTTGGGTTTCTTTCCAAATGTTCAAATTTCCAGATACATTCATTGAGGAATGCATTTCCCTTGATTTGAATTTGTTGAATTCAAAACTTTAGCCAAAGTTTGTTCAAGATGGGATTTTAAGTCTCTTTTTAGAAACAAAAGTTTCTTTTCACCCTGATTTTCAACAAAAGTTTATTTTGTTTATTTTATTTTCACATTACAAGATTTGGAAAATCTTGGGATGTGACAATATATGGATCAACCAATGGCATTGCATGTGTGTTCTCTTCACAACACACATATGGATCAACCAATGTCATTGCATGTGTGTTCTTTCCACAAACCACATTTGTACCCACTGGAGTAATTGCATGTGTGTTCTTTTCACAAACCACACATGGATCAACCAATGTCATTGAATGTGTGTTCTTTCAACAAACCACATATGGATCCACCAATGTCATTGCAAGTGTGTTCCTTTCCACAAACCACGTGGATCAACCAATGGCATTGCATGTGTGTTCTTTTCACAAACCACATATGGATCAACTAATGGCATTGCACGTGTGTTCTTTTCACAACCCACATATGGATCAACCAATGTCATTGCATGTGTGTTCTTTCCACAAACTAGATATGGATCCACCAGAGTCATTGCATGTGTGTTGTTTTCCACAAACCACATGGATCATCCAATGGCATTCCATGTGTGTTCTTTTCACAAATCAAACATGGATCAACCAATGGCATTGCACGTGTGTTCTTTTCACAACCCACATATGGATCAACCAATGTAATTGCATGTGTGTTCTTTCCACAAACCACATATGTACCCACTCAAGTAATTGCATGTGTTTTCTTTTCACAAACCACACATGGATCAACCAATGTCATTGCATGTGTGTTCTTTCCACAAACCACATATGGATCCACCAGAGTCATTGCATGTCTGTTTTTTCCACAAACCACATGGATCAACCAGAGTCATTGCATGTGTGTTCTTTCCACAAACCACACATGGATCCACCAGAGTAATGGCATGTGTTTTCATGTCACAAACCACACATGGATCCACCAATGTCATTGCATGTGTGTTCTTTCCAGGAACCACATATGGATCCACCAATGTCATTGCATGTGTGTTCTTTCCACAAACCACATATGGATCCACTAGAGTCATTGCATGTGTGTTCTTTTCAGAAACCACATATGGATCCACTAGAGTCATTGCATGTGTGTTCCTTCCACAAACCACATATGGATCCACCAGAGTCATTGCATGTGTGTTCTTTCCACAAACCAAATATGGATCCACCAATGTCATTGCATGTGTGTTATTTTCACAAACCACATATGGATCCACTAGAGTCATTGCATGTGTGTTCTTTTCACAAACCACACATGGATCCACCAGAGTCATTGCATATGTGTTCTTTCCACAAACCACATGGATTAACCAATGTCTTTACATGTGTGTTCTTTTGACAAACAACATGGATCAACCAATGGCATTGCATGTGTGTTATTGTCATAAACCACATATGGATCAACCAATGCCATTGCATGTGTGTTCATGTCACAAACCACACATGGATCCACCAATGGCATTTCATGTGTGTTCTTTCCATGAACCACATGGATCCACCAATGTCATTGCATGTGTGTTCTTCCCACAAACCACATATGGATCCACCAAAGTCATTGCATGTGTGTTCTTTTCCACAAACCACACTGGATCAACTAGACTCATTTCATGTGCGTTCTTTCCACAAACCAAATATAGATCACAAAATGTCATTGTATGTGTGTTCTTTACACAAACCAAATATGGATCCACCAATGTCATTGCATGTGTGTTCTTTTCACAAACCACATATGGATCCACTAGACTCATTGGATGTGTGTTCTTTTCACAAAACACACATGGATCCACAAGAGTCATTGGATGTGTGTTCTTTTCACAAACCACATGGATCAACCAATGTCATTACATGTGTGTTCTTTCCACAAACCACATGGATCAACCAGAGTCATTGCATTTGTGTTCTTTCCACAAACCACACATGGATCCACTAGAGTAATTGCACGTTAAGATTACCGTTATAATCATATATACTGTTGTTATTGATTCACCACATCCTCGTTCATCTCTCATTAGGCGATGAAGTTTTCTATTTTCTATATGAATTTCTAGGGTTTATCTTTTTCCTCAATTGCGCCACCCAAAGTTGTGTCCCTTTAGAGGCATAAAGACTTGCTGAGTACCCCTAGGGTCTCACACGATAAATTATTGGTTCGGATGAACAGTACCCTCGCAAGATGGATACTGGTGGAAGAGACTGATGTGGGCAACGATCATTCGGTGTAGAGATTCCGAACGGGATCCGTGAGATCTATGGGCGGATGTGCTTATTTATGGGGCATCTTATGCCGATTTGCTTCTTATCCGCATCGGATTTTGTCTTCCGCTCATTGATACTCTATTGATTGATGTGTGAGGAGATATCCCAAACTATTATATCTATCTAGGATATTTGGATCTTGTCACTTTGTGATGCTATATTTCCTTTCTTTTAGATGGAATGGCTCATGTACTATTGTATGGTGGCTTGCATACATACTCATTTGTGTATGTAGTTGATCCCTTCGCCTGCCGATTCACGCTTCTTGTCCTGATGTTTGGAAATGGTTGGGACGGTCGAAAGGTCTACCTGGAGTGGCATTTGGGCCCCAATTGCACTATTTCAACCATTTCTGATCATCCAGGCTTGTACTAGTAGCATAATTCACCGAGGTAGTTACACATTGCATGTGTGTTATTGTCATAAACCACATATGGATCAACCAATGCCATTGCATGTGTGTTCATGTCACAAACCACACATGGATCCACCAATGGCATTGCATGTGTGTTCTTTCCATGAACCACATATGGATCCACCAATGTCATTGCATGTGTGTTCTTTCCACAAACGACATATGGATCCACCAGAGTCATTGCATGTGTGTTCTTTTCCACAAACCACACTGGATCCACTAGACTCATTTCATGTGCGTTCTTTCCACAAACCACATATGGATCACAAAATGTCATTGCATGTGTGTTCTTTACACAAACCAAATATGGATCCACCAATGTCATTGCATGTGTGTTCTTTTCACAAACCACATATGGATCCACTAGACTCATTGGATGTGTGTTCTTTTCACAAACCACACATGGATCCACAAGAGTCATTGCATGTGTGTTCTTTTCACAAACCACATGGATCAACCAATGTCATTACATGTGTGTTCTTTCCACAAACCACATGGATCAACCAGAGTCATTGCATTTGTGTTCTTTCCACAAACCACACATGGATCCACTAGAGTAATTGCACGTGTGTTCATGTCACAAACCATGATGGATCCACCAATGTCATTGCATGTGTGTTCTTTCCACAAACCACATATGGATCCACCAGAGTCATTGGATGTGTGTTCTTTTCACAAACCACATATGGATCCACTAGAGTCATTGCATGTGTTTTTCCACAAACCACATCTGGATCAACAAATGCCATTGCATGTGTGTTCATTCCACAAACCAAATATGGATCCACCAATCTCATTGCATGTGTGTTCTTTTCGCAAACCACATATGGATCCACTAGAGTCATTGCATGTGTGTTCTTTTCACAAACCACACATGGATCCACCAGAGTCATTGCATGTGTGTTCTTTCCACAAACCACACCAATGTCATTGCATGTGTGTTATTTTGACAAATAACATGGATCAACCAATGGCATTGCATGTGTGTTATTGTCATAAACCACATATGGATCAACCAATGTCATTGCATGTGTGTTCATGTCACAAACCACACATCGATCCACCATTGTCATTGCATGTGTGCTCTTTCCATGTACCACATATGGATCGACCAATGTCATTGCATGTGTGTTCTTTCCACAAACCACATATGGATCCACCAATGTCATTGCATGTGTGTTCTATTCCACAAACCACATATGGATCCGCCAGAGTCATTGCATGTGTTTTTTTTCACAAACCACATATGGATCCACTAGAGTCATTGCATGTGTGTTCTTTCCACAAACCACATATGGATCCACTAGAGTCATTACATGTGTGTTCTTTTCGCAAACCATATATGGATCAACCAATGTCATTGCATGTGTGGTCTTTTTCACAAACCACATATAGATCCACTAGAGTAATTGCATGTGTGTTCTTTTCACAAACCACAATGGATCAACAAATCTCGTTGCATGTGTGTTCTTTTCACAAACCACATATGGATCCACCAATGTCATTGCATGTGTGTTATTTCCACAAACCACATATGTACCCACTAGAGTAACTGCATGTGTGTTATTTACCACAAACCACTTATGGATCCACTAGAGTCACCACACGTGTGTTCTTTCCACAAACCACATATGGATCCACTAGAGTCCTTGCATGTGTGTTCCTTTCACAAACCACATATGGACCCACCAATGCCATTGCATGTGTGTTCTTATACTAAAACTAACACTAGAGTCATTGCATGTGTCTTCTTTTCACAAACCACACATGGACCCACCAAAGTCATTGCATGTTTGTTCCTTCCACAAACCACATAGATCAAAAAATGTCATTGCATGTGTGTTCTTTTGACAAATAACATGGATCAACCAATGGCATTGCATGTGTGTTATTGTCATAAACCACATATGGATCAACCAATGTCATTGCATGTGTGTTCATGTCACAAACCGCACATGGATCCACCAATGTCATTGCATGTGTTTTCTTTCAGAACCACATATGGATCCATCAATGTCATTGCATGTGTGTTCTTTCCACAAACCACATATGGATCCACTAGAGTCATTGCATGTGTGTTATTTCCACAAACCACAAATGGATCCACCAGAGTCATTGCATGTGTGTTCTTTTCCACAAACCACATGTATCAACCAATGGCATTGCATGTGTGTTCTTTTCACAAACCATATATGGATCAACCAATGGCATTGCATGTGTGTTCTCTTCACAACACACATATGGATCAACCAATGTCATTGCATGTGTGTTCTTTCCACAAACCACATTTGTACCCACTAGAGTAATTGCATGTGTGTTCTTTTCACAAACCACACATGGATCAACCAATGTCATTGAATGTGTGTTCTTTCAACAAACCACATATGGATCCACCAATGTCATTGCAAGTGTGTTCCTTTCCACAAACCACGTGGATCAACCAATGGCATTGCATGTGTGTTCTTTTCACAAACCACATATGGATCAACTAATGGCATTGCACGTGTGTTCTTTTCACAACCCACATATGGATCAACCAATGTCATTGCATGTGTGTTCTTTCCACAAACTAGATATGGATCCACCAGAGTCATTGCATGTGTGTTGTTTTCCACAAACCACATGGATCATCCAATGGCATTCCATGTGTGTTCTTTTCACAAATCAAACATGGATCAACCAATGGCATTGCACGTGTGTTCTTTTCACAACCCACATATGGATCAACCAATGTCATTGCATGTATGTTCTTTCCACAAACCACATATGTACCCACTCAAGTAATTGCATGTGTTTTCTTTTCACAAACCACACATGGATCAACCAATGTCATTGCATGTGTGTTCTTTCCACAAACCACATATGGATCCACCAGAGTCATTGCATGTCTGTTTTTTCCACAAACCACATGGATCAACCAGAGTCATTGCATGTGTGTTCTTTCCACAAACCACACATGGATCCACCAGAGTAATGGCATGTGTTTTCATGTCACAAACCACATGGATCCACCAATGTCATTGCATGTGTGTTCTTTCCAGGAACCACATATGGATCCACCAATGTCAATGCATGTGTGTTCTTTCCACAAACCACATATGGATCCACTAGAGTCATTGCATGTGTGTTCTTTTCAGAAACCACATATGGATCCACTAGAGTCATTGCATGTGTGTTCCTTCCACAAACCACATATGGATCCACCAGAGTCATTGCATGTGTGTTCTTTCCACAAACCAAATATGGATCCACCAATGTCATTGCATGTGTGTTATTTTCACAAACCACATATGGATCCACTAGAGTCATTGCATGTGTGTTCTTTTCACAAACCACACATGGATCCACCAGAGTCATTGCATATGTGTTCTTTCCACAAACCACATGGATCAACCAATGTCTTTACATGTGTGTTCTTTTGACAAACAACATGGATCAACCAATGGCATTGCATGTGTGTTATTGTCATAAACCACATATGGATCAACCATGGCATGTGTGTTCATGTCACAAACCACACATGGATCCACCAATGGCATTTCATGTGTGTTCTTTCCATGAACCACATATGGATCCACCAATGTCATTGCATGTGTGTTCTTCCCACAAACCACATATGGATCCACCAAAGTCATTGCATGTGTGTTCTTTTCCACAAACCACACTGGATCAACTAGACTCATTTCATGTCCGTTCTTTCCACAAACCAAATATAGATCACAAAATGTCATTGTATATGTGTTCTTTACACAAACCAAATATGGATCCACCAATGTCATTGCATGTGTGTTCTTTTCACAAACCACATATGGATCCACTAGACTCATTGGATGTGTGTTCTTTTCACAAAACACACATGGATCCACAAGAGTCATTGGATGTGTGTTCTTTTCACAAACCACATGGATCAACCAATGTCATTACATGTGTGTTCTTTCCACAAACCACATGGATCAACCAGAGTCATTGCATTTGTGTTCTTTCCACAAACCACACATGGATCCACTAGAGTAATTGCATGTTTCATGTCACAAACCACACATGGATCCACCAATGTCATTGCATGTGTGTTCTTTCCACAAACCACATATGGATCCACCAGAGTCATTGCATGTGTGTTCTTTTCACAAACTACATATGGATCCACTAGAGTCATTGCATTTGTTTTTTCCACAAACCACATATGGATCAACAAATGTCATTGCATGTGTGTTCATTCCACAAACCAAATATGGATCCACCAATGTCATTGCATGTGTGTTCTTTTCGCAAACCACATATGGATCCACTAGAGTCATTCCATGTGTGTTCTTTTCACAAACCACACATGGATCCACTAGAGTCATTGCATGTGTGTTCTTTCCACAAACCACACCAATGTCATTGCATGTGTGTTATTTTGACAAATAACATGGATCAACCAATGGCATTGCATGTGTGTTATTTTCATAAACCACATATGGATCAACCAATGTTATTGCATGTGTGTTCATGTCACAAACCACACATCGATCCACCATTGTCATTGCATGTGTGCTCTTTCCATGTACCACATATGGATCGACCAATGTCATTGCATGTGTGTTCTATTCCACAAACCACATATGGATCCACCAGAGTCATTGCATGTGTTTTTTTCACAAACCACATATGGATCCACCAGAGTCATTGCATGTGTTTTTTTCACAAACCACATATGGATCAACCAATGTCATTGCATGTGTGTTCATGTCACAAACCACACATCGATCCACCATTGTCATTGCATGTGTGCTCTTTCCATGTACCACATATGGATCGACCAATGTCATTGCATGTGTGTTCTTTCCACAAACCACATATGGATCCACCAGAGTCATTGCATGTGTTTTTTTCACAAACCACATATGGATCCACTAGAGTCATTGCATGTGTGTTCTTTCCACAAACCACATATGGATCCACCAGAGTCATTGCATGTGTTTTTTTCACAAACCACATATGGATCCACCAGAGTCATTGCATGTGTTTTTTTCACAAACCACATATGGATCAACCAATGTCATTGCATGTGTGTTCATGTCACAAACCACACATCGATCCACCATTGTCATTGCATGTGTGCTCTTTCCATGTACCACATATGGATCGACCAATGTCATTGCATGTGTGTTCTTTCCACAAACCACATATGGATCCACCAGAGTCATTGCATGTGTTTTTTTCACAAACCACATATGGATCCACTAGAGTCATTGCATGTGTGTTCTTTCCACAAACCACATATGGATCCACTAGAGTCATTACATGTGTGTTCTTTTCACAAACCATATATGGATCAACCAATGTCATTGCATGTGTGGTCTTTTTCACAAACCACATATAGATCCACTAGAGTAATTGCATGTGTGTTCTTTTCACAAACCACATATGGATCAACAAATCTCGTTGCATGTGTGTTCTTTTCACAAACCACATATGCATCCACCAATGTCATTGCATGTGTGTTGTTTCCACAAACCACATATGTACCCACTAGAGTAACTACATGTGTGTTCTTTTTCAGAAACCACTTATGGATCCACTAGAGTCACCACATGTGTGTTCTTTCCACAAACAACATATGGATCCACTAGAGTCATTGCATGTGTGTTCCTTTCACAAACCACATATGGATCAACCAATGTCATTGCATGTGTGTTCTTTTCATGAACCACATATGGATCCACTAGAGTCATTGTATGTGTGTTCTTTTCACAAACCACATATGGACCCACCAATGCCATTGCATGTGTGTTCTTATACTAAAACTAACACTAGAGTCACTGCATGTGTCTTCTTTTCACAAACCACACATGGACCCACCAAAGTCATTGCATGTGTGTTCCTTCCACAAACCACATGGATCAACCAATGTCATTGCATGTGTGTTCTTTTGACAAATAACATGGATCAACCAATGGCATTGCCTGTGTGTTATTGTCATAAACCACATATGGATCAACCAATGTCATTGCATGTGTGTTCATGTCACAAACCACACATGGATCCACCAATGTCATTGCATGTGTGTTCTTTCCATGAACCACAAATGGATCCACCAATGTCATTGCGTGTGTGTTCTTTCCACCAACCACATATGGATCCACCAATGTCATTGCATGTGTGTTATTTTCCACAAACCACATATGGATCCACTAGAGTCATTGCATGTGTGTTATTTCCACAAACCACATATGGATCCACTAGAGTCATTGCATGTGTGTTCTTTTCCACAAACCACTTGTATCAACCAATGTCATTGCATGTGTGTTCTTTTCACAAACCATATATGGATCAACCAATGGCATTGCATGTGTGTTCTTTTCACAACCCACATATGGATCAACCAATGTCATTGCATGTGTGTTGTTTCCACAAACCACATATGTACCCACTAGAGTAATTGCATGTGTGTTCTTTTCCACAAACCACATATGGATCCACTAGAGTCATTGCATGTGTGTTCTTTCCACAAACTAGATATGGATCCACCAGAGTCATTGCATGTGTGTTGTTTTCCACAAACCACATGGTCATCCAATGGCATTCCATGTGTGTTCTTTTCACAAATCAAACATGGATCAACCAATGGCATTGCACGTGTGTTCTTTTCACAACCCACATATGGATCAACCAATGTCATTGCATGTGTGTTCTTTCCATAAACCACATATGTACCCACTCGAGTAATTGCATGTGTTTTCTTTTCACAAACCACACATGGATCAACCAATGTCATTGCATGTGTGTTCTTTCCACAAACCACATATGGATCCACCAGAGTCATTGCATGTCTGTTTTTTCCACAAACCACATGGATCAACCAGAGTCATTGCATGTGTGTTCTTTCCACAAGCCACACATGGATCCACCAGAGTAATGGCATGTGTTTTCATGTCACAAACCACACATGGATCCACCAATGTCATTGCATGTGTGTTCTTTCCAGGAACCACATATGGATCCACCAATGTCATTGCATGTGTGTTCTTTCCACAAACCACATATGGATCCACTAGAGTCATTGCATGTATGTTCTTTTCAGAAACCACATATGGATCCACTAGAGTCATTGCATGTGTGTTCCTTCCACAAACCACATATGGATCCACCAATGTCATTGCATGTGTCTTCTTTTCATGAACCACATATGGATCCACTAGAGTCATTGTATGTGTGTTCTTTTCACAAACCACATATGGACCCACCAATGCCATTGCATGTGTGTTCTTATACTAAAACTAACACTAGAGTCACTGCATGTGTCTTCTTTTCACAAACCACACATGGACCCACCAAAGTCATTGCATGTGTGTTCCTTCCACAAACCACATGGATCAACCAATGTCATTGCATGTGTGTTCTTTTGACAAATAACATGGATCAACCAATGGCATTGCCTGTGTGTTATTGTCATAAACCACATATGGATCAACCAATGTCATTGCATGTGTGTTCATGTCACAAACCACACATGGATCCACCAATGTCATTGCATGTGTGTTCTTTCCATGAACCACAAATGGATCCACCAATGTCATTGCGTGTGTGTTCTTTCCACCAACCACATATGGATCCACCAATGTCATTGCATGTGTGTTATTTTCCACAAACCACATATGGATCCACTAGAGTCATTGCATGTGTGTTATTTCCACAAACCACATATGGATCCACTAGAGTCATTGCATGTGTGTTCTTTTCCACAAACCACTTGTATCAACCAATGTCATTGCATGTGTGTTCTTTTCACAAACCATATATGGATCAACCAATGGCATTGCATGTGTGTTCTTTTCACAACCCACATATGGATCAACCAATGTCATTGCATGTGTGTTGTTTCCACAAACCACATATGTACCCACTAGAGTAATTGCATGTGTGTTCTTTTCCACAAACCACATATGGATCCACGAGAGTCATTGCATGTGTGTTCTTTCCACAAACTAGATATGGATCCACCAGAGTCATTGCATGTGTGTTGTTTTCCACAAACCACATGGTCATCCAATGGCATTCCATGTGTGTTCTTTTCACAAATCAAACATGGATCAACCAATGGCATTGCACGTGTGTTCTTTTCACAACCCACATATGGATCAACCAATGTCATTGCATGTGTGTTCTTTCCATAAACCACATATGTACCCACTCGAGTAATTGCATGTGTTTTCTTTTCACAAACCACACATGGATCAACCAATGTCATTGCATGTGTGTTCTTTCCACAAACCACATATGGATCCACCAGAGTCATTGCATGTCTGTTTTTTCCACAAACCACATGGATCAACCAGAGTCATTGCATGTGTGTTCTTTCCACAAACCACACATGGATCCACCAGAGTAATAGCATGTGTTTTCATGTCACAAACCACACATGGATCCACCAATGTCATTGCATGTGTGTTCTTTCCAGGAACCACATATGGATCCACCAATGTCATTGCATGTGTGTTCTTTCCACAAACCACATATGGATCCACTAGAGTCATTGCATGTATGTTCTTTTCAGAAACCACATATGGATCCACTAGAGTCATTGCATGTGTGTTCCTTCCACAAACCACATATGGATCCACCAGAGTCATTGCATGTGTGTTCTTTCCACAAACCAAATATGGATCCACCAATGTCATTGCATGTGTGTTATTTTCACAAACCACATATGGATCCACTAGAGTCATTGCATGTGTGTTCTTTTCACAAACCACACATGGATCCACTAGAGTCATTGCATACGTGTTCTTTCCACAAACCACATGGATCAACCAATGTCTTTACATGTGTGTTCTTTTGACAAACAACATGGATCAACCAATGGCATTACATGTGTGTTATTGTCATAAACCACATATGGATCAACCAATGGCATTGCATGTGTGTTCATGTCACAAAACACACATGGATCCACCAATGGCATTGCATGTGTGTTCTTTCCATGAACCACATATGGATCCACCAATGTCATTGCATGTGTGTTCTTTCCACAAACCACATATGGATCCACCAGAGTCATTGCATGTGTGTTCTTTTCCACAAACCACACTGGATCCACTAGACTCATTTCATGTGAGTTCTTTCCACAAACCACATATGGATCACAAAATGTCATTGCATGTGTTTTGTTTACACAAACCAAATATGGATCCACCAATGTCATTGCATGTGTGTTCTTTTCACAAACCACATATGGATCCACTAGACTCATTGGATGTGTGTTCTTTTCACAAACCACACATGGATCCACAAGAGTCATTGCATGTGTGTTCTTTTCACAAACCACATGGATCAACCAATGTCATTACATGTGTGTTCTTTCCACAAACCACATGGATCAACCAGAGTCATTGCATTTGTGTTCTTTCCACAAACCACACATGGATCCACTAGAGTAATTGCACGTGTGTTCATGTCACAAACCACACATGGATCCACCAATGTCATTGCATGTGTGTTCTTTCCACAAACCACATATGGATCCACCAGAGTCATTGCATGTGTGTTCTTTTCACAAACTACATATGGATCCACTAGAGTCATTGTATGTGTGTTATTGTCATAAACCACATATGGATCAACCAATGTTATTGCATGTGTGTTCATGTCACAAACCACACATCGATCCACCATTGTCATTGCATGTGTGCTCTTTCCATGTACCACATATGGATCGACCAATGTCATTGCATGTGTGTTCTATTCCACAAACCACATATGGATCCACCAGAGTCATTGCATGTGTTTTTTTCACAAACCACATATGGATCCACCAGAGTCATTGCATGTGTTTTTTTCACAAACCACATATGGATCCACTAGAGTCATTGCATGTGTGTTCTTTCCACAAACCACATATGGATCCACTAGAGTCATTGCATATGTGTTCTTTCCACAAACCACATATGGATCCACTAGAGTCATTACATGTGTTCTTTCACTAACCATATATGGATCAAACAATTTCATTGGATTTGTTGTCTTTTTCACAAACCACATATAGATCCACTAGAGTAATTGCATGTGTGTTCTTTTCCCAAACCACATATGGATCAACAAATCTCGTTGCATGTGTGTTCTTTTCACAAACCACATATGGATCCACCAATGTCATTGCATGTGTGTTCTTTCCACAAACCACATATGTACCCACTAGAGTAACTACATGTGTGTTCTTTTCCAGAAACCACTTATGGATCCACTAGAGTCACCACATGTGTGTTCTTTCCACAAACCACATATGGATCCACTAGAGTAATTGCATGTGTGTTCCTTTCACAAACCACATATGGATCAACCAATGTCATTGCATGTGTGTTCTTTTCAAGAACGACATATGGATCCACTAGAGTCATTGTATGTGTGTTCTTTTCACAAAAAACATATGGACCCACCAATGCCATTGCATGTGTGTTCTTATACTAAAACTAACACTAGAATCACTGCATGTGTCTTCTTTTCACAAACCACACATGGACCCACCAAAGTCATTGCATGTGTGTTCCTTCCACAAACCACATGGATCAACCAATGTCATTGCATGTGTGTTCTTTTGACAAATAACATGGATCAACCAATGGCATTGCTTGTGTGTTATTGTCATAAACCACATATGGATCAACCAAAGTCATTGCATGTGTGTTCATGTCACAAACCACACATGGATCCACTAATGTCATTGCATGTGTGTTCTTTCCATGAACCACAAATGGATCCACCAATGTCATTGCGTGTGTGTTCTTTCCACAAACCACATATGGATCCACTAATGTCATTGCATGTGTGTTCTTTTCCACAAACCACATATGGATCCACTAGAGTCATTGCATGTGTGTTATTTCCACAAACCACATATGGATCCACTAGAGTCATTGCATGTGTGTTCTTTTCCACAAACCACTTGTATCAACCAATGTCATTGCATGTGTGTTCTTTTCACAAACCATATATGGATCAACCAATGGCATTGCATGTCTGTTCTTTTCACAACCCACATATGGATCAACCAATGTCATTGCATGTGTGTTCTTTCCACAAACCACATATGTACCCACTAGAGTAATTGCATGTGTGTTCTTTTCCACAAACCACATATGGATCCACTAGAGTCATTGCATGTGTGTTCTTTCCACAAACTAGATATGGATCCACGAGAGTCATTGCATGTGTGTTGTTTTCCACAAACCACATGGATCATCCAATGGCATTCCATGTGTGTTCTTTTCACAAATCAAACATGGATCAACCAATGGCATTGCACGTGTGTTCTTTTCACAACCCACATATGGATCAACCAATGTCATTGCATGTGTGTTCTTTCCACAAACCACATATGTACCCACTCGAGTAATTGCATGTGTTTTCTTTTCACAAACAACACATGGATCAACCAATGTCATTGCATGTGTGTTCTTTCCACAAACCACATATGGATCCACCAGAGTCATTGCATGTCTGTTTTTTCCACAAACCACATGGATCAACCAGAGTCATTGCATGTGTGTTCTTTCACAAACCACACATGGATCCACCAGAGTAATGGCATGTGTTTTCATGTCACAAACCACACATGGATCCACCAATGTCATTGCATGTGTGTTCTTTCCATGAACCACATATGGATCCACCAATGTCATTGCATGTGTGTTCTTTCCACAAACCACATATGGATGCACCAATGTCATTGCATGTGTGTTATTTCCACAAACCACACATGGATCAATCACTAGAGTCATTGCATGTGTGTTCTTTTCCACAAACCACACATGGATCCACCAGTGGTCATTGCATGTGTGTTCTGTTCAGAAACCACATATGGATCCACTAGAGTCATTGCATGTGTGTTATTTCCACAAACCACATATGGATCCACCAGAGTCATTGCATGTGTGTTCTTTCCACAAACCAAATATGGATCCACCAATGTCATTGCATGTGTGTTATTTTCACAAACCACATATGGATCCACTAGAGTCATTGCATGTGTGTTCTTTTCACAAACCACACATGGATCCACCAGAGTCATTGCATGTGTTCTTTCCACAAACCACATGGATCAACCAATGTCTTTACATGTGTGTTCTTTTGACAAACAACATGGATCAACCAATGGCATTGCATGTGTGTTATTGTCATAAACCACATATGGATCAACCAATGGCATTGCATGTGTGTTCATGTCACAAACCACACATGAATCCACCAATGGCATTGCATGTGTGTTCTTTCCATGAACCACATATGGATCCACCAATGTCATTGCATGTGTGTTCTTTCCACAAACCACATATGGATCCACCAGAGTCATTGCATGTGTGTTCTTTTCCACAAACCACACTGGATCCACTAGACTCATTTCATGTGAGTTCTTTCCACAAACCACATATGGATCACAAAATGTCATTGCATGTGTTTTCTTTACACAAACCAAATATGGATCCACCAATGTCATTGCATGTGTGTTCTTTTCACAAACCACATATGGATCCACTAGACTCATTGGATGTGTGTTCTTTTCATAAACCACATATGGATCCACAAGAGTCATTGCATGTGTGTTCTTTTCACAAACCACATGGATCAACCAATGTCATTACATGTGTGTTCTTTCCACAAACCACATGGATCAACCAGAGTCATTGCATTTGTGTTCTTTCCACAAACCACACATGGATCCACTAGAGTAATTGCACGTGTGTTCATGTCACAAACCACACATGGATCCACCAATGTCATTGCATGTGTGTTCTTTCCACAAACCACATATGGATCCACCAATGTCATTGCATGTGTGTTCTTTTCACAAACTACATATGGATCCACTAGAGTCATTGCATGTGTGTTATTGTCATAAACCACATATGGATGAACCAATGTTATTGCATGTGTGTTCATGTCAGAAACCACACATCGATCCACCATTGTCATTGCATGTGTGCTCTTTCCATGTACCACATATGGATCGACCAATGTCATTGCATGTGTGTTCTATTCCACAAACCACATATGGATCCACCAGAGTCATTGCATGTGTTTTTTTCACAAACCACATATGGATCCACCAGAGTCATTGCATGTGTTTTTTTCACAAACCACATATGGATCCACTAGAGTCATTGCATGTGTGTTCTTTCCACAAACCACATATGGATCCATTAGAGTCATTGCATGTGTGTTCTTTCCACAAACCACATATGGATCCACTAGAGTCATTACATGTGTGTTCTTTTCACAAACCATATATGGATCAACCAATGTCATTGCATGTGTGGTCTTTTTCACAAACCACATATAGATCCACTAGAGTAATTGCATGTGTGTTCTTTTCACAAACCACATATGGATCAACAAATCTCGTTGCATGTGTGTTCTTTTCACAAACCACATATGGATCCACCAATGTCATTGCATGTGTGTTCTTTCCACAAACCACATATGTACCCACTAGAGTAACTACATGTGTGTTCTTTTCCAGAAACCACTTATGGATCCACTAGAGTCACCACATGTGTGTTCTTTCCACAAACCACATATGGATCCACTAGAGTAATTGCATGTGTGTTCCTTTCAGAAACCACATATGGATCAACCAATGTCATTGCATGTGTGTTCTTTTCAAGAACGACATATGGATCCACTAGAGTCATTGTATGTGTGTTCTTTTCACAAACCACATATGGACCCACCAATGCCATTGCATGTGTGTTCTTATACTAAAACTAACACTAGAATCACTGCATGTGTCTTCTTTTCACAAACCACACATGGACCCACCAAAGTCATTGCATGTGTGTTCCTTCCACAAACCACATGGATCAACCAATGTCATTGCATGTGTGTTCTTTTGACAAATAACATGGATCAACCAATGGCATTGCATGTGTGTTATTGTCATAAACCACATATGGATCAACCAAAGTCATTGCATGTGTGTTCATGTCACAAACCACACATGGATCCACCAATGTCATTGCATGTGTGTTCTTTCCATGAACCACAAATGGATCCACCAATGTCATTGCGTGTGTGTTCTTTCCACAAACCACATATGGATCCACCAATGTCATTGCATGTGTGTTCTTTCCACAAACCACATATGGATCCACCAGAGTCATTGCATGTGTGTTATTTCCACAAACCACATATGGATCCACTAGAGTCATTGCATGTGTGTTCTTTTCCACAAACCACTTGTATCAACCAATGTCATTGCATGTGTGTTCTTTTCACAAACCATATATGGATCAACCAACGGCATTGCATGCGTGTTCTTTTCACAACCCACATATGGATCAACCAATGTCATTGCATGTGTGTTCTTTCCACAAACCACATATGTACCCACTAGAGTAATTGCATGTGTGTTCTTTTCCACAAACCACATATGGATCCACTAGAGTCATTGCATGTGTGTTCTTTCCACAAACTAGATATGGATCCACCAGAGTCATTGCATGTGTGTTGTTTTCCACAAACCACATGGATCATCCAATGGCATTGCCTGTGTGTTCTTTTCACACACCATCCATGGATCAACCAAGGGCATTGGACGGGGGTTCTTTTCACAACCCACATATGGATCAACCAATGTCATTGCATGTGTGTTCTTTCCACAAACCACATATGTACCCACTAGTAATTGCATGTGTGTTCTTTTCACAAACAACACATGGATCAACCAATGTCATTGCATGTGTGTTCTTTCCACAAACCACATATGGATCCACCAGAGTCATTGCATGTCTGTTTTTTCCACAAACCACATGGATCAACCAGAGTCATTGCATGTGTGTTCTTTAAACAAACCACACATGGATCCACCAGAGTAATGGCATGTGTTTTCATGTCACAAACCACACATGGATCCACCAATGTCATTGCATGTGTGTTCTTTCCATGAACCACATATGGATCCACCAATGTCATTGCATTTGTGTTCTTTCCACAAACCACATATGGATGCACCAATGTCATTGCATGTGTGTTATTTCCACAAACCACACATGGATCAATAACTAGAGTCATTGCATGTGTGTTCTTTTCCACAAACCACATGGATCCACCAGTGGTCATTGCATGTGTGTTCTTCAGAAACCACATATGTATCCACTAGAGTCATTGCATGTGTGTTATTTCCACAAACCACATATGGATCCACCAGAGTCATTGCATGTGTGTTCTTTCCATGAACCACATATGGATCCACCAATGTCATTGCATGTGTGTTCTTTCCACAAACCACATATGGATCCACTAGAGTCATTGCATGTGTGTTCTTTTCACAAACCACACATGGATCCACCAGAGTCATTGCATATGTGTTCTTTCCACAAACCACATGGATCAACCAATGTCTTTACATGTGTGTTCTTTTGACAAACAACATGGATCAACCAATGGCATTGCATGTGTGTTATTGTCATAAACCACATATGGATCAACCAATGGCATTGCATGTGTGTTCATGTCACAAACCACACATGAATCCACCAATGGCATTGCATGTGTGTTCTTTCCATGAACCACATATGGATCCACCAATGTCATTGCATGTGTGTTCTTTCCACAAACCACATATGGATCCACCAGAGTCATTGCATGTGTGTTCTTTTCCACAAACCACACTGGATCCACTAGACTCATTTCATGTGAGTTCTTTCCACAAACCACATATGGATCACAAAATGTCATTGCATGTGTTTTCTTTACACAAACCAAATATGGATCCACCAATGTCATTGCATGTGTGTTCTTTTCACAAACCACATATGGATCCACTAGACTCATTGGATGTGTGTTCTTTTCATAAACCACATATGGATCCACAAGAGTCATTGCATGTGTGTTCTTTTCACAAACCACATGGATCAACCAATGTCATTACATGTGTGTTCTTTCCACAAACCACATGGATCAACCAGAGTCATTGCATTTGTGTTCTTTCCACAAACCACACATGGATCCACTAGAGTAATTGCATGTGTGTTCATGTCACAAACCACACATGGATCCACCAATGTCATTGCATGTGTGTTCTTTCCACAAACCACATATGGATCCACCAGAGTCATTGCATGTGTGTTCTTTTCACAAACTACATATGGATCCACTAGAGTCATTGCATGTGTGTTATTGTCATAAACCACATATGGATCAACCAATGTCATTGCATGTGTGTTCATGTCACAAACCACACATCGATCCACCATTGTCATTGCATGTGTGTTCTTTCCATGAACCACAAATGGATCCACCAATGTCATTGCGTGTGTGTTCTTTCCACAAACCACATATGGATCCACCAATGTCATTGCATGTGTGCTCTTTTCCACAAACCACATATGGATCCACTAGAGTCATTGCCTGTGTGTTATTTCCACAAACCACATATGTATCCACTAGAGTCATTGCATGTGTGTTCTTTTCCACAAGCCACTTGTATCAACCAATGTCATTGCATGTGTGTTCTTTTCACAAACCATATATGGATCAACCAATGGCATTGCATGTGTGTTCTTTTCACAACCCACATATGGATCAACCAATGTCATTGCATGTGTGTTCTTTCCACAAACCACATATGTACCCACTCGAGTAATTGCATGTGTTTTCTTTTCACAAACCACACATGGATCAACCAATGTCATTGCATGTGTGTTCTTTCCACAAACCACATATGGATCCACCAGAGTCATTGCATGTCTGTTTTTTCCACAAACCACATGGATCAACCAGAGTCATTGCATGTATGTTCTTTCACAAACCACACATGGATCCACCAGAGTAATGGCATGTGTTTTCATGTCACAAACGACACATGGATCCACCAATGTCATTGCATGTGTGTTCTTTCCATGAACCACATATGGATCCACCAATGTCATTGCATGTGTGTTCTTTCCACAAACCACATATGGATCCACTAGAGTCATTGCATGTATGTTCTTTTCAGAAACCACATATGGATCCACTAGAGTCATTGCATGTGTGTTCTTTCCACAAACCACATATGGATCCACCAGAGTCATTGCATGTGTGTTCTTTCCACAAACCAAATATGGATCCACCAATGTCATTGCATGTGTGTTATTTTCACAAACCACATATGGATCCACTAGAGTCATTGCATGTGTGTTCTTTTCACAAACCACACATGGATCCACCAGAGTCATTGCATATGTGTTCTTTCCACAAACCACATGGATCAACCAATGTCTTTACATGTGTGTTCTTTTGACAAACAACATGGATCAACCAATGGCATTGCATGTGTGTTATTGTCATAAACCACATATGGATCAACCAATGGCATTGCATGTGTGTTCATGTCACAAAACACACATGGATCCACCAATGGCATTGCATGTGTGTTCTTTCCATGAACCACATATGGATCCACCAATGTCATTGCATGTGTGTTCTTTCCACAGACCACATATGGATCCACCAGAGTCATTGCATGTGTGTTCTTTTCCACAAACCACACTGGATCCACTAGACTCATTTCATGTGCGTTCTTTCCACAAACCACATATGGATCACAAAATGTCATTGCATGTGTTTTCTTTACACAAACCAAATATGGATCCACCAATGTCATTGCATGTGTGTTCTTTTCACAAACCACATATGGATCCACTAGACTCATTGGATGTGTGTTCTTTTCACAAACCACACATGGATCCACAAGAGTCATTGCATGTGTGTTCTTTTCACAAACCACATGGATCAACCAATGTCATTACATGTGTGTTCTTTCCACAAACCACATGGATCAACCAGAGTCATTGCATTTGTGTTCTTTCCACAAACCACACATGGATCCACTAGAGTAATTGCATGTGTGTTCTTTTCACAAACCACACATGGATCCACCAATGTCATTGCATGTGTGTTCTTTCCACAAACCACATATGGATCCACCAGAGTCATTGCATGTGTTTTCTTTTCACAAACCACATATGGATCCACTAGAGTCATTGCATGTGTTTTTTTCACAAAACACATATGGATCAACAAATGTAATTGCATGTGTGTTCATTCCACAAACCAAATATGGATCCACCAATGTCATTGCATGTGTGTTTTTTTCGCAAACCACATATGGATCCACTAGAGTCATTGCATGTGTGTTCTTTTCACAAACCACACATGGATCCACTAGAGTCATTGCATGTGTGTTCTTTCCACAAACCACACCAATGTCATTGCATGTGTGTTATTTTGACAAATAACATGGATCAACCAATGGAATTGCATGTGTGTTATTGTCATAAACCACATATGGATCAACCAATGTCATTGCATGTGTGTTCATGTCACAAACCACACATCGATCCACCATTGTCATTGCATGTGTGCTCTTTCCATGTACCACATATGGATCGACCAATGTCATTGCATGTGTGTTCTTTCCACAAACCACATATGGATCCACCAGAGTCATTGCATGTGTTTTTTTCACAAACCACATATGGATCCACTAGAGTCATTGCACGTGTGTTCTTTCCACAAACCACATATGGATCCACTAGAGTCATTACATGTGTGTTCTTTTCACAAACCATATATGGATCAACCAATGTCATTGCATGTGTGGTCTTTTTCACAAACCACATATAGATCCACTAGAGTAATTGCATGTGTGTTCTTTTCACAAACCACATATGGATCAACAAATCTCGATGCATGTGTGTTCTTTTCACAAACCACATATGGATCCACCAATGTCATTGCATGTGTGTTCTTTCCACAAACCACATATGTACCCACTAGAGTAACTGCATGTGTGTTCTTTTCCAGAAACCACTTATGGATCCACTAGAGTCACCACATGTGTGTTATTTCCACAAACCACATATGGATCCACTAGAGTCATTGCATGTGTGTTCCTTTCACAAACCACATATGGATCAACCAATATCATTGCATGTGTGTTCTTTTCATGAACCACATATGGATCCACTAGAGTCATTGTATGTGTGTTCTTTTAACAAACCACATATGGACCCACCAATGCCATTGCATGTGTGTTCTTATACTAAAACTAACACTAGAGTCACTGCATGTGTCTTCTTTTCACAAACCACACATGGAACCACCAAAGTCATTGCATGTGTGTTCCTTCCACAAACCACATGGATCAACCAATGTCATTGCATGTGTGTTCTTTTGACAAATAACATGGATCAACCAATGGCATTGCCTATGTGTTATTGTCATAAACCACATATGGATCAACCAATGTCATTGCATGTGTGTTCATGTCACAAACCACAAATGGATCCACCAATGTCATTGCATGTGTGTTCTTTCCATGAACCACAAATGGATCCACCAATGTCATTGCGTGTGTGTTCTTTCCACAAACCACATATGGATCCGCCAATGTCATTGCATGTGTGCTCTTTTCCACAAACCACATATGGATCCACTAGAGTCATTGCCTGTGTGTTATTTCCACAAACCACATATGTATCCACTAGAGTCATTGCATGTGTGTTCTTTTCCACAAGCCACTTGTATCAACCAATGTCATTGCATGTGTGTTCTTTTCACAAACCATATATGGATCAACCAATGGCATTGCATGTGTGTTCTTTTCACAACCCACATATGGATCAACCAATGTCATTGCATGTGTGTTCTTTCCACAAACCACATATGTACCCACTAGAGTAATTGCATGTGTGTTCTTTTCCACAAACCACATATGGATCCACTAGAGTCATTGCATGTGTGTTCTTTCCACAAACTAGATATGGATCCACATGTCATTGCATCTTTGTTCTTTCCACAAACCACATGGATCATCCAATGGCATTCCATGTGTGTTCTTTTCACAAATCAAACATGGATCAACCAATGGCATTGCACGTGTGTTCTTTCACAACCCACATATGGATCAACCAATGTCATTGCATGTGTGTTCTTTCCACAAACCACATATGTACCCACTGTAATTGCATGTGTTATTTCCACAAACCAGATGGATCAACCAATGTCATTGCATGTGTGTTCTTTCCACAAACGACATATGGATCCACCAGAGTCATTGCATGTGTGATCTTTCCACAAACCACATATGGATCCACGAATGTCATTGCATGTGTGTTTTTCCACAAACCACATATGGATCCACTAGAGTCATTGCATGTGTGTTTTCTTTTCACAAACCACACATGGATCCACCAGAGTCATTGCATGTGTTTTCATGTCACAAACCACACATGGATCCACCAATGTCATTGCATGTGTGTTCTTTCCATGAACCACATATGGATCCACCAATGTCATTGCATGTGTGTTCTTTCCACAAACCACATATGGATCCACTAGAGTCATTGCATGTGTGTTCTTTTCACAAACCACATATGGATCCACTAGAGTCATTGCATGTGTGTTCTTTCCACAAACCACATATGGATCCACCAGAGTCATTGCATGTGTGTTCTTTCCACAAACCAAATATGGATCCACCAATGTCATTGCATGTATGTGATTTTCACAAACCACATATGGATCCACTAGAGTCATTAAATGTGTGTTATTTTCACAAACCACACATGGATCCACCAGAGTCACTGCATATGTGTTCTTTCCACAAACCACATAGATCAACCAATGTCTTTACATGCGTGTTCTTTTGACAAACAACATGGATCAACCAATGGCATTGCATGTGTGTTATTGTCATAAACCACATATGGATCAACCAATTGCATTGCATGTGTGTTCATGTCACAAACCACACATGGATCCACCAATGGCATTGCATGTGTGTTCTTTCCATGAACCACATATGGATCCACCAATGTCATTGCATGTGTGTTCTTTCCACAAACCACATATGGATCCACCAGAGTCATTGCATGTGTGTTCTTTTCCACAAACCACACCGGATCCACTAGACTCATTTCATGTGTGTTCTTTCCACAAACCACATATGGATCACAAAATGTCATTACATGTGTTTTCTTTACACATACCAAATATAGATCCACCAATGTCATTGCATGTGTGTTCTTTTCACAAACCACACATGGATCCACCAGAGTTATTGCATGTGTGTTCTTTCCACAAACCACACATGGATCCACAAGAGTCATTGCATGTGTGTTCTTTTCACAAACCACATGGATCAACCAATGTCATTACATGTGTGCTCTTTCCACAAACCACATGCATCAACCAGAGTCATTGCATTTGTGTTCTTTCCACAAACCACACATGGATCCACTAGAGTAATTGCACGTGTGTTCATGTCACAAACCACACATGGATCCACCAATGTCATTGCATGTGTGTTCTTTCCACAAACCACATATGGATCCACCAGAGTCATTGCATGTGTGTTCTTTTCACAAACCACATATGGATCCACTAGAGTCATTGCACTTGTTTTTTCCACAAACCACATATGGATCAACAAATGTCATTGCATGTGTGTTCATTCCACAAACCAAATATGGATCCACCAATGTCATTGCATGTGTGTTCTTTTCGCAAACCACATATGGATCCACTAGAGTCATTGCATGTGTGTTCTTTTCACAAACCACACATGGATCCACCAGAGTCATTGCATGTGTGTTCTTTCCACAAACCACACCAATGTCATTGAATGTGTGTTCTTTCCACAAACCACACCAATGGCATTGCATGTGTGTTATTGTCATAAACCACATATGTATCAACCAATGTCATTGCATGTGTGTTCATGTCACAAACCACACATCGATCCACCATTGCCATTGCATGTGTGATCTTTCCATTTACCACTTATGGATCGACCACTGTCATTGCATGTGTGTTCTTTCCACAAACCACATATGGATCCACCAATGTCATTGCATGTGTGTTCTATTCCACAAACCACATATGGATCCACTAGTCATTGCATGTGTGTTCTTTTCCACAAACCACATGTATCAACCAATGGCATTGCATGTGTGTTCTTTTCACAAACCATATATGGATCAACCAATGGCATTGCATGTGTGTTCTTTACACAAACCACATATGGATCAACCAATGTCATTGCATGCGTGTTATTTCCACAAACCACATATGTACCCACTAGAGTAATTGCATGTGTGTTCTTTTCACCAAACACATATCGAAACACTAGAGTCATTGCATGTGTGTTCTTTTCACAACCCACATATGGATCAACCAATGTCATTGCATGTGTGTTCTTTTCCACAAACAACATGGATCAACCAATGGAATTGCATGTGTGTTCTTTTCACAAACCACACATGGATCAACCAATGTCATTGCATGTGTGTTCTTTACACAAACCACATATGGATCAACCAATGTCATTGCATGTGTGTTCTTTCCACAAACCACATATGTACCCACTCGAGTAATTGCATGTGTGTTCTTTTCACAAATCACATATCGATCCACTAGAGTCATTGCATGTGTGTTCTTTTCACAAACCACACATGGATCCACCAGAGTCATTGCACCTGTGTTCTTTCCACAAACCACATGGATCAACCAATGTCATTACATGTGTGTTCTTTCCACAAACCACATGGATCAACCAGAGTCATTGCATGTGTGTTCTTTCCACAAACCACACATGGATCCACCAGAGTGATTGCATGTGTGTTCATGTTACAAACCACAAATGGATCCAATGCCATTGCATATGTGATCTTTCCATGAACCACATATGGATGCACCAATGTCATTGCATGTGTGTTCTTTCCACAGACCACATATGGATCCACTAGAGTCATTGCATGTGTGTCTTTTCACAAACCACATATGGATCCACTAGATTCATTGCATGTGTGTTATTTCCACAAACCACATATGGATACACTAGAGTCATTGCTGTATGTTCTTTTCACAAACCACATATGGATCCACTCGAGTCATTGCATGTGTGTTCTTTCCACAAACCACATATGGATCCACTAGAGTCATTACATGTGTGTTCTTTTCACAAACCATATATGGATCAACCAATGTCATTGCATGTGTGTTCTTTTTCACAAACCACATATGGATCCACTAGAGTAATTGCATGTGTGTTCTTTTCACAAACCACATATGGATCAACAAATCTCGTTGCATGTGTGTTCTTTTCACAAACCACATATGGATCCACCAATGTCATTGCATGTGTGTTCTTTCCACAAACCACATATGTACCCACTAGAGTAATTGCATGTGTGTTCTTTTCCACAAACCACTTATGGATCCACTAGAGTCATTGCATGTGTGTTCTTTCCACAAACCACATATGGATCCACTAGAGTCATTGCATGTGTGTTCCTTTCACAAACCACATATGGATCAACCAATGTCATCGCATGTGTGTTCTTTTCATGAACCACATATGGATCCACTAGAGTCATTGCATGTGTGTTCTTTTCCCAAACCACATATGGACCCACCAATGCCATTGCATGTGTGTTCTTATACTAAAACTAACACTAGAGTCATTGCATGTGTCTTCTTTTCACAAACCACACATGGACCCACCAAAGTCATTGCATGTGTGTTCCTTCCACAAACCACATGGATCAACCAATGTCATTGCATGTGTGTTCTTTTGACAAATAACATGGATCAACCAATGGCATTGCATGTGTGTTATTGTCATAAACCACATATGGATCAACCAATGTCATTGCATGTGTGTTCATGTCACAAACCACACATGGATCCACCAATGTCATTGCATGTGTGTTCTTTCCATGAACCACATATGGATCCACCAATGTCATTGCATGTGTGTTCTTTCCACAAACCACATATGGATCCACCAATGTCATTGCATGTGTGTTCTTTTCCACAAACCACATATGGATCCACTAGAGTCATTGCATGTGTGTTATTTCCACAAACCACATATGGATCCACCAGAGTCATTGCATGTGTGTTCTTTTCCACAAACCACTTGTATCAACCAATGTCATTGCATGTGTGTTCTTTTCACAAACCATATATGGATCAACCAATGGCATTGCATGTGTGTTCTTTTCACAACCCACATATGGATCAACCAATGTCATTGCATGTGTGTTCTTTCCACAAACCACATATGTACCCACTAGAGTAATTGCATGTGTGTTCTTTTCCACAAACCACATATGGATCCACTAGAGTCATTGCATGTGTGTTCTTTCCACAAACTAGATATGGATCCACCAGAGTCATTGCATGTGTGTTCTTTTCCACAAACCACATGGATCAACCAATGGCATTCCATGTGTGTTCTTTTCACAAACCACACATGGATCAACCAATGGCATTGCACGTGTGTTCTTTTCACAACCCACATATGGATCAACCAATGTCATTGCATGCGTGTTCTTTCCACAAACCACATATGTACCCACTCGAGTAATTGCATGTGTTTTCTTTTCACAAACCACACATGGATCAACCAATGTCATTGCATGTGTGTTCTTTCCACAAACCACATATGGATCCACTAGAGTCATTGCATGTGTGATCTTTCCACAAACCACATATGGATCCACCAGAGTCATTGCATGTCTGTTTTTTCCACAAACCACATGGATCAACCAGAGTCATTGCATGTGTGTTATTTCCACAAACCACACATGGATCCACCAGAGTAATGGCATGTGTTTTCATGTCACAAACCACACATGGATCCACCAATGTCATTGCATGTGTGTTCTTTCCATGAACCACATATGGATCCACCAATGTCATTGCATGTGTGTTCTTTCCACAAACCACATATGGATCCACTAGAGTCATTGCATGTGTGTTCTTTTCAGAAACCACATATGGATCCAATAGAGTCATTGCATGTGTGTTCTTTCCACAAACCACATATGGATCCACCAGAGTCATTGCATGTGTGTTCTTTCCACAAACCAAATATGGATCCACCAATGTCATTGCATGTGTGTTATTTTCACAAACCACATATGGATCCACTAGAGTCATTGCATGTGTGTTCTTTTCACAAACCACACATGGATCCACCAGAGTCATTACATATGTGTTCTTTCCACAAACCACATGGATCAACCAATGTCTTTACATGCGTGTTCTTTTGACAAACAACATGGATCAACCAATGGCATTGCATGTGTGTTATTGTCATAAACCACATATGGATCAACCAATGGCATTGCATGTGTGTTCATGTCACAAACCACACATGGATCCGCCAATGGCATTGCATGTGTGTTCTTTCCATGAACCACATATGGATCCACCAATGTCATTGCATGTGTGTTCTTTCCACAAACCACATATGGATCCACCAGAGTCATTGCATGTGTGTTCTTTTCCACAAACCACACTGGATCCACTATACTCATTTCATGTGCGTTCTTTCCACAAACCACATATGGATCAAAAAATGTCATTGCATGTGTGTTCTTTACACAAACCAAATATGGATCCACCAATGTCATTGCATGTGTGTTCTTTTCACAAACCACATATGGATCCACTAGACTCATTGCATGTGTGTTCTTTTCACAAACCACACATGGATCCACCAAAGTCATTGCTTATGTGTTCTTTCCACAAACCACATGGATCAACCAATGTCATTGCATGTGTGTTCTTTCCACAAACCACATGGATCAACCAGAGTCATTGCATGTGTGTTCTTTCCACAAACCACACATGGATCCACTAGAGTAATTGCACGTGTGTTCATGTCACAAACCACACATGGATCCACCAATGTCATTGCATGTGTGTTCTTTCCACAAACCACATATGGATCCACCAGAGTCATTGCATGTGTGTTCTTTTCACAAACCACATATGGATCCACTAGAGTCATTGCACTTGTTTTTTCCACAAACCACATATGGATCAACAAATGTCATTGCATGTGTGTTCATTCCACAAACCAAATATGGATCCACCAATGTCATTGCATGTGTGTTCTTTTCACAAACCACATATGGATCCACTAGAGTCATTGCATGTGTGTTCTTTTCACAAACCACACATGGATCCACCAGAGTCATTGCATGTGTGTTCTTTCCACAAACCACATGGATCAACCAATGTCATTGCATGTGTGTTCTTTCCACAAACCACACCAATGGCATTGCATGTGTTATTGTCATAAACCACATATGGATCAACCAATGTCATTGCATGTGTGTTCATGTCACAAACCAGACATGGATCCACCATTGTCATTGCATGTGTGCTCTTTCCATGTACCACATATGGATCGACCAATGTCATTGCATGTGTGTTCTTTCTACAAACCACATATGGATCCACCGATGTCATTGCATGTGTGTTCTTTTCCACAAACCACATATGGATCCACCAGTGTCATTGCATGTGTGTTCTTTTCCACAAACCACATGTATCAACCAATGGCATTGCATGTGTGTTCTTTTCACAAACCATATATGGATCAACCAATGGCATTGCATGTGTGTTCTTTTCACAACCCACATATGGATCAACCAATGTCATTGCATGTGTGTTATTTCCACAAACCACATATGTACCCACTAGAGTAATTGCATGTGTGTTCTTTTCCACATACCACATATGGTACACTAGAGTCATTGCATGTGTGTTCTTTCCACAAACTACATATGGATCCACCAGAATCATTGCATGTCTGTTCTTTCCACAAACTACATATGGATCTACCAATGTCATTGCATGTGTGTCCTTTCCACAAACCACATATGGTACCACCAGAGTCATTGCATGTGTGTTCTTTTCACAAACCACATATGGATCCACTACTATCATTGCATGTGTTTTCTTTCCACAAACCACATATGTACCCACTGAGTAATTGCATGTGTGTTCTTTTCACAAATCACATATGGATCCACTAGAGTCATTGCATGTGTGTTCTTTTCACAAACCACACATGGATCCACCAATGTCATTGCAGCTGTGTTCTTTCCACAAACCACATGGATCAACCAATGTCATTTCATGTGTGTTCTTTCCACAAACCACATGGATCAACCATTGTCATTGCATGTGTGTTCTTTCCACAAACCACACATGGATCCACCAGAGTGATTGCATGTGTTTTCATGTTACAAACCACAATGGATCCACCAATGCCATTGCATATGTGTTCTTTCCATGAACCACATATGGATCCACCAATGTCATTGCATGTGTGTTCTTTCCACAAACCACATATGGATCCACTAGAGTCATTGCATGTGTGTCTTTTCACAAACCACATATGGATCCACTAGATTCATTGCATGTGTGTTCTTTCCACAAACCACATATGGATCCACTAGAGTCATTGCATGCATGTTCTTTTCACAAACCACATATGGATCCACTAGAGTCATTGCATGTGTGTTCTTTCCACAAACCACATATGGATCCACTAGAGTCATTACATGTGTGTTCTTTTCACAAACCATATATGGATCAACCAATGTCATTGCATGTGTGTTATTTTACACAAACCACATATGGATCCACTAGAGTAATTGCATGTGTGTTATTTTCACAAACCACATATGGATCAACAAATCTTGTTGCATGTGTGTTCTTTTCACAAACCACATATGGATCCACCAATGTCATTGCATGTGTGTTCTTTCCACAAACCACATATGTACCCACTAGAGTAATTGCATGTGTGTTCTTTTCCACAAACCACTTATGGATCCACTAGAGTCATTGCATGTGTGTTCTTTCAACAAACCACATATGGATCCACTAGAGTCATTGCATGTGTGTTCCTTTCACAAACCACATATGGATCAACCAATGTCATTGCATGTGTGTTATTTGCATGAGCCACATATGGATCCACTAGAGTCATTGCATGTGTGTTCTTTTCACAAACCACATATGGACCCACCAATGCCATTGCATGTGTGTTATTATACTAAAACTAACACTAGAGTCATTGCATGTGTCTTATTTTCACAAACCACACATGGACCCACCAAAGTCATTGCATGTGTGTTCCTTCCACAAACCACATGGATCAACCAATGTCATTTCATATGTGTTCTTTTGACAAATAACATGGATCAACCAATGGCATTGCATGTGTGTTATTGTCATAAACCACATATGGATCAACCAATGTCATTGCATGTGTGTTCATGTCACAAACCACACATGGATCCACCAATTTCATTGCATGTGTGTTCTTTCCATGAACCACATATGGATCCACCAATGTCATTGCATGTGTGTTCTTTCCACAAACCACATATGGATCCACCAATGCAATTGCATGTGTGTTCTTTTCCACAAACCACATATGGATCCACTAGAGTCATTGTATGTGTGTTATTTCCACAAACCACACATGGATCCACCAGAGTCATTGCATGTGTGTTCTTTTACACAAACCACTTGTATCAACCAATGTCATTACATGTGTGTTCTTTTCACAAACCATATATGGATGAACCAATGGCATTGCATGTGTGTTCTTTTTAGAACCCACATATGGATTAACCAATGTCATTGCATGCTGTTCTTTGCAGAAACCACATATGTACCCACTAGAGTATTTGCATGTGTGTTCTTTTCCACAAACCACATATGGATCCATTAGAGTCATTGCATTTGTGTTCTTTCCACGAACTACATTTGGATCCACCAGAGTCATTGCATGTATGTTCTTTTCCACAAACCACATGGATCAACCAATGGCATTGCACGTGTGTTATTTTCACAAACCACACATGGATCAACCAATGGCATTGCATGTGTGTTCTTTGCACAACCCACATATGGATCAACCAATGTTATTGCATGCATGTTTTTTCCACAAACCACATATGTACCCACTCGAGTAATTGCATGTGTGTTATTGTCACAAACCACACATGGATCAACCAATGTCATTGCATGTATGTTATTTCCACAAACACATATGGATCCACTAGAATCATTGCATGTCTATTATTTCCATGAACCACATGGATCAACCATAGTCATGGCATGTGTGTCCTTTCCACAAACCACACATGGATCCACTAGATTAATATCATGTGTGTTCATGTCACAAACAACACATGGATCCACCAATGTGATTGCCTGTGTGTTCTTTCCATGAACCACATACGGATCCACCAATGTCATTGCATGTGTGTTCTTTCCACAAACCATATATGGATCCACTAGAGTCATTGCATGTGTGTTCTTTTCATAAACCACATATGGATCCACTAGAGTCATTGCATGTGTGTTCTTTCCACAAACCACATATGGATCCACCAGAGTCATTGGATGTGTGTTCTTTCCACAAACCAAATATGGATCCACCAATGTCATTGCATGTGTGTTATTTTCACAAACCACATATGGATCCACTAGAGTCATTGCATGTACGTTCTTTTCACAAACCACACATGGTTCCACCAGAGTCATTGCATATGTGTTCTTTCCACAAACCACATGGATCAACCAATGTCTTTACATGTGTGCTCTTTTGACAAACAACATGGATCAACCAATGTCATTGCATGTGTGTTATTGTCATGAACCACATATGGATCAACCAATGGCATTGCATGTGTGTTCATGTCACAAACCACACATGGATTCACCAATGGCATTGCATGTGCTCTTTGCATGAACCACATATGGATCCACCAATGTCATTGCATGTGTGTTCTTTCCACAAACCACATATGGATCCACCAGAGTCATTGCATGTGTGTTCTTTTCCACAAACCACACTGGATCCACTAGACTCATTTCATGTGCGTTCTTTCCACAAACCACATATGGATCACAAAATGCCATTGCATGTGTGTTCTTTACACAAACCAAACATGTAACAACCAATGTCATGGCATGTGTGTTCTTTTCACAAACCACATATGGATCCACTAGACTCATTGCATGTGTGTTCTTTTCACAAACCACACATGGATCCACCAGAGTCATTGCATGTGTGGTCTTTCCACAAACCACATGGATCAACCAATGTCATTACATGTGTGTTCTTTCCACAAACCACATGGATCAACCTGAGTCATTGCATGTGTGTTCTTTCCACAAACCACACATGGATCCACTAGAGTAATTGCACGTGTGTTCATGTCACACACCACACATGGATCCACCAATGTCATTGCATGTGTTTTCTTCCCATGAACCACATATGGATCCACTAATGTAATTGCATGTGTGTTCTTTCCACAAACCATATATGGATCCACCAGAGTCATTGCATGTGTGTTCTTTTCACAAACCACATATGGATCCACTAGAGTCATTGCATGTGTTTTTTTCCACAAACCACATATGGATCAACAAATGTCATTGCATGTGTGTTCATTCCACAAACCAAATATGGATCCACCAATTTCATTGCATGTGTGTTCTTTTTGCAAACCACATATGGATCCACAAGAGTCATTGCATGTGTGTTCTTTTCACAAACCACACATGGATCCACCAGAGTCATTGCATATGTGTTCTTTCCACATACCACATGGATGAACCAATGTGATTGCATGTGTGTTCTTTTGACAACTAACATGGATCAACCAATGGCATGCATGTGTGTTATTGTCATAAACCACATATGGATCAACCAATGTCATTGCATGTGTGTTCATGTCACAAACCACAGATGGATCCAGCATTGTCATTGCATGTGTGCTCTTTCCATGAACCACATATGGATCGACCAATGTCATTGCATGTGTGTTCTTTCCACAAACCACATATGGATCCGCCAATGTCATTGCATGTGTGTTCTTTTCCACAAACCACATATGGATCCACCAGAGTCATTGCATGTGTGTTCTTTTCCACAAACCACATGTATCAACCAATGGCATTGCATGTGTGTTCTTTTCTCAAACCATATATGGATCAACCAATGGCATTGCATGTGTGTTCTTTTGAAAAACCCACATATGGATCAACCAATGTCATCGCATGTGTGTTATTTCCACAAACCACATATGTACCCACTAGAGTAATTGCATGTGTGTTCTTTTTCATAAACCACATATGGTACACTAGAGTTGTTGCATGTGTGTTCTTTCCACAAACTACACATGGATCCACCAGAGTCATTGCATGTGTGTTCTTTCCACAAACCACATGGATAAACCAATGTCATTGCATGTGTGTTCTTTTGACAAATAGCATGGATCAACCAACGGCATTTCATGTGTGTTATTGTCGTAAACCACATATGGATCAACCAATGTCATTGCATGTGTGTTCATGACACAAACTACACATGGATCCACCAATGTCAATGCATGTGTGTTCTTTCCATGAACCACATGTGGATCCACCAATGTCATTGCATGTGTGTTCTTTCCACAAACCACATATGGATCCACCAATGTCATTGCATGTGTGTTCTTTTCTACAAACCACATGTATCAACCAATGGCATTGCATGTGTGTTCTACTCAGAAACCACATATGGATCAACAAATGCCATTGCATGTGTGTTGTTTACACAAACCAAATATGGATCCACCAATGTCATTGCATGTGTGTTCTTTTCACAAACCACATATGGATCTACTAGACTCATTGCATGTGTGTTCTTTTCACAAACCACACATGTATCCACCAGAGTCATTGCATGTGTGTTCTTTCCACAAACCACATGGATCAACCAATGTCATTACATGTGTGTTCTTTCCACAAACCACATGGATGAACCAGAGTAATTGCATGTGTGTTCTTTCCACAAACAACACATGGATCCACCAGAGTAATTGCATGTGTGTTCAGGTAACAAACCACACATGGATCCACCAATGTCATTGCATGTGTGTTATTTCCATGAACCACATATGGATCCACCAATGTCATTGCATGTGTGTTCTTTCCACAAACCACATATGGCTCCACCAGAGTCATTTCATGTGTGTTCTTTTCACAAACCACATATGGATCCACTAGAGTCATTGCATGTGTGTTCTTTCCACAAACCACATATGGATCAACAAATGTCATTTCATGTGTGTACTTTCCACAAACCAAATATGGATCCACCAATGTCATTGCATGTGTGTTCTTTTCACAAACCACATATGGATCCACTAGAGTCATTGCATCTGTGTTCTTTTCACAAACCACACATGGATCCACCAGAGTCATTGCATGTGTGTTCTTTCCACAAACCACATGGATCAACCAATGTCATTGCATGTGTGTTCTTTTGACAAATAACATGGATCAACCAACGGCATTGCATGTGTGTTATTGTCATAAAGCACATATGGATCAACCAATGTCATTGCATGTGTGCTCATGTCACAAACCACACATGGATCCACCAATGTCAATGCATGTGTGTTCTTTCCATGAACCACATATGGATCCACCAATGTCATTGCATGTGTGTTCTTTCCACAAACCACATATGGATCCACCTATGTCATTGCATCTGTGTTCTTTTCCACAAACCACATGTATCAACCAATGGCATTGCATGTGTGTTCTTTTCACAAACCATATATGGATCAACCAATGGCATTGCATGTGTGTTCTTTTCACAACCCACATATGGATCAACCAATTTCATTGCATGTGTGTTATTTCCACAAACCACATATGTACCCACTAGAGTAATTGCATGTGTGTTCTTTTCCACAAACCACATATGGTCCACTAGAGTCATTGCATGTGTGTTCTTTCCACAAACTACATATGGATCCACCAGAGTCATTGCATGTGTGTTCTTTTCCACAAACCACATGGATCAACCAATGGAATTGCATGTGTGTTCTTTTCACAAACCACAGATGGATCAACCAATGGCATTGCATGTGTGTACTTTTCACAACCCACATATGGATCAACCAATGTCATTGCATGCGTGTTCTTTCCACAAACCACATATGTACCCACTCGAGTAATTGCATGTGTGTTCTTTTCACAAACCACATATGGATCCACTAGAGTCATTGCATGTGTGTTCTTTTCACAAACCACACATGGATCCGCCAGAGTCATTGCATCTGTGTTCTTTCCACAAACCACATGGATCAACCAATGTCATTACATGTGTGTTCTTTCCACAAACCACATGGATCAACTAGAGTCATTGCATGTGTGTTCTTTCCACAAACCACACATGGATCAACCAGAGTCATTGCATGTGTGTTCTTTCCACAAACCACATATCGATCCACTAGAGTCATTGCATGTGTGTTATTTCCACAAACCACATATGGATCCACTAGAGTCATTGCATGTGTGTTCTTTTCGACAAACCACTTGTATCAACCAATGTCATTGCATGTGTGTTCTTTTCACAAACCATATATGGATCAACCAATGGCATTGCATATGTGTTCTTTTCACAACCCACATATGGATCAACCAATGTCATTGCATGTGTGTTCTTTCCACAAACCACATATGTACCCACTAGAGTAATTGCATGTGTGTTCTTTTCCACAAACCACATATGGATCCACTAGAGTCATTGCATGTGTGTTCTTTCCACAAACTAGATATGGATCCACCAGAGTCATTGCATGTGTGTTGTTTTCCACAAACCACATGGATCATCCAATGGCATTCCATGTGTGTTCTTTTCACAAATCAAACATGGATCAACCAATGGCATTGCACGTGTGTTCTTTTCACAACCCACATAAGGGTCAACCAATGTCATTGCATGTGTGTTCTTTCCAAAAACCACATATGTACCCACTCGAGTAATTGCATGTGTTTTCTTTTCACAAACCACACATGGATCAACCGATGTCATTGCATGTGTGTTCTTTCCACAAACCACATATGGATCCACCAGAGTCATTGCATGTCTGTTTTTTCCACAAACCACATGGATCAACCAGAGTCATTGCATGCTTGTTCTTTCACAAACCACACATGGATCCACCAGAGTAATGGCATGTGTTTTCATGTCACAAACCACACATGGATCCACCAATGTCATTGCATGTGTGTTCTTTCCATGAACCACATATGGATCCACCAATGTCATTGCATGTGTGTTCTTTCCACAAACCACATATGGATCCACTAGAGTCATTGCATGTGTGTTCTTTTCAGAAACCACATATGGATCCACTAGAGTCATTGCATGTGTGTTCTTTCCACAAACCACATACGGATCCACCGGAGTCATTGCATGTGTGTTCTTTCCACAAACCAAATATGGATCCACCAATGTCATTGCATGTGTGTTATTTTCACAAACCACATATGGATCCACTAGAGTCATTCCATGTGTGTTCTTTTCACAAACCACATATGGATCCACCAGAGCCATTGCACGTGTGTTCTTTCCACAAACCACACATGGATCCACTAGAGTAATTGCACGTGTGTTCATGTCACAAACCACACATGGATCAACCAATGTCATTGCATGTGTGTTCTTTCCACAAACCATATATGGATCCAGCAGAGTCATTGCATGTGTGTTCTGTTCACAAACCACATATGGATCCACTAGAGTCATTGCATGTGTTTTTTCCACAAACCACATATGTATCAACAAATTTCATTGCATGTGTGTTCATTCCACAAACCACACATGGATCCACCAGAGTCATTGGATGTGTGTTCTTTTCACAAACCACATGGATCAACCAATGTCATTACATGTGTGTTCTTTCCACAAACCACATGGATCAACCAGAGTCATTGCATTTGTGTTCTTTCCACAAACCACACATGGATCCACTAGAGTAATTGCACGTTAAGATTACCGTTATAACTGTTATAACTGTTGTTATTGATTCACGGACATCCGTCTATCTCTGGTTAGGCGGATGGTTAGCGAGTTTTCTATAGAATTTCTAGGGTTTATCTTTTCCTGCAATTGCGTCACCCAGGTTGTGTCCCCTTTAGAGGCATAAAGACTTGCTGAGTACCCCTAGGGTCTCACACGATAAATTATTGGTTCAGATGAACAGGTACCCTCGCAAGATGGATACTGGGTGGAAGAGACGGACGATGTGGGCAACGATCATTCGGTGTAGAGATTCCGGGAACAGGGATCCGTGAGATCTGTGGGCGGGATGTGCTTATTTATGGGGCATCTTATGCCGATTTGCTTCTTATCCGTACTCGGATTTTGTCTTCCGCTTCCGCTTGATACTCTATTGATTGATGTGTGAGGAGATATCCCAAACTATTATATCTATCTAGGATATTTGGATCTTGCTGTATGGCGTTGCTATATTTCCTTTCTTTTTAGATGGAATGGCTCTGATGTACTATTGTATGGTGGCTTGCATACATACTCATTTGTGTATGTAGTTGATCCCTTCGCCGATTCACGCCGTTCTTGTCCCGATGTTTGGAAATGGTTGGGACGGTCGAAAGGTCTACCTGTGAGTGGCATTTGGGCCCCACCGTACTATTTCAACCATTTCTGATCATCCAGGCTTGTACTAGGAGCATAATTCACCGAGGTAGTTACACATTGCATGTGTGTTATTGTCATAAACCACATATGGATCAACCAATGCCATTGCATGTGTGTTCATGTCACAAACCACACATGGATCCACCAATGGCATTGCATGTGTGTTCTTTCCATGAACCACATATGGATCCACCAATGTCATTGCATGTGTGTTCTTTCCACAAACGACATATGGATCCACCAGAGTCATTGCATGTGTGTTCTTTTCCACAAACCACACTGGATCCACTAGACTCATTTCATGTGGGTTCTTTCAACAAACCACATATGGATCACAAAATGTCATTGCATGTGTGTTCTTTACACAAACCAAATATGGATCCACCAATGTCATTGCATGTGTGTTCTTTTCACAAACCACATATGGATCCACTAGACTCATTGGATGTGTGTTCTTTTCACAAACCACACATGGATCCACAAGAGTCATTGCATGTGTGTTCTTTTCACAAACCACATGGATCAACCAATGTCATTACATGTGTGTTCTTTCCACAAACCACATGGATCAACCAGAGTCATTGCATTTGTGTTCTTTCCACAAACCACACATGGATCCACTAGAGTAATTGCACGTGTGTTCATGTCACAAACCACAGATGGATCCACCAATGTCATTGCATGTGTGTTCTTTCCACAAACCACATATGGATCCACCAGAGTCATTGGATGTGTGTTCTTTTCACAAACCATATATGGATCCACTAGAGTCATTGCATGTGTTTTTCCACAAACCACATCTGGATCAACAAATGCCATTGCATGTGTGTTCATTCCACAAACCAAATATGGATCCACCAATGTCATTGCATGTGTGTTCTTTTCGCAAACCACATATGGATCCACTAGAGTCATTGCATGTGTGTTCTTTTCACAAACCACACATGGATCCACCAGAGTCATTGCATGTGTGTTCTTTCCACAAACCACACCAATGTCATTGCATGTGTGTTATTTTGACAAATAACATGGATCAACCAATGGCATTGCATGTGTGTTATTGTCATAAACCACATATGGATCAACCAATGTCATTGCATGTGTGTTCATGTCACAAACCACACATCGATCCACCATTGTCATTGCATGTGTGCTCTTTCCATGTACCACATATGGATCGACCAATGTCATTGCATGTGTGTTCTATTCCACAAACCACATATGGATCCACCAGAGTCATTGCATGTGTTTTTTTTCACAAACCACATATGGATCCACTAGAGTCATTGCATGTGTGTTCTTTCCACAAACCACATATGGATCCACTAGAGTCATTACATGTGTGTTCTTTTCACAAACCATATATGGATCAACCAATGTCATTGCATGTGTGGTCTTTTTCACAAACCACATATAGATCCACTAGAGTAATTGCATGTGTGTTCTTTTCACAAACCACAATGGATCAACAAATCTCGTTGCATGTGTGTTCTTTTCACAAACCACATATGGATCCACCAATGTCATTGCATGTGTGTTCTTTCCACAAACCACATATGTACCCACTAGAGTAACTGCATGTGTGTTATTTACCACAAACCACTTATGGATCCACTAGAGTCACCACACGTGTGTTCTTTCCACAAACCACATATGGATCCACTAGAGTCCTTGCATGTGTGTTCCTTTCACAAACCACATATGGACCCACCAATGCCATTGCATGTGTGTTCTTATACTAAAACTAACACTAGAGTCATTGCATGTGTCTTCTTTTCACAAACCACACATGGACCCACCAAAGTCATTGCATGTTTGTTCCTTCCACAAACCACATAGATCAAAAAATGTCATTGCATGTGTGTTCTTTTGACAAATAACATGGATCAACCAATGGCATTGCATGTGTGTTATTGTCATAAACCACATATGGATCAACCAATGTCATTGCATGTGTGTTCATGTCACAAACCGCACATGGATCCACCAATGTCATTGCATGTGTTTTCTTTCCAGGAACCACATATGGATCCATCAATGTCATTGCATGTGTGTTCTTTCCACAAACCACATATGGATCCACTAGAGTCATTGCATGTGTGTTATTTCCACAAACCACAAATGGATCCACCAGAGTCATTGCATGTGTGTTCTTTTCCACAAACCACATGTATCAACCAATGGCATTTCATGTGTGTTCTTTTCACAAACCATATATGGATCAACCAATGGCATTGCATGTGTGTTCTCTTCACAACACACATATGGATCAACCAATGTCATTGCATGTGTGTTCTTTCCACAAACCACATTTGTACCCACTAGAGTAATTGCATGTGTGTTCTTTTCACAAACCACACATGGATCAACCAATGTCATTGAATGTGTGTTCTTTCAACAAACCACATATGGATCCACCAATGTCATTGCAAGTGTGTTCCTTTCCACAAACCACGTGGATCAACCAATGGCATTGCATGTGTGTTCTTTTCACAAACCACATATGGATCAACTAATGGCATTGCACGTGTGTTCTTTTCACAACCCACATATGGATCAACCAATGTCATTGCATGTGTGTTCTTTCCACAAACTAGATATGGATCCACCCGAGTCATTGCATGTGTTGTTTTCCACAAACCACATGGATCATCCAATGGCATTCCATGTGTGTTCTTTTCACAAATCAAACATGGATCAACCAATGGCATTGCACGTGTGTTCTTTTCACAACCCACATATGGATCAACCAATGTCATTGCATGTATGTTCTTTCCACAAACCACATATGTACCCACTCAAGTAATTGCATGTGTTTTCTTTTCACAAACCACACATGGATCAACCAATGTCATTGCATGTGTGTTCTTTCCACAAACCACATATGGATCCACCAGAGTCATTGCATGTCTGTTTTTTCCACAAACCACATGGATCAACCAGAGTCATTGCATGTGTGTTCTTTCCACAAACCACACATGGATCCACCAGAGTAATGGCATGTGTTTTCATGTCACAAACCACACATGGATCCACCAATGTCATTGCATGTGTGTTCTTTCCAGGAACCACATATGGATCCACCAATGTCAATGCATGTGTGTTCTTTCCACAAACCACATATGGATCCACTAGAGTCATTGCATGTGTGTTCTTTTCAGAAACCACATATGGATCCACTAGAGTCATTGCATGTGTGTTCCTTCCACAAACCACATATGGATCCACCAGAGTCATTGCATGTGTGTTCTTTCCACAAACCAAATATGGATCCACCAATGTCATTGCATGTGTGTTATTTTCACAAACCACATATGGATCCACTAGAGTCATTGCATGTGTGTTCTTTTCACAAACCACACATGGATCCACCAGAGTCATTGCATATGTGTTCTTTCCACAAACCACATGGATCAACCAATGTCTTTACATGTGTGTTCTTTTGACAAACAACATGGATCAACCAATGGCATTGCATGTGTGTTATTGTCATAAACCACATATGGATCAACCAATGCCATTGCATGTGTGTTCATGTCACAAACCACACATGGATCCACCAATGGCATTTCATGTGTGTTCTTTCCATGAACCACATATGGATCCACCAATGTCATTGCATGTGTGTTCTTCCCACAAACCACATATGGATCCACCAAAGTCATTGCATGTGTGTTCTTTTCCACAAACCACACTGGATCAACTAGACTCATTTCATGTGCGTTCTTTCCACAAACCAAATATAGATCACAAAATGTCATTGTATGTGTGTTCTTTACACAAACCAAATATGGATCCACCAATGTCATTGCATGTGTGTTCTTTTCACAAACCACATATGGATCCACTAGACTCATTGGATGTGTGTTCTTTTCACAAAACACACATGGATCCACAAGAGTCATTGGATGTGTGTTCTTTTCACAAACCACATGGATCAACCAATGTCATTACATGTGTGTTCTTTCCACAAACCACATGGATCAACCAGAGTCATTGCATTTGTGTTCTTTCCACAAACCACACATGGATCCACTAGAGTAATTGCACGTGTGTTCATGTCACAAACCACACATGGATCCACCAATGTCATTGCATGTGTGTTCTTTCCACAAACCACATATGGATCCACCAGAGTCATTGCATGTGTGTTCTTTTCACAAACTACATATGGATCCACTAGAGTCATTGCATTTGTTTTTTCCACAAACCACATATGGATCAACAAATGTCATTGCATGTGTGTTCATTCCACAAACCAAATATGGATCCACCAATGTCATTGCATGTGTGTTCTTTTCGCAAACCACATATGGATCCACTAGAGTCATTCCATGTGTGTTCTTTTCACAAACCACACATGGATCCACTAGAGTCATTGCATGTGTGTTCTTTCCACAAACCACACCAATGTCATTGCATGTGTGTTATTTTGACAAATAACATGGATCAACCAATGGCATTGCATGTGTGTTATTTTCATAAACCACATATGGATCAACCAATGTTATTGCATGTGTGTTCATGTCACAAACCACACATCGATCCACCATTGTCATTGCATGTGTGCTCTTTCCATGTACCACATATGGATCGACCAATGTCATTGCATGTGTGTTCTATTCCACAAACCACATATGGATCCACCAGAGTCATTGCATGTGTTTTTTTCACAAACCACATATGGATCCACTAGAGTCATTGCATGTGTTTTTTTCACAAACCACATATGGATCCACTAGAGTCATTGCATGTGTGTTCTTTCCACAAACCACATATGGATCCACTAGAGTCATTACATGTGTGTTCTTTTCACAAACCATATATGGATCAACCAATGTTATTGCATGTGTGGTCTTTTTCACAAACCACATATAGATCCACTAGAGTAATTGCATGTGTGTTCTTTTCCCAAACCACATATGGATCAACAAATCTCGTTGCATGTGTGTTCTTTTCACAAACCACATATGGATCCACCAATGTCATTGCATGTGTGTTCTTTCCACAAACCACATATGTACCCACTAGAGTAACTGCATGTGTGTTCTTTTCCAGAAACCACTTATGGATCCACTAGAGTCACCACATGTGTGTTCTTTCCACAAACCACATATGGATCCACTAGAGTAATTGCATGTGTGTTCCTTTCACAAACCACATATGGATCAACCAATGTCATTGCATGTGTGTTCTTTTCAAGAACGACATATGGATCCACTAGAGTCATTGTATGTGTGTTCTTTTCACAAACCACATATGGACCCACCAATGCCATTGCATGTGTGTTCTTATACTAAAACTAACACTAGAATCACTGCATGTGTCTTCTTTTCACAAACCAAACATGGACCCACCAAAGTCATTGCATGTGTGTTCCTTCCACAAACCACATGGATCAACCAATGTCATTGCATGTGTGTTCTTTTGACAAATAACATGGATCAACCAATGGCATTGCTTGTGTGTTATTGTCATAAACCACATATGGATCAACCAAAGTCATTGCATGTGTGTTCATGTCACAAACCACACATGGATCCACCAATGTCATTGCATGTGTGTTCTTTCCATGAACCACAAATGGATCCACCAATGTCATTGCGTGTGTGTTCTTTCCACAAACCACATATGGATCCACTAATGTCATTGCATGTGTGTTCTTTTCCACAAACCACATATGGATCCACTAGAGTCATTGCATGTGTGTTATTTCCACAAACCACATATGGATCCACTAGAGTCATTGCATGTGTGTTCTTTTCCACAAACCACTTGTATCAACCAATGTCATTGCATGTGTGTTCTTTTCACAAACCATATATGGATCAACCAATGGCATTGCATGTGTGTTCTTTTCACAACCCACATATGGATCAACCAATGTCATTGCATGTGTGTTCTTTCCACAAACCACATATGTACCCACTAGAGTAATTGCATGTGTGTTCTTTTCCACAAACCACATATGGATCCACTAGAGTCATTGCATGTGTGTTCTTTCCACAAACTAGATATGGATCCACGAGAGTCATTGCATGTGTGTTGTTTTCCACAAACCACATGGATCATCCAATGGCATTCCATGTGTGTTCTTTTCACAAATCAAACATGGATCAACCAATGGCATTGCACGTGTGTTCTTTTCACAACCCACATATGGATCAACCAATGTCATTGCATGTGTGTTCTTTCCACAAACCACATATGTACCCACTCGAGTAATTGCATGTGTTTTCTTTTCACAAACAACACATGGATCAACCAATGTCATTGCATGTGTGTTCTTTCCACAAACCACATATGGATCCACCAGAGTCATTGCATGTCTGTTTTTTCCACAAACCACATGGATCAACCAGAGTCATTGCATGTGTGTTCTTTCACAAACCACACATGGATCCACCGAGTAATGGCATGTGTTTTCATGTCACAAACCACACATGGATCCACCAATGTCATTGCATGTGTGTTCTTTCCATGAACCACATATGGATCCACCAATGTCATTGCATGTGTGTTCTTTCCACAAACCACATATGGATGCACCAATGTCATTGCATGTGTGTTATTTCCACAAACCACACATGGATCAATCACTAGAGTCATTGCATGTGTGTTCTTTTCCACAAACCACACATGGATCCACCAGTGGTCATTGCATGTGTGTTCTGTTCAGAAACCACATATGGATCCACTAGAGTCATTGCATGTGTTATTTCCACAAACCACATATGGATCCACCAGAGTCATTGCATGTGTGTTCTTTCCACAAACCAAATATGGATCCACCAATGTCATTGCATGTGTGTTATTTTCACAAACCACATATGGATCCACTAGAGTCATTGCATGTGTGTTCTTTTCACAAACCACACATGGATCCACCAGAGTCATTGCATATGTGTTCTTTCCACAAACCACATGGATCAACCAATGTCTTTACATGTGTGTTCTTTTGACAAACAACATGGATCAACCAATGGCATTGCATGTGTGTTATTGTCATAAACCACATATTGATCAACCAATGGCATTGCATGTGTGTTCATGTCACAAACCACACATGAATCCACCAATGGCATTGCATGTGTGTTCTTTCCATGAACCACATATGGATCCACCAATGTCATTGCATGTGTGTTCTTTCCACAAACCACATATGGATCCACCAGAGTCATTGCATGTGTGTTCTTTTCCACAAACCACACTGGATCCACTAGACTCATTTCATGTGAGTTCTTTCCACAAACCACATATGGATCACAAAATGTCATTGCATGTGTTTTCTTTACACAAACCAAATATGGATCCACCAATGTCATTGCATGTGTGTTCTTTTCACAAACCACATATGGATCCACTAGACTCATTGGATGTGTGTTCTTTTCATAAACCACATATGGATCCACAAGAGTCATTGCATGTGTGTTCTTTTCACAAACCACATGGATCAACCAATGTCATTACATGTGTGTTCTTTCCACAAACCACATGGATCAACCAGAGTCATTGCATTTGTGTTCTTTCCACAAACCACACATGGATCCACTAGAGTAATTGCACGTGTGTTCATGTCACAAACCACACATGGATCCACCAATGTCATTGCATGTGTGTTCTTTCCACAAACCACATATGGATCCACCAGAGTCATTGCATGTGTGTTCTTTTCACAAACTACATATGGATCCACTAGAGTCATTGCATGTGTGTTATTGTCATAAACCACATATGGATCAACCAATGTTATTGCATGTGTGTTCATGTCAGAAACCACACATCGATCCACCATTGTCATTGCATGTGTGCTCTTTCCATGTACCACATATGGATCGACCAATGTCATTGCATGTGTGTTCTATTCCACAAACCACATATGGATCCACCAGAGTCATTGCATGTGTTTTTTTCACAAACCACATATGGATCCACCAGAGTCATTGCATGTGTTTTTTTCACAAACCACATATGGATCCACTAGAGTCATTGCATGTGTGTTCTTTCCACAAACCACATATGGATCCACTAGAGTCATTGCATGTGTGTTCTTTCCACAAACCACATATGGATCCACTAGAGTCATTACATGTGTGTTCTTTTCACAAACCATATATGGATCAACCAATGTCATTGCATGTGTGGTCTTTTTCACAAACCACATATAGATCCACTAGAGTAATTGCATGTGTGTTCTTTTCCCAAACCACATATGGATCAACAAATCTCGTTGCATGTGTGTTCTTTTCACAAACCACATATGGATCCACCAATGTCATTGCATGTGTGTTCTTTCCACAAACCACATATGTACCCACTAGAGTAACTACATGTGTGTTCTTTTCCAGAAACCACTTATGGATCCACTAGAGTCACCACATGTGTGTTCTTTCCACAAACCACATATGGATCCACTAGAGTAATTGCATGTGTGTTCCTTTCACAAACCACATATGGATCAACCAATGTCATTGCATGTGTGTTCTTTTCAAGAACGACATATGGATCCACTAGAGTCATTGTATGTGTGTTCTTTTCACAAACCACATATGGACCCACCAATGCCATTGCATGTGTGTTCTTATACTAAAACTAACACTAGAATCACTGCATGTGTCTTCTTTTCACAAACCACACATGGACCCACCAAAGTCATTGCATGTGTGTTCCTTCCACAAACCACATGGATCAACCAATGTCATTGCATGTGTGTTCTTTTGACAAATAACATGGATCAACCAATGGCATTGCCTGTGTGTTATTGTCATAAACCACATATGGATCAACCAAAGTCATTGCATGTGTGTTCATGTCACAAACCACACATGGATCCACCAATGTCATTGCATGTGTGTTCTTTCCATGAACCACAAATGGATCCACCAATGTCATTGCGTGTGTGTTCTTTCCACAAACCACATATGGATCCACCAATGTCATTGCATGTGTGTTCTTTTCCACAAACCACATATGGATCCACTAGAGTCATTGCATGTGTGTTATTTCCACAAACCACATATGGATCCACTAGAGTCATTGCATGTGTGTTCTTTTCCACAAACCACTTGTATCAACCAATGTCATTGCATGTGTGTTCTTTTCACAAACCATATATGGATCAACCAATGGCATTGCATGTGTGTTCTTTTCACAACCCACATATGGATCAACCAATGTCATTGCATGTGTGTTCTTTCCACAAACCACATATGTACCCACTAGAGTAATTGCATGTGTGTTCTTTTCCACAAACCACATATGGATCCACTAGAGTCATTGCATGTGTGTTCTTTCCACAAACTAGATATGGATCCACCAGAGTCATTGCATGTGTGTTGTTTTCCACAAACCACATGGATCATCCAATGGCATTCCATGTGTGTTCTTTTCACAAATCAAACATGGATCAACCAATGGCATTGCACGTGTGTTCTTTTCACAACCCACATATGGATCAACCAATGTCATTGCATGTGTGTTCTTTCCACAAACCACATATGTACCCACTCGAGTAATTGCATGTGTTTTCTTTTCACAAACCACACATGGATCAACCAATGTCATTGCATGTGTGTTCTTTCCACAAACCACATATGGATCCACCAGAGTCATTGCATGTCTGTTTTTTCCACAAACCACATGGATCAACCAGAGTCATTGCATGTGTGTTCTTTCCACAAACCACACATGGATCCACCAGAGTAATGGCATGTGTTTTCATGTCACAAACCACACATGGATCCACCAATGTCATTGCATGTGTGTTCTTTCCATGAACCACATATGGATCCACCAATGTCATTGCATTTGTGTTCTTTCCACAAACCACATATGGATGCACCAATGTCATTGCATGTGTGTTATTTCCACAAACCACACATGGATCAATCACTAGAGTCATTGCATGTGTGTTCTTTTCCACAAACCACACATGGATCCACCAGTGGTCATTGCATGTGTGTTCTGTTCAGAAACCACATATGTATCCACTAGAGTCATTGCATGTGTGTTATTTCCACAAACCACATATGGATCCACCAGAGTCATTGCATGTGTGTTCTTTCCACAAACCAAATATGGATCCACCAATGTCATTGCATGTGTGTTATTTTCACAAACCACATATGGATCCACTAGAGTCATTGCATGTGTGTTCTTTTCACAAACCACACATGGATCCACCAGAGTCATTGCATATGTGTTCTTTCCACAAACCACATGGATCAACCAATGTCTTTACATGTGTGTTCTTTTGACAAACAACATGGATCAACCAATGGCATTGCATGTGTGTTATTGTCATAAACCACATATGGATCAACCAATGGCATTGCATGTGTGTTCATGTCACAAACCACACATGAATCCACCAATGGCATTGCATGTGTGTTCTTTCCATGAACCACATATGGATCCACCAATGTCATTGCATGTGTGTTCTTTCCACAAACCACATATGGATCCACCAGAGTCATTGCATGTGTGTTCTTTTCCACAAACCACACTGGATCCACTAGACTCATTTCATGTGAGTTCTTTCCACAAACCACATATGGATCACAAAATGTCATTGCATGTGTTTTCTTTACACAAACCAAATATGGATCCACCAATGTCATTGCATGTGTGTTCTTTTCACAAACCACATATGGATCCACTAGACTCATTGGATGTGTGTTCTTTTCATAAACCACATATGGATCCACAAGAGTCATTGCATGTGTGTTCTTTTCACAAACCACATGGATCAACCAATGTCATTACATGTGTGTTCTTTCCACAAACCACATGGATCAACCAGAGTCATTGCATTTGTGTTCTTTCCACAAACCACACATGGATCCACTAGAGTAATTGCACGTGTGTTCATGTCACAAACCACACATGGATCCACCAATGTCATTGCATGTGTGTTCTTTCCACAAACCACATATGGATCCACCAGAGTCATTGCATGTGTGTTCTTTTCACAAACTACATATGGATCCACTAGAGTCATTGCATGTGTGTTATTGTCATAAACCACATATGGATCAACCAATGTCATTGCATGTGTCTTCATGTCACAAACCACATATCGATCCACCATTGTCATTGCATGTGTGTTCTTTCCATGAACCACAAATGGATCCACCAATGTCATTGCGTGTGTGTTCTTTCCACAAACCACATATGGATCCACCAATGTCATTGCATGTGTGCTCTTTTCCACAAACCACATATGGATCCACTAGAGTCATTGCCTGTGTGTTATTTCCACAAACCACATATGTATCCACTAGAGTCATTGCATGTGTGTTCTTTTCCACAAGCCACTTGTATCAACCAATGTCATTGCATGTGTGTTCTTTTCACAAACCATATATGGATCAACCAATGGCATTGCATGTGTGTTCTTTTCACAACCCACATATGGATCAACCAATGTCATTGCATGTGTGTTCTTTCCACAAACCACATATGTACCCACTCGAGTAATTGCATGTGTTTTCTTTTCACACAAACCACATGGATCAACCAATGTCATTGCATGTGTGTTCTTTCCACAAACCACATATGGATCCACCAGTCATTGCATATCCATTTTTTTTCCCAACCACATGGACAGTCATTGCATGTCTGTTCTTTCCACAAACCACACATGGATCCACCAGAGTAATGGCCTGTGTTGTCATTTCACAAACGACACATGGATCCACCAATGTCATTGCATGTGTGTTCTTTCCATGAACCACATATGGATCCACCAATGTCATTGCATGTGTGTTCTTTCCACAAACCACATATGGATCCACTAGAGTCATTGCATGTATGTTCTTTTCAGAAACCACATATGGATCCACTAGAGTCATTGCATGTGTGTTCTTTCCACAAACCACATATGGATCCACCAGAGTCATTGCATGTGTGTTCTTTCCACAAACCAAATATGGATCCACCAATGTCATTGCATGTGTGTTATTTTCACAAACCACATATGGATCCACTAGAGTCATTGCATGTGTGTTCTTTTCACAAACCACACATGGATCCACCAGAGTCATTGCATATGTGTTCTTTCCACAAACCACATGGATCAACCAATGTCTTTACATGTGTGTTCTTTTGACAAACAACATGGATCAACCAATGGCATTGCATGTGTGTTATTGTCATAAACCACATATGGATCAACCAATGGCATTGCATGTGTGTTCATGTCACAAAACACACATGGATCCACCAATGGCATTGCATGTGTGTTCTTTCCATGAACCACATATGGATCCACCAATGTCATTGCATGTGTGTTCTTTCCACAGACCACATATGGATCCACCAGAGTCATTGCATGTGTGTTCTTTTCCACAAACCACACTGGATCCACTAGACTCATTTCATGTGCGTTCTTTCCACAAACCACATATGGATCACAAAATGTCATTGCATGTGTTTTCTTTACACAAACCAAATATGGATCCACCAATGTCATTGCATGTGTGTTCTTTTCACAAACCACATATGGATCCACTAGACTCATTGGATGTGTGTTCTTTTCACAAACCACACATGGATCCACAAGAGTCATTGCATGTGTGTTCTTTTCACAAACCACATGGATCAACCAATGTCATTACATGTGTGTTCTTTCCACAAACCACATGGATCAACCAGAGTCATTGCATTTGTGTTCTTTCCACAAACCACACATGGATCCACTAGAGTAATTGCATGTGTGTTCTTTTCACAAACCACACATGGATCCACCAATGTCATTGCATGTGTGTTCTTTCCACAAACCACATATGGATCCACCAGAGTCATTGCATGTGTTTTCTTTTCACAAACCACATATGGATCCACTAGAGTCATTGCATGTGTTTTTTTCACAAAACACATATGGATCAACAAATGTAATTGCATGTGTGTTCATTCCACAAACCAAATATGGATCCACCAATGTCATTGCATGTGTGTTTTTTTCGCAAACCACATATGGATCCACTAGAGTCATTGCATGTGTGTTCTTTTCACAAACCACACATGGATCCACTAGAGTCATTGCATGTGTGTTCTTTCCACAAACCACACCAATGTCATTGCATGTGTGTTATTTTGACAAATAACATGGATCAACCAATGGAATTGCATGTGTGTTATTGTCATAAACCACATATGGATCAACCAATTGCATTGCATGTGTGTTCATGTCACAAACCACACATCGATCCACCATTGTCATTGCATGTGTGCTCTTTCCATGTACCACATATGGATCGACCAATGTCATTGCATGTGTGTTCTTTCCACAAACCACATATGGATCCACCAGAGTCATTGCATGTGTTTTTTTCACAAACCACATATGGATCCACTAGAGTCATTGCATGTGTGTTCTTTCCACAAACCACATATGGATCCACTAGAGTCATTACATGTGTGTTCTTTTCACAAACCATATATGGATCAACCAATGTCATTGCATGTGTGGTCTTTTTCACAAACCACATATAGATCCACTAGAGTAATTGCATGTGTGTTCTTTTCACAAACCACATATGGATCAACAAATCTCGTTGCATGTGTGTTCTTTTCACAAACCACATATGGATCCACCAATGTCATTGCATGTGTGTTCTTTCCATGAACCACAAATGGATCCACCAATGTCATTGCGTGTGTGTTCTTTCCACAAACCACATATGGATCCGCCAATGTCATTGCATGTGTGCTCTTTTCCACAAACCACATATGGATCCACTAGAGTCATTGCCTGTGTGTTATTTCCACAAACCACATATGTATCCACTAGAGTCATTGCATGTGTGTTCTTTTCCACAAGCCACTTGTATCAACCAATGTCATTGCATGTGTGTTCTTTTCACAAACCATATATGGATCAACCAATGGCATTGCATGTGTGTTCTTTTCACAACCCACACATGGATCAACCAATGTCATTGCATGTGTGTTCTTTCCACAAACCACATATGTACCCACTAGAGTAATTGCATGTGTGTTCTTTTCCACAAACCACATATGGATCCACTAGAGTCATTGCATGTGTGTTCTTTCCACAAACTAGATATGGATCCACCAGAGTCATTGCATGTGTGTTGTTTTCCACAAACCACATGGATCATCCAATGGCATTCCATGTGTGTTCTTTTCACAAATCAAACATGGATCAACCAATGGCATTGCACGTGTGTTCTTTTCACAACCCACATATGGATCAACCAATGTCATTGCATGTGTGTTCTTTCCACAAACCACATATGTACCCACTCGTGTAATTGCATGTGTTTTCTTTTCACAAACCACACATGGATCAACCAATGTCATTGCATGTGTGTTCTTTCCACAAACCACATATGGATCCACTAGAGTCATTGCATGTGTGATCTTTCCACAAACCACATATGGATCCACCAGAGTCATTGCATGTCTGTTTTTTCCACAAACCACATGGATCAACCAGAGTCATTGCATGTATGTTCTTTCACAAACCACTCATGGATCCACCAGAGTAATGGCATGTGTTTTCATGTCACAAACCACACATGGATCCACCAATGTCATTGCATGTGTGTTCTTTCCATGAACCACATATGGATCCACCAATGTCATTGCATGTGTGTTCTTTCCACAAACCACATATGGATCCACTAGAGTCATTGCATGTGTGTTCTTTTCAGAAACCACATATGGATCCACTAGAGTCATTGCATGTGTGTTCTTTCCACAAACCACATATGGATCCACCAGAGTCATTGCATGTGTGTTCTTTCCACAAACCAAATATGGATCCACCAATGTCATTGCATGTGTGTTGTTTTCACAAACCACATACGGATCCACTAGAGTCATTGCATGTGTGTTCTTTTCACAAACCACACATGGATCCACCAGAGTCATTGCATATGTGTTCTTTCCACAAACCACATGGATCAACCAATGTCTTTACATGTGTGTTCTTTTGACAAACAACATGGATCAACCAATGGCATTGCATGTGTGTTATTGTCATAAACCACATATGGATCAACCAATGGCATTGCATGTGTGTTCATGTCACAAACCACACATGGATCCACCAATGGCATTGCATGTGTGTTCTTTCCATGAACCACATATAGATCCACCAATGTCATTGCATGTGTGTTTTTTCCACAAACCACATATGGATCCACCAGAGTCATTGCATGTGTGTTCTTTTCCACAAACCACACTGGACCCACTAGACTCATTTCATGTGCGTTCTTTCCACAAACCACATATGGATCACAAAATGTCATTGCATGTGTTTTCTTTACGCAAACCAAATATGGATCCACCAATGTCATTGCATGTGTGTTCTTTTCACAAACCACATATGGATCCACTAGACTCATTGGATGTGTGTTCTTTTCACAAACCACACATGGATCCACAAGAGTCATTCCATGTGTGTTCTTTTCACAAACCACATGGATCAACCAATGTCATTACATGTGTGTTCTTTCCACAAACCACATGGATCAACCAGAGTCATTGCATTTGTGTTCTTTCCACAAACCACACATGGATCCACTAGAGTAATTGCACGTGTGTTCATGTCACAAACCACACATGGATCCACCAATGTCATTGCATGTGTGTTCTTTCCACAAACCACATATGGATCCACCAGAGTCATTGCATGTGTGTTCTTTTCACAAACCACATATGGATCCACTAGAGTCATTGCATGTGTTTTTTCCACAAACCACATATGGATCAACAAATGTCATTGCATGTGTGTTCATTCCACAAACCAAATATGGATCCACCAATGTCATTGCATGTGTGTTCTTTTCGCAAACCACATATGGATCCACTAGAGTCATTGCATGTGTGTTCTTTTCACAAACCACACATGGATCCACCAGAGTCATTGCATGTGTGTTCTTTCCACAAACCACACCAATGTCATTGAATGTGTGTTCTTTCCACAAACCACACCAATGGCATTGCATGTGTGTTATTGTCATAAACCACATATGTATCAACCAATGTCATTGCATGTGTGTTCATGTCACAAACCACACATCGATCCACCATTGCCATTGCATGTGTGCTCTTTCCATGTACCACGGATGGATCGACCAATGTCATTGCATGTGTGTTCTTTCCACAAACCACATATGGATCCACCAATGTCATTGCATGTGTGTTCTATTCCACAAACCACATATGGATCCACCAGAGTCATTGTATGTGTGTTCTTTTCCACAAACCACATGTATCAACCAATGGCATTGCATGTGTGTTCTTTTCACAAACCATATATGGATCAACCAATGGCATTGCATGTGTGTTCTTTTCACAACCCACATATGGATCAACCAATGTCATTGCATGCGTGTTATTTCCACAAACCACATATGTACCCACTAGAGTAATTGCATGTGTGTTCTTTTCCACAAACCACATATGGTACACTAGAGTCATTGCATGTGTGTTCTTTCCACAAACTACATATGGATCCACCAGAGTCATTGCATGTGTGTTCTTTTCCACAAACAACATGGATCAACCAATGGAATTGCATGTGTGTTCTTTTCACAAACCACACATGGATCAACCAATGGCATTGCATGTGTGTTCTTTTCACAACCCACATATGGATCAACCAATGTCATTGCATGCGTGTTCTTTCCACAAACCACATATGTACCCACTCGAGTAATTGCATGTGTGTTCTTTTCACAAATCACATATCGATCCACTAGAGTCATTGCATGTGTGTTCTTTTCACAAACCACACATGGATCCACCAGAGTCATTGCACCTGTGTTCTTTCCACAAACCACATGGATCAACCAATGTCATTACATGTGTGTTCTTTCCACAAACCACATGGATCAACCAGAGTCATTGCATGTGTGTTCTTTCCACAAACCACACATGGATCCACCAGAGTGATTGCATGTGTTTTCATGTTACAAACCACAAATGGATCCACCAATGCCATTGCATATGTGATCTTTCCATGAACCACATATGGATGCACCAATGTCATTGCATGTGTGTTCTTTCCACAGACCACATATGGATCCACTAGAGTCATTGCATGTGTGTCTTTTCACAAACCACATATGGATCCACTAGATTCATTGCATGTGTGTTATTTCCACAAACCACATATGGATACACTAGAGTCATTGCATGTATGTTCTTTTCACAAACCACATATGGATCCACTCGAGTCATTGCATGTGTGTTCTTTCCACAAACCACATATGGATCCACTAGAGTCATTACATGTGTGTTCTTTTCACAAACCATATATGGATCAACCAATGTCATTGCATGTGTGTTATTTTTCACAAACCACATATGGATCCACTAGAGTAATTGCATGTGTGTTATTTTCACAAACCACATATGGATCAACAAATCTTGTTGCATGTGTGTTCTTTTCACAAAGCACATATGGATCCACCAATGTCATTGCATGTGTGTTCTTTCCACAAACCACATATGTACCCACTAGAGTAATTGCATGTGTGTTCTTTTCCACAAACCACTTATGGATCCACTAGAGTCATTGCATGTGTGTTCTTTCAACAAACCACATATGGTTCCACTAGAGTCATTGCATGTGTGTTCCTTTCACAAACCACATATGGATCAACCAATGTCATTGCATCTGTGTTATTTGCATGAGCCACATATGGATCCACTAGAGTCATTGCATGTGTGTTCTTTTCACAAACCACATATGGACCCACCAATGCCATTGCATGTGTGTTATTATACTAAAACTAACACTAGAGTCATTGCATGTGTCTTCTTTTCACAAACCACACATGGACCCACCAAAGTCATTGCATGTGTGTTCCTTCCACAAACCACATGGATCAACCAATGTCATTTCATATGTGTTCTTTTGACAAATAACATGGATCAACCAATGGCATTGCATGTGTGTTATTGTCATAAACCACATATGGATCAACCAATGTCATTGCATGTGTGTTCATGTCACAAACCACACATGGATCCACCAATTTCATTGCATGTGTGTTCTTTCCATGAACCACATATGGATCCACCAATGTCATTGCATGTGTGTTCTTTCCACAAACCACATATGGATCCACCAATGCAATTGCATGTGTGTTCTTTTCCACAAACCACATATGGATCCACTAGAGTCATTGTATGTGTGTTATTTCCACAAACCACACATGGATCCACCAGAGTCATTGCATGTGTGTTCTTTTACACAAACCACTTGTATCAACCAATGTCATTACATGTGTGTTCTTTTCACAAACCATATATGGATCAACCAATGGCATTGCATGTGTGTTCTTTTCACAACCCACATATGGATTAACCAATGTCATTGCATGTGTGTTCTTTCCACAAACCACATATGTACCCACTAGAGTAATTGCATGTGTGTTCTTTTCCACAAACCACATATGGATCCACTAGAGTCATTGCATGTGTGTTCTTTCCACAAACTAGATATGGATCCACTAGAGTCATTGCATGTGTGTTCTTTTCCACAAACCAGATGGATAATCCAATGGCATTCCATGTGTGTTGTTTTCACAAACCACACATGGATCAACCAATGGCATTGCAGGTGTGTTCTTTTCACAACCCACATATGGATCAACCAATGTCATTGCATGCGTGTTGTTTCCACAAACCACATATGTACCCACTCGAGTAATTGCATGTGTTTTCTTTTCACAAACCACACATGGATCAACCAATGTCATTGCATGTGTGTTCTATCCACAAGCCCATATGGATCCACTAGAGTCATTGCATGTCTGTTTTTTCCACAAACCACATGGATCAACCAGAGTCATTCCATGTGTGTATTTTCCACAAACCAGACATGGATCCACCAGAGTAATGGCATGTGTTTTCATGTCACAAACCACACATGGATCCACCAATGTCATTGCATGTGTGTTCTTTCCATGAACCACATACGGATCCACCAATGTCATTGCATGTGTGTTCTTTCCACAAACCATATATGGATCCACTAGAGTCATTGCATGTGTGTTCTTTTCATAAACCACATATGGATCCACTAGAGTCATTGCATGTGTGTTCTTTCCACAAACCACATATGGATCCACCAGAGTCATTGGATGTGTGTTCTTTCCACAAACCAAATATGGATCCACCAATGTCATTGCATGTGTGTTATTTTCACAAACCACATATGGATCCACTAGAGTCATTGCATGTACGTTCTTTTCACAAACCACACATGGTTCCACCAGAGTCATTGCATATGTGTTCTTTCCACAAACCACATGGATCAACCAATGTCTTTACATGTGTGCTCTTTTGACAAACAACATGGATCAACCAATGTCATTGCATGTGTGTTATTGTCATGAACCACATATGGATCAACCAATGGCATTGCATGTGTGTTCATGTCACAAACCACACATGGATTCACCAATGGCATTGCATGTGTGCTCTTTGCATGAACCACAGATGGATCCACCAATGTCATTGCATGTGTGTTCTTTCCACAAACCACATATGGATCCACCAGAGTCATTGCATGTGTGTTCTTTTCCACAAACCACACTGGATCCACTAGACTCATTTCATGTGCGTTCTTTCCACAAACCACATATGGATCACAAAATGCCATTGCATGTGTGTTCTTTACACAAACCAAACATGTAACAACCAATGTCATGGCATGTGTGTTCTTTTCACAAACCACATATGGATCCACTAGACTCATTGCATGTGTGTTCTTTTCACAAACCACACATGGATCCACCAGAGTCATTGCATGTGTGGTCTTTCCACAAACCACATGGATCAACCAATGTCATTACATGTGTGTTCTTTCCACAAACCACATGGATCAACCTGAGTCATTGCATGTGTGTTCTTTCCACAAACCACACATGGATCCACTAGAGTAATTGCACGTGTGTTCATGTCACACACCACACATGGATCCACCAATGTCATTGCATGTGTTTTCTTTCCATGAACCACATATGGATCCACTAATGTAATTGCATGTGTGTTCTTTCCACAAACCACATATGGATCCACCAGAGTCATTGCATGTGTGTTCTTTTCACAAACCACATATGGATCCACTAGAGTCATTGCATGTGTTTTTTTCCACAAACCACATATGGATCAACAAATGTCATTGCATGTGTGTTCATTCCACAAACCAAATATGGATCCACCAATTTCATTGCATGTGTGTTCTTTTTGCAAACCACATATGGATCCACAAGAGTCATTGCATGTGTGTTCTTTTCACAAACCACACATGGATCCACCAGAGTCATTGCATATGTGTTCTTTCCACATACCACATGGATGAACCAATGTGATTGCATGTGTGTTCTTTTGACAACTAACATGGATCAACCAATGGCATGCATGTGTGTTATTGTCATAAACCACATATGGATCAACCAATGTCATTGCATGTGTGTTCATGTCACAAACCACAGATGGATCCAGCATTGTCATTGCATGTGTGCTCTTTCCATGAACCACATATGGATCGACCAATGTCATTGCATGTGTGTTCTTTCCACAAACCACATATGGATCCGCCAATGTCATTGCATGTGTGTTCTTTTCCACAAACCACATATGGATCCACCAGAGTCATTGCATGTGTGTTCTTTTCCACAAACCACATGTATCAACCAATGGCATTGCATGTGTGTTCTTTTCTCAAACCATATATGGATCAACCAATGGCATTGCATGTGTGTTCTTTTGAAAAACCCACATATGGATCAACCAATGTCATTGCATGTGTGTTATTTCCACAAACCACATATGTACCCACTAGAGTAATTGCATGTGTGTTCTTTTTCACAAACCACATATGGTACACTAGAGTCGTTGCATGTGTGTTCTTTCCACAAACTACACATGGATCCACCAGAGTCATTGCATGTGTGTTCTTTCCACAAACCACATGGATAAACCAATGTCATTGCATGTGTGTTCTTTTGACAAATAGCATGGATCAACCAACGGCATTTCATGTGTGTTATTGTCGTAAACCACATATGGATCAACCAATGTCATTGCATGTGTGTTCATGACACAAACTACACATGGATCCACCAATGTCAATGCATGTGTGTTCTTTCCATGAACCACATGTGGATCCACCAATGTCATTGCATGTGTGTTCTTTCCACAAACCACATATGGATCCACCAATGTCATTGCATGTGTGTTCTTTTCTACAAACCACATGTATCAACCAATGGCATTGCATGTGTGTTCTACTCAGAAACCACATATGGATCAACAAATGCCATTGCATGTGTGTTGTTTACACAAACCAAATATGGATCCACCAATGTCATTGCATGTGTGTTCTTTTCACAAACCACATATGGATCTACTAGACTCATTGCATGTGTGTTCTTTTCACAAACCACACATGTATCCACCAGAGTCATTGCATGTGTGTTCTTTCCACAAACCACATGGATCCAATGTCATTACATGTGTGTTCTTTCCACAAACCACATGGATGAACCAGAGTAATTGCATGTGTGTTCTTTCCACAAACAACACATGGATCCACCAGAGTAATTGCATGTGTGTTCAGGTAACAAACCACACATGGATCCACCAATGTCATTGCATGTGTGTTATTTCCATGAACCACATATGGATCCACCAATGTCATTGCATGTGTGTTCTTTCCACAAACCACATATGGCTCCACCAGAGTCATTTCATGTGTGTTCTTTTCACAAACCACATATGGATCCACTAGAGTCATTGCATGTGTGTTCTTTACACAAACCACATATGGATCAACATATGTCATTTCATGTGTGTACTTTCCACAAACCAAATATGGATCCACCAATGTCATTGCATGTGTGTTCTTTTCACAAACCACATATGGATCCACTAGAGTCATTGCATTTGTGTTCTTTTCACAAACCACACATGGATCCACCAGAGTCATTGCATGTGTGTTCTTTCCACAAACCACATGGATCAACCAATGTCATTGCATGTGTGTTCTTTTGACAAATAACATGGATCAACCAACGGCATTGCATGTGTGTTATTGTCATAAAGCACATATGGATCAACCAATGTCATTGCATGTGTGCTCATGTCACAAACCACACATGGATCCACCAATGTCAATGCATGTGTGTTCTTTCCATGAACCACATATGGATCCACCAATGTCATTGCATGTGTGTTCTTTCCACAAACCACTTATGGATCCATCTATGTCATTGCATCTGTGTTCTTTTCCACAAACCACATGTATCAACCAATGGCATTGCATGTGTGTTCTTTTCACAAACCATATATGGATCAACCAATGGCATTGCATGTGTGTTCTTTTCACAACCCACATATGGATCAACCAATTTCATTGCATGTGTGTTATTTCCACAAACCACATATGTACCCACTAGAGTAATTGCATGTGTGTTCTTTTCCACAAACCACATATGGTCCACTAGAGTCATTGCATGTGTGTTCTTTCCACAAACTACATATGGATCCACCAGAGTCATTGCATGTGTGTTCTTTTCCACAAACCACATGGATCAACCAATGGAATTGCATGTGTGTTCTTTTCACAAACCACAGATAGATCAACCAATGGCATTGCATGTGTGTACTTTTCACAACCCACATATGGATCAACCAATGTCATTGCATGCGTGTTCTTTCCACAAACCACATATGTACCCACTCGAGTAATTGCATGTGTGTTCTTTTCACAAACCACATATGGATCCACTAGAGTCATTGCATGTGTGTTCTTTTCACAAACCACACATGGATCCGCCAGAGTCATTGCATCTGTGTTCTTTCCACAAACCACATGGATCAACCAATGTCATTACATGTGTGTTCTTTCCACAAACCACATGGATCAACCTGAGTCATTGCATGTGTGTTCTTTCCACAAACCACACATGGATCCACTAGAGTAATTGCACGTGTGTTCTTTCCACAAACCACATATGGATCCACTAGAGTCATTGCATGTGTGTTATTTCCACAAACCACATATGGATCCACTAGAGTCATTGCATGTGTGTTCTTTTCCACAAACCACTTGTATCAACCAATGTCATTGCATGTGTGTTCTTTTCACAAACCATATATGGATCAACCAATGGCATTGCATATGTGTTCTTTTCACAACCCACATATGGATCAACCAATGTCATTGCATGTGTGTTCTTTCCACAAGCCACATATGTACCCACTAGAGTAATTGCATGTGTGTTCTTTTCCACAAACCACATATGGATCCACTAGAGTCATTGCATGTGTGTTCTTTCCACAAACTAGATATGGATCCACCAGAGTCATTGCATGTGTGTTGTTTTCCACAAACCACATGGATCATCCAATGGCATTCCATGTGTGTTCTTTTCACAAATCAAACATGGATCAACCAATGGCATTGCACGTGTGTTCTTTTCACAACCCACATATGGATCAACCAATGTCATTGCATGTGTGTTCTTTCCAAAAACCACATATGTACCCACTCGAGTAATTGCATGTGTTTTCTTTTCACAAACCACACATGGATCAACCAATGTCATTGCATGTGTGTTCTTTCCACAAACCACATATGGATCCACCAGAGTCATTGCATGTCTGTTTTTTCCACAAACCACATGGATCAACCAGAGTCATTGCATGCGTGTTCTTTCACAAACCACACATGGATCCACCAGAGTAATGGCATGTGTTTTCATGTCACAAACCACACATGGATCCACCAATGTCATTGCATGTGTGTTCTTTCCATGAACCACATATGGATCCACCAATGTCATTGAATGTGTGTTCTTTCCACAAACCACATATGGATCCACTAGAGTCATTGCATGTGTGTTCTTTTCAGAAACCACATATGGATCCACTAGAGTCATTGCATGTGTGTTCTTTCCACAAACCACATACGGATCCACCGGAGTCATTGCATGTGTGTTCTTTCCACAAACCAAATATGGATCCACCAATGTCATTGCATGTGTGTTATTTTCACAAACCACATATGGATCCACTAGAGTCATTGCATGTGTGTTCTTTTCACAAACCACATATGGATCCACCAGAGTCATTGCACGTGTGTTCTTTCCACAAACCACACATGGATCCACTAGAGTAATTGCACGTGTGTTCATGTCACAAACCACACATGGATCCACCAATGTCATTGCATGTGTGTTCTTTCCACAAACCACATATGGATCCAGCAGAGTCATTGCATGTGTGTTCTGTTCACAAACCACATATGGATCCACTAGAGTCATTGCATGTGTTTTTTCCACAAACCACATATGTATCAACAAATTTCATTGCATGTGTGTTCATTCCACAAACCAAATATGGATCCACCAATGTCATTGCATGTGTGTTCTTTTCGCAAACCACATATGGATCCACTAGAGTCACTGCATGTGTGTTCTTTTCACAAACCACACATGGATCCACCAGAGTCATTGCATGTGTGTTCTTTCCACAAACCACACCAATGTCATTGCATGTGTGTTATTTTGACAAATAACATGGATCAACCAATGGAATTGCATGTGTTTTATTGTCATAAACCACATATGGATCAACCAATGTCATTGCATGTGTGTTCATGTCACAAACCACACATCGATCCACCATTGTCATTGCATGTGTGCTCTTTCCATGTACCACATATGGATCGACCAATGTCATTGCATGTGTGTTCTTTCCACAAACCACATATGGATCCACCAATGTCATTGCATGTGTGTTCTATTCCACAAACCACATATGGATCCACCAGAGTCATTGCATGTGTGTTCTTTCCACAAACTAGATATGGATCCACCAGAGTCATTGCATGTGTGTTGTTTTCCACAAACCACATGGATTATCCAATGGCATTCCATGTGTGTTCTTTTCACAAATCAAACATGGATCAACCAATGGCATTGCACGTGTGTTCTTTTCACAACCCACATATGGATCAACCAATGTCATTGCATGTGTGTTCTTTCCACAAACCACATATGTACCCACTCGAGTAATTGCATGTGTTTTCTTTTCACAAACCACACATGGATCAACCAATGTCATTGCATGTGTGTTCTTTCCACAAAACCACATATGGATCCACCAGAGTCATTGCATGTCTGTTTTTTCCACAAACCACACATGGATCCACCAATGTCATTGCATGTGTGTTCTTTCCATGAACCACATATGGATCCACCAATGTCATTGCATGTGTGTTCTTACCACAAACCACATATGGATCCACTAGAGTCATTGCATGTGTGTTCTTTTCAGAAACCACATATGGATCCACTAGAGTCATTTCATGTGTGTTCTTTCCACAAACCACATATGGATCCACCAGAGTCATTGCATGTGTGTTCTTTCCACAAACCAAATATGGATCCACCAATGTCATTGCATGTGTGTTATTTTCACAAACCACATATGGATCCACTAGAGTCATTGCATGTGTGTTCTTTTCACAAACCACATATGGATCCACCAGAGTCATTGCACGTGTGTTCTTTCCACAAACCACACATGGATCCACTAGAGTAATTGCACGTGTGTTCATGTCACAAACCACACATGGATCCACCAATGTCATTGCATGTGTGTTCTTTCCACAAACCACATATGGATCCAGCAGAGTCATTGCATGTGTGTTCTTTTCACAAACCACATATGGATCCACTAGAGTCATTGCATGTGTTTTTTCCACAAACCACATATGGATCAACAAATGTCATTGCATGTGTGTTCATTCCACAAACCAAATATGGATCCAAAAATGTCATTGCATGTGTGTTCTTTTCGCAAACCACATATAGATCCACTAGAGTCATTGCATGTGTGTTCTTTTCACAAACCACACATGGATCCACCAGAGTCATTGCATGTGCGTTCTTTCCACAAACCACACCAATATCATTGCATGTGTGTTATTTTGACAAATAACATGGATCAACCAATGGCATTGCATGTGTGTTATTGTCATAAACCACATATGGATCAACCAATGTCATTGCATGTGTGTTCATGTCACAAACCACACATCGATCCACCATTGTCATTGCATGTGTGCTCTTTCCATGTACCACATATGGATCGACCAATGTCATTGCATGTGTGTTCTTTCCACAAACCACATATGGATCCACCAATGTCATTGCATGTGTGTTCTATTCCACAAACCACATATGGATCCACCAGAGTCATTGCATGTGTGTTCTTTTCCACAAACCACATGTATCAACCAATGGCATTGCATGTGAGTTCTTTTCACAAACCATATATGGATCAACCAATGGCATTGCATGTGTGTTCTTTTCACAACCCACATATGGATCAACCAATGTCATTGCATGTGTGTTATTTCCACACACCACATATGTACCCACTAGAGTAATTGCATGTGTGTTCTTTTCCACAAACCACATATGGTACACTAGAGTCATTGCATGTGTGTTCTTTCCACAAACTACATATGGATCCACCAGAGTCATTGCATGTGTGTTCTTTTCCACAAACAACATGGATCAACCAATGGAATTGCATGTGTGTTCTTTTCACAAACCACACATGGATCAACCAATGGCATTGCATGTGTGTTCTTTTCACAACCCACATATGGATCAACCAATGTCATTGCATGCGTGTTCTTTCCACAAACCACATATGTACCCACTCGAGTAATTGCATGTGTGTTCTTTTCACAAACCACATATGGATCCACTAAAGTCATTGCATGTGTGTTCTTTTCACAAACAACACATGGATCCACCAGAGTCATTGCATCTGTGTTCTTTCCACAAACCACATGGATCAACCAATGTCATTACATGTGTGTTCTTTCCGCAAACCACATGGATCAACTAGAGTCATTGCATGTGTGTTCTTTCCACAAACCACATGGATCAACCAATGTCATTACATGTGTGTTCTTTCCACAAACCACATGGATCAACCAGAGTCATTGCATGTGTGTTCTTTCCACAAACCACACATGGATCCACCAGAGTGATTGCATGTGTTTTCATGTCACAAACCACAAATGGATCAACCAATGCCATTGCATATGTGATCTTTCCATGAACCACATATGGATCCACCAATGTCATTGCATGTGTGTTCTTTCCACAAACCACATATGGATCCACTAGAGTCATTGCATGTGTGTCTTTTCACAAACCACATATGGATCCACTAGATTCATTGCATGTGTGTTCTTTCCACAAACCACATATGGATCCACTAGAGTCATTGCATGTATGTTCTTTTCACAAACCACATATGGATCCACTAGAGTCATTGCATGTGTGTTCTTTCCACAAACCACATATGGATCCACTAGAGTCATTACATGTGTGTTCTTTTCACAAACCATATATGGATCAACCAATGTCATTGCATGTGTGTTATTTTCAAAAACCACACATGGATCAACCAATGTCATTGCATGTGTGTTCTTTTCACAAACCACATATGGATCCACTAGAGTAATTGCATGTGTGTTCTTTTCACAAACCACATATGGATCAACAAATCTTGTTGCATGTGTGTTCTTTTCACAAAGCACATATGGATCCACCAATGTCATTGCATGTGTGTTCTTTCCACAAACCACATATGTACCCACTAGAGTAATTGCATGTGTGTTCTTTTCCACAAACCACTTATGGATCCACTAGAGTCATTGCATGTGTGTTCTTTCCACAAACCACATATGGATCCACTAGAGTCATTGCATGTGTGTTCCTTTCACAAACCACATATGGATCAACCAATGTCATTGCATGTGTGTTCTTTTCATGAACCACATATGGATCCACTAGAGTCATTACATGTGTGTTCTTTTCACAAACCACATATGGACCCACCAATGCCATTGCATGTGTGTTCTTATACTAAAACTAACACTAGAGTCATTGCATGTGTCTTCTTTTCACAAACCACACATGGACCCACCAAAGTCATTGCATGTGTGTTCCTTCCACAAACCACATGGATCAACCAATGTCATTTCATATGTGTTCTTTTGACAAATAACATGGATCAACCAATGGCATTGCATGTGTGTTATTGTCATAAACCACATATGGATCAACCAATGTCATTGCTTGTGTGTTCATGTCACAAACCACACATGGATCCACCAATGTCATTGCATGTGTGTTCTTTCCATGAACCACATATGGATCCACCAATGTCATTGCATGTGTGTTCTTTCCACAAACCACATATGGATCCACCAATGCCATTGCATGTGTGTTCTTTTCCACAAACCACATATGGATCCACTAGAGTCATTGTATGTGTGTTATTTCCACAAACCACACATGGATCCACCAGAGTCATTGCATGTGTGTTATTTTACACAAACCACTTGTATCAACCAATGTCATTACATGTGTGTTCTTTTCACAAACCATATATGGATCAACCAATGGCATTGCATGTGTGTTCTTTTCACAACCCACATATGGATCAACCAATGTCATTGCATGTGTGTTCTTTCCACAAACCACATATGTACCCACTAGAGTAATTGCATGTGTGTTCTTTTCCACAAACCACATATCGATCCACTAGAGTCATTGCATGTGTGTTCTTTCCACAAACTAGATATGGATCCACCAGAGTCATTGCATGTGTGTTCTTTTCCACAAACCACATGGATCATCCAATGGCATTCCATGTGTGTTGTTTTCACAAACCACACATGAATCAACCAATGGCATTGCACGTGTGTTCTTTTCACAACCCACATATGGATCAACCAATGTCATTGCATGCGTGTTGTTTCCACAAACCACATATGTACCCACTCGAGTAATTGCATGCGTTTTCTTTTCACAAACCACACATGGATGAACCAATGTCATTGCATGTGTGTTCTATCCACAAACCCATATGGATCCACCAGAGTCATTGCATGTCTGTTTTTTCCACAAACCACATGGATCAACCAGAGCCATTCCATGTGTGTATTTTCCACAAACCAGACATGGATCTCACCAGAGTAATGGCATGTGTTTTCATGTCACAAACCACACAAGGATCCACCAATGTCATTGCATGTGTGTTCTTTCCATGAACCACATATGGATCCACCAATGTCATTGCATGTGTGTTCTTTCCACAAACCATATATGGATCCACTAGAGTCATTGCATGTGTGTTCTTTTCAGAAACCACATATGGATCCACTAGAGTCATTGCATGTGTGTTCTTTCCACAAACCACATATGGATCCACCAGAGTCATTGGATGTGTGTTCTTTCCACAAACCAAATATGGATCCACCAATGTCATTGCATGTGTGTTATTTTCACAAACCACATATGGATCCACTAGAGTCATTGCATGTGCGTTATTTTCACAAACCACACATGGATCCACCAGAGTCATTGCATATGTGTTCTTTCCACAAACCACATGGATCAACCAATGTCTTTACATGTGTTTTCTTTTGACAAACAACATGGATCAACCAATGGCATTGCATGTGTGTTATTGTCATAAACCACATATGGATCAACCAATGGCATTGCATGTGTGTTCATGTCACAAACCACACATGGATTCACCAATGGCATTGCATGTGTGCTCTTTCCATGAACCACATATGGATCCACCAATGTCATTGCATGTGTGTTCTTTCCACAAACCACATATGGATCCACCAGAGTCATTGCATGTGTGTTCTTTTCCACAAACCACACTGGATCCACTAGACTCATTTCATGTGCGTTCTTTCCACAAACCACATATGTATCACAAAATGTCATTGCATGTGTGTTCTTTACATAAGCCAAACATGTAACAACCAATGTCATTGCATGTGTGTTCTTTTCACAAACCACATATGGATCCATTAGACTCATTGCATGTGTGTTCTTTTCACAAACCACACATGGATCCACCAGAGTCATTGCATGTGTGTTCTTTCCACAAACCACATGGATCAACCAATGTCATTACATGTGTGTTCTTTCCACAAACCACATGGATCAACCAGAGTCATTGCTTGTGTGTTCTTTCCACAAACCACACACACATGACACTAGTAATATTACGTGTGTTCATGTAACACTCCACACATGGATCCACCAATGTCATTGCATGTGTGTTCTTTCCATGAACCACATATGGATCCACCAATGTAATTGCATGTGTGTTCTTTCCACAAACCACATATGGATCCACCAGAGTCATTGCATGTGTGTTCTTTTCACAAACCACATATGGATCCACTAGAGTCATTGCATGTGTTTTTTTCCACAAACCACATATGGATCAACAAATGTCATTGCATGTGTGTTCATTCCACAAACCAAATATGGATCCACCAATGTCATTGCATGTGTGTTCTTTTCGCAAACCACATATGGATCCACAAGAGTCATTGCATGTGTGTTCTTTTCACAAACCACACATGGATCCACCAGAGTCATTGCATGTGTGTTCTTTCCACAAACCACATGGATGAACCAATGTCATTTCATGTGTGTTCTTTTGAAAAATAACATGGATCAACCAATGGCATGCATGTGTGTTATTGTCATAAACCACATATGGATCAACCAATGTCATTGCATGTGTGTTCATGTCACAAACCACACATGGATCCAGCATTGTCATTGCATGTGTGCTCTTTCCATGAACCACATATGGATCCACCAATGGCATTGCATGTGTGTTCTTTCCACAAACCACATATGGATCCGCCAATGTCATTGCATGTGTGTTCTTTTCCACAAACCACATATGGATCCACCAGAGTCATTGCATGTGTGTTATTTTCCACAAACCACATGTATCAACCAATGGCATTGCATGTGTGTTCTTTTCTCAAACCATATATGGATCCACCAATGTCATTGCATGCGTGTTCTTTCCACAAACCACATATGTACCCACTCGAGTAATTGCATGTGTGTTCTTTTCACAAACCACATATGGATCCACTAGAGTCATTGCATATGTGTTCTTTTCACAAACCACACATGGATCCACCAGAGTCATTGCATCTGTGTTCTTTCCACAAACCACATGGATCAACCAATGTCATTACATGTGTGTTCTTTCCACAAACCACATGGATCAACTAGAGTCATTGCATGTGTGTTCTTTCCACAAACCACACATGGATCAACCAGAGTCATTGCATGTGTGTTCTTTCCACAAACCACATATGGATCCAAAAGAGTCATTGCATGTGTGTTTTTTCCACAAACCACATATGGATCCACTAGAGTCATTGCATGTGTGTTCTTTTCCACAAACCACTTGTATCAACCAATGTAATTTCATGTGTGTTCTTTTCACAAACCATATATGGATCAACCAATGGCATTGCATGTGTGTTCTTTTCACAACCCACATATGGATCCACTAGAGTCATTGCATGTGTGTTCTTTTCACAAACCACACATGGATCCACCAGAGTTATTGCATGTGTGTTCTTTCCACAAACCATATGGATCAACCAATGTCATTTCATATGTGTTCTTTTGACAAATAACATGGATCAACCAATGGCATTGCATGTGTGTTATTGTCATAAACCACATATGGATCAACCAATGTCATTGCTTGTGTGTTCATGTCACAAACCACACATGGATCCACCAATGTCATTGCATGTGTGTTCTTTCCATGAACCACATATGGATCCACCAATGGCATTGCATGTGTGTTCTTTCCACAAACCACATATGGATCCATCAATGCCATTGCATGTGTGTTCTTTTCCACAAACCACATATGGATCCACTAGAGTCATTGTATGTGTGTTATTTCCACAAACCACACATGGATCCACCAGAGTCATTGCATGTGTGTTATTTTACACAAACCACTTGTATCAACCAATGTCATTACATGTGTGTTCTTTTCACAAACCATATATGGATCAACCAATGGCATTGCATGTGTGTTCTTTTCACAACCCACATATGGATCAACCAATGTCATTGCATGTGTGTTCTTTCCACAAACCACATATGTACCCACTAGAGTAATTGCATGTGTGTTCTTTTCCACAAACCACATATGGATCCACTAGAGTCATTGCATGTGTGTTCTTTCCACAAACTAGATATGGATCCACCAGAGTCATTGCATGTGTGTTCTTTTCCACAAACCACATGGATCATCCAATGGCATTCCATGTGTGTTGTTTTCACAAACCACACATGGATCAACCAATGGCATTGCACGTGTGTTCTTTTCACAACCCACATATGGATCAACCAATGTCATTGCATGCGTGTTGTTTCCACAAACCACATATGTACCCACTCGAGTAATTGCATGTGTTTTCTTTTCACAAACCACACATGAATGAACCAATGTCATTGCATGTGTGTTCTATCCACAAACCCATATGGATCCACCAGAGTCATTGCATGTCTGTTTTTTCCACAAAGCACATGGATCAACCAGAGCCATTCCATGTGTGTATTTTCCACAAACCAGACATGGATCTCACCAGAGTAATGGCATGTGTTTTCATGTCACAAACCACACAAGGATCCACCAATGTCATTGCATGTGTGTTCTTTCCATGAACCACATATGGATCCACCAATGTCATTGCATGTGTGTTCTTTCCACAAACCATATATGGATCCACTAGAGTCATTGCATGTGTGTTCTTTACCGAATCCACATATGGATCCACGAGAGTCATTGCATGTGTGTTCTTTCCACAAACCACATATGGATCCACCAGAGTCATTGAATGTGTGTTCTTTTAATGACAAACCAAATTTGGATCCACCAATGTCATTGCATGTGTGTTATTTTCACAAACCACATATGGATCCACTAGAGTCATTGCATGTGCGTTCTTTTCACAAACCACACATGGATCCACCAGAGTCATTGCATATGTGTTCTTTCCACAAACCACATGGATCAACCAATGTCTTTACATGTGTTTTCTTTTGACAAACAACATGGATCAACCAATGGCATAGCATGTGTGTTATTGTCATAAACCACATATGGATCAACCAATGGCATTGCATGTGTGTTCATGTCACAAACCACACATGGATTCACCAATGGCATTGCATGTGTGCTCTTTCCATGAACCACATATGGATCCACCAATGTCATTGCATGTGTGTTCTTTCCACAAACCACATATGGATCCACCAGAGTCATTGCATGTGTGTTCTTTTCCACAAACCACACTGGATCCACTAGACTCATTTCATGTGCGTTCTTTCCACAAACCACATATGGATCACAAAATGTCATTGCATGTGTGTTCTTTACATAAGCCAAACATGTAACAACCAATGTCATTGCATGTGTGTTCTTTCCACAAATCACATATGGATCCACTAGACTCATTGCATGTGTGTTCTTTTCACAAACCACACATGGATCCACCAGAGTCATTGCATGTGTGTTCTTTCCACAAACCACATGGATCAACCAATGTCATTACATGTGTGTTCTTTCCACAAACCACATGGATCAACCAGAGTCATTGCATGTGTGTTCTTTCCACAAACCACACATGGATCCACTAGAGTAATTGCACGTGTGTTCATGTAACACTCCACACATGGATCCACCAATGTCATTGCATGTGTGTTCTTTCCATGAACCACATATGGATCCACCAATGTAATTGCATGTGTGTTCTTTCCACAAACCACATATGGATCCACCAGAGTCATTGCATGTGTGTTCTTTTCACAAACCACATATGGATCCACTAGAGTCATTGCATGTGTTTTTTTCCACAAACCACATATGGATCAACAAATGTCATTGCATGTGTGTTCATTCCACAAACCAAATATGGATCCACCAATGTCATTGCATGTGTGTTCTTTTCGCAAACCACATATGGATCCACAAGAGTCATTGCATGTGTGTTCTTTTCACAAACCACACATGGATCCACCAGAGTAATTGCATGTGTGTTCTTTCCACAAACCACATGGATGAACCAATGTCATTTCATGTGTGTTCTTTTGAAAAATAACATGGATCAACCAATGGCATGCATGTGTGTTATTGTCATAAACCACATATGGATCAACCAATGTCATTGCATGTGTGTTCATGTCACAAACCACACATGGATCCAGCATTGTCATTGCATGTGTGCTCTTTCCATGAACCACATATGGATCCACCAATGGCATTGCATGTGTGTTCTTTCCACAAACCACATATGGATCCGCCAATGTCATTGCATGTGTGTTCTTTTCCACAAACCACATATGGATCCACTAGAGTCATTGCATGTGTGTTATTTTCCACAAACCACATGTATCAACCAATGGCATTGCATGTGTGTTCTTTTCTCAAACCATATATGGATCCACCAATGTCATTGCATGCGTGTTCTTTCCACAAACCACATATGTACCCACTCGAGTAATTGCATGTGTGTTCTTTTCACAAACCACATATGGATCCACTAGAGTCATTGCATCTGTGTTCTTTTCACAAACCACACATGGATCCACCAGAGTCATTGCATCTGTGTTCTTTCCACAAACCACATGGATCAACCAATGTCATTACATGTGTGTTCTTTCCACAAACCACATGGATCAACCAGAGTCATTGCATGTGTGTTCTTTCCACAAACCACATATGGATCCACTAGAGTCATTGCATGTGTGTTATTTCCACAAACCACATATGGATCCACTAGAGTCATTGCATGTGTGTTCTTTTCCACAAACCACTTGTATCAACCAATGTAATTGCATGTGTGTTCTTTTCACAAACCATATATGGATCAACCAATGGCATTGCATGTGTGTTCTTTTCACAACCCACATATGGATCAACCAATGTCATTGCATGTGTGTTCTTTCCACAAACCACATATGTACCCACTAGAGTAATTGCATGTGTGTTCTTTTCCACAAACCACATATGGATCCACTAGAGTCATTGCATGTGTGTTCTTTCCACAAACTAGATATGGATCCACCAGAGTCATTGCATGTGTGTTGTTTTCCACAAACCACATGGATCATCCAATGGCATTCCATGTGTGTTCTTTTCACAAATCAAACATGGATCAACGAATGGCATTGCACGTGTGTTCTTTTCACAACCCACATATGGATCAACCAATGTCATTGCATGTGTGTTCTTTCCACAAACCACATATGTACCCACTCGAGTAATTGCATGTGTTTTCTTTTCACAAACCACACATGGATCAACCAATGTCATTGCATGTTTGTTCTTTCCACAAACCACATATGGATCCACCAGAGTCATTGCATGTCTGTTTTTTCCACAAACCACATGGATCAACCAGAGTCATTGCATGTGTGTTCTTTCACAAACCACACATGGATCCACCAGAGTAATGGCAAGTGTTTTCATGTCACAAACCACACATGGATCCACCAATGTCATTGCATGTGTGTTCTTTCCATGAACCACATATGGATCCACCAATGTCATTGCATGTGTGTTCTTTCCACAAACCACATATGGATCCACTAGAGTCATTGCATGTGTGTTCTTTTCAGAAACCACATATGGATCCACTAGAGTCATTGCATGTGTGTTCTTTCCACAAACCACATATGGATCCACCAGAGTCATTGCATGTGTGTTCTTTCCACAAACCAAATATGGATCCACCAATGTCATTGCATGTGTGTTATTTTCACAAACCACATATGGATCCACTAGAGTCATTGCATGTGTGTTCTTTTCACAAACCACATATGGATCCACTAGAGTCATTGCACGTGTGTTCTTTCCACAAACCACACATGGATCCACTAGAGTAATTGCACGTGTGTTCATGTCACAAACCACACATGGATCCACCAATGTCATTGCATGTGTGTTCTTTCCACAAACCACATATGGATCCACCAGAGTCATTGCATGTGTGTTCTTTTCACAAACCACATATGGATCCACTAGAGTCATTGCATGTGTTTTTTCCACAAACCACATATGGATCAACAAATGTCATTGCATGTGTGTTCATTCCACAAACCAAATATGGATCCACCAATGTCATTGCATGTGTGTTCTTTTCGCAAACCACATATGGATCCACAAGAGTCATTGCATGTGTGTTCTTTTCACAAACCACACATGGATCCACCAGAGTAATTGCATGTGTGTTCTTTCCACAAACCACATGGATGAACCAATGTCATTTCATGTGTGTTCTTTTGAAAAATAACATGGATCAACCAATGGCATGCATGTGTGTTATTGTCATAAACCACATATGGATCAACCAATGTCATTGCATGTGTGTTCATGTCACAAACCACACATGGATCTAGCATTGTCATTGCATGTGTGCTCTTTCCATGAACCACATATGGATCCACCAATGGCATTGCATGTGTGTTCTTTCCACAAACCACATATGGATCCGCCAATGTCATTGCATGTGTGTTCTTTTCCACAAACCACATATGGATCCACCAGAGTCATTGCATGTGTGTTATTTTCCACAAACCACATGTATCAACCAATGGCATTGCATGTGTGTTCTTTTCTCAAACCATATATGGATCCACCAATGTCATTGCATGCGTGTTCTTTCCACAAACCACATATGTACCCACTCGAGTAATTGCATGTGTGTTCTTTTCACAAACCACATATGGATCCACTAGAGTCATTGCATCTGTGTTCTTTTCACAAACCACACATGGATCCACCAGAGTCATTGCATCTGTGTTCTTTCCACAAACCACATGGATCAACCAATGTCATTACATGTGTGTTCTTTCCACAAACCACATGGATCAACCAGAGTCATTGCATGTGTGTTCTTTCCACAAACCACATATGGATCCACTAGAGTCATTGCATGTGTGTTATTTCCACAAACCACATATGGATCCACTAGAGTCATTGCATGTGTGTTCTTTTCCACAAACCACTTGTATCAACCAATGTAATTGCATGTGTGTTCTTTTCACAAACCATATATGGATCAACCAATGGCATTGCATGTGTGTTCTTTTCACAACCCACATATGGATCAACCAATGTCATTGCATGTGTGTTCTTTCCACAAACCACATATGTACCCACTAGAGTAATTGCATGTGTGTCCTTTTCACAAACCAAATATGGATCCACCAATGTCATTGCATGTGTGTTCTTTTCGCAAACCACATATGGATCCACAAGAGTCATTGCATGTGTGTTCTTTTCACAAACCACACATGGATCCACCAGAGTAATTGCATGTGTGTTCTTTCCACAAACCACATGGATGAACCAATGTCATTTCATGTGTGTTCTTTTGAAAAATAACATGGATCAACCAATGGCATGCATGTGTGTTATTGTCATAAACCACATATGGATCAACCAATGTCATTGCATGTGTGTTCATGTCACAAACCACACATGGATCCAGCATTGTCATTGCATGTGTGCTCTTTCCATGAACCACATATGGATCCACCAATGGCATTGCATGTGTGTTCTTTCCACAAACCACATATGGATCCGCCAATGTCATTGCATGTGTGTTCTTTTCCACAAACCACATATGGATCCACCAGAGTCATTGCATGTGTGTTATTTTCCACAAACCACATGTATCAACCAATGGCATTGCATGTGTGTTCTTTTCTCAAACCATATATGGATCCACCAATGTCATTGCATGCGTGTTCTTTCCACAAACCACATATGTACCCACTCAGTAATTGCATGTGTGTTCTTTTCACAAACCACATATGGATCCACTAGAGTCATTGCATCTGTGTTCTTTTCACAAACCACACATGGATCCACCAGAGTCATTGCATCTGTGTTCTTTCCACAAACCACATGGATCAACCAATGTCATTACATGTGTGTTCTTTCCACAAACCACATGGATCAACCAGAGTCATTGCATGTGTGTTCTTTCCACAAACCACATATGGATCCACTAGAGTCATTGCATGTGTTATTTCCACAAACCACATATGGATCCACTAGAGTCATTGCATGTGTGTTCTTTTCCACAAACCACTTGTATCAACCAATGTAATTGCATGTTTATTCTTTTCACAAACCATATATGGATCATCCAATGGCATTGCATGTTTGTTATTTTCACAACCCACATATGGATCAACCAATGTCATTGCATGTGTGTTCTTTCCACAAACCACATATGTACCCACTAGAGTAATTGCATGTGTGTTCTTTTCCACAAACCACATATGGATCCACTAGAGTCATTGCATGTGTGTTCTTTCCACAAACTAGATATGGATCCACCAGAGTCATTGCATGTGTGTTGTTTTCCACAAACCACATGGATCATCCAATGGCATTCCATGTGTGTTCTTTTCACAAATCAAACATGGATCAACGAATGGCATTGCACGTGTGTTCTTTTCACAACCCACATATGGATCAACCAATGTCATTGCATGTGTGTTCTTTCCACAAACCACATATGTACCCACTCGAGTAATTGCATGTGTTTTCTTTTCACAAACCACACATGGATCAACCAATGTCATTGCATGTGTGTTCTTTCCACAAACCACATATGGATCCACCAGAGTCATTGCATGTCTGTTTTTTCCACAAACCACATGGATCAACCAGAGTCATTGCATGTGTGTTCTTTCACAAACCACACATGGATCCACCAGAGTAATGGCAAGTGTTTTCATGTCACAAACCACACATGGATCCACCAATGTCATTGCATGTGTGTTCTTTCCATGAACCACATATGGATCCACCAATGTCATTGCATGTGTGTTCTTTCCACAAACCACATATGTATCAACTATTGTCATTGCATGTGTGTTCTTTTCAGAAACCACATATGGATCCACTAGAGTCATTGCATGTGTGTTCTTTCCACAAACCACATATGGATCCACCAGAGTCATTGCATGTGTGTTCTTTCCACAAACCAAATATGGATCCACCAATGTCATTGCATGTGTGTTATTTTCACAAACCACATATGGATCCACTAGAGTCATTGCATGTGTGTTCTTTTCACAAACCACATATGGATCCACTAGAGTCATTGCACGTGTGTTCTTTCCACAAACCACACATGGATCCACTAGAGTAATTGCACGTGTGTTCATGTCACAAACCACACATGGATCCACCAATGTCATTGCATGTGTGTTCTTTCCACAAACCACATATGGATCCACCAGAGTCATTGCATGTGTGTTCTTTTCACAAACCACATATGGATCCACTAGAGTCATTGCATGTGTTTTTTCCACAAACCACATATGGATCAACAAATGTCATTGCATGTGTGTTCATTCCACAAACCAAATATGGATCCACCAATGTCATTGCATGTGTGTTCTTTTCGCAAACCACATATGGATCCACTAGAGTCATTGCATGTGTGTTCTTTTCACAAACCACACATGGATCCACCAGAGTCATCGCATGTGTGTTTTTTTCACAAACCACACATGGATCCACCAGAGTCATTGCATGTGTGTTCTTTCCACAAACCACACCAATGTCATTGCATGTGTGTTATTTTGACAAATAACATGGATCAACCAATGGCATTGCATGTGTGTTATTGTCATAAACCACATATGGATCAACCAATGTCATTGCATGTGTGTTCATGTCACAAACCACACATCGATCCACCATTGTCATTGCATGTGTGCTCTTTCCATGTACCACATATGGATCGACCAATGTCATTGCATGTGTGTTCTTTCCACAAACCACATATGTATCCACCAATGTCATTGCATGTGTGTTCTATTCCACAAACCACATATGGATCCACCAGAGTCATTGCATGTGTGTTCTTTTCCACAAACCACATGTATCAACCAATGGCATTGCATGTGAGTTCTTTTCACAAACCATATATGGATCAACCAATGGCATTGCATGTGTGTTCTTTTCACAACCCACATATGGATCAACCAATGTCATTGCATGTGTGTTATTTCCACAAACCACATATGTACCCACTAGAGTAATTGCATGTGTGTTCTTTTCCACAAACCACATATGCTACACTAGAGTAATTGCATGTGTGTTCTTTCCACAAACTACATATGGATCCACCAGAGTCATTGCATGTGTGTTCTTTTCCACAAACAACATGGATCAACCAATGGAATTGCATGTGTGTTCTTTTCACAAACCACACATGGATCAACCAATGGCATTGCATGTGTGTTCTTTTCACAACCCACATATGGATCAACCAATGCCATTGCATGCGTGTTCTTTCCACAAACCACATATGTACCCACTCGAGTAATTGCATGTGTGTTCTTTTCACAAACCACATATGGATCCACTAGAGTCATTGCATGTGTGTTCTTTCCACAAACCACACATGGATCCACCAGAGTGATTGCATGTGTTTTCATGTCACAAACCACAAATGGATCCACCAATGCCATTGCATATGTGATCTTTCCATGAACCACATATGGATCCACCAATGTCATTGCATGTGTGTTCTTTCCATAGACCACATATAGATCCACTAGAGTCATTGCATGTGTGTCTTTTCACAAACCACATATGGATCCACTAGAGTCATTGCATGTGTGTTCTTTCCACAAACCACATATGGATCCACTGGAGTCATTGCATGTATGTTCTTTTCACAAACCACATATGGATCCACTAGAGTCATTGCATCTGTGTTCTTTCCACAAACCACATATGGATCCACTAGAGTCATTACATGTGTGTTCTTTTCACAAACCATATATGGATCAACCAATGTCATTGCATGTGTGTTATTTTTCACAAACAACATATGGATCCACTAGAGTAATTGCATGTGTGTTCTTTTCACAAACCACATATGGATCAACAAATCTTGTTGCATGTGTGTTCTTTTCACAGAGCACATATGGATCCACCAATGTCATTGCATGTGTGTTCTTTCCACAAACCACATATGTACCCACTAGAGTAATTGCATGTGTGTTCTTTTCCACAAACCACTTATGGATCCACTAGAGTCATTGCATGTGTGTTCTTTCAACAAACCACATATGGATCCACTAGAGTCATTGCATGTGTGTTCCTTTCACAAACCACATATGGATCAACCAATGTCATTGCATGTGTGTTCTTTTCATGAACCACATATGGATCCACTAGAGTCATTGCATGTGTGTTCTTTTCACAAACCACATATGGACCCACCAATGCCATTGCATGTGTGTTCTTATACTAAAACTAACACTAGAGTCATTGCATGTGTCTTCTTTTCACAAACCACACATGGACCCACCAAACTCATTGCATGTGTGTTCCTTCCACAAACCACATGGATCAACCAATGTCATTTCATATGTGTTATTTTGACAAATAACATGGATCAACCAATGGCATTGCATGTGTGTTATTGTCATAAACCACATATGGATCAACCAATGTCATTGCATGTGTGTTCATGTCACAAACCACACATGGATCCACCAATGTCATTGCATGTGTGTTCTTTCCATGAACCACATATGGATCCACCAATGTCATTGCATGTGTGTTCTTTCCACAAACCACATATGGATCCACTAGAGTCATTGCATGTGTGTTCTTTTCAGAAACCACATATGGATCCACTAGAGTCATTGCATGTGTGTTCTTTCCACAAACCACATATGGATCCACCAGAGTCATTGCTTGTGTGTTCTTTCCACAAACCAAATATGGATCCACCAATGTCATTGCATGTGTGTTATTTTCACAAACCACATATGGATCCACTAGAGTCATTGCATGTGTGTTCTTTTCACAAACCACATATGGATCCACTAGAGTCATTGCACGTGTGTTCTTTCCACAAACCACACATGTATCCACTAGAGTAATTGCACGTGTGTTCATGTCACAAACCACACATGGATCCACCAATGTCATTGCATGTGTGTTCTTTCCACAAACCACATATGGATCCACTAGAGTCATTGCATGTGTGTTATTTCCACAAACCACATATGGATCCACTACTATCATTGCATGTGTTTTCTTTCCACAAACCACATATGGATCAACAAATGTCATTGCATGTGTGTTCATTCCACGAACCAAATATGGATCCAACAATGTCACTGCATGTGTGTTCTTTTCGCAAATCACATATGGATCCACTAGAGTCATTGCATGTGTGTTCTTTTCACAAACCACACATGGATCCACCAGAGTCATTGCATGTGTGTTCTTTCCACAAACCACACATGGATCCACCAGAGTCATTGCATGTGTGTTCTTTCCACAAACCACACCAATGTCATTGCATGTGTGTTATTTTGACAAATAACATGGATCAACCAATGGCATTGCATGTGTGTTATTGTCATAAACCACATATGGATCAACCAATGTCATTGCATGTGTGTTCATGTCACAAACCACACATCGATCCACCATTGTCATTGCATGTGTGCTCTTTCCATGTACCACATATGGATCGACCAATGTCATTGCATGTGTGTTCTTTCCACAAACCACATATGTATCCACCAATGTCATTGCATGTGTGTTCTATTCCACAAACCACATATGGATCCACCAGAGTCATTGCATGTGTGTTCTTTTCCACAAACCACATGTATCAACCAATGGCATTGCATGTGAGTTCTTTTCACAAACCATATATGGATCAACCAATGGCATTGCATGTGTGTTCTTTTCACAACCCACATATGGATCAACCAATGTCATTGCATGTGTGTTATTTCCACAAACCACATATGTACCCACTAGAGTAATTGCATGTGTGTTCTTTTCCACAAACTACATATGGTACACTAGAGTCATTGCATGTGTGTTCTTTCCACAAACTACATATGGATCCACCAGAGTCATTGCATGTGTGTTCTTTTCCACAAACAACATGGATCAACCAATGGAATTGCATGTGTGTTCTTTTCACAAACCACACATGGATCAACCAATGGCATTGCATGTGTGTTCTTTTCACAACCCACATATGGATCAACCAATGCCATTGCATGCGTGTTCTTTCCACAAACCACATATGTACCTACTCGAGTAATTGCATGTGTGTTCTTTTCACAAACCACATATGGATCCACTAGAGTCATTGCATGTGTGTTCTTTCCACAAACCACACATGGATCCACCAGAGTGATTGCATGTGTTTTCATGTCACAAACCACAAATGGATCCACCAATGCCATTGCATATGTGTTCTTTCCATGAACCACATATGGATCCACCAATGTCATTGCATGTGTGTTCTTTCCATAGACCACATATGGATCCACTAGAGTCATTGCATGTGTGTCTTTTCACAAACCACATATGGATCCACTAGAGTCATTGCATGTGTGTTCTTTCCACAAACCACATATGGATCCACTGGAGTCATTGCATGTATGTTCTTTTCACAAACCACATATGGATCCACTAGAGTCATTGCATGTGTGTTCTTTCCACAAACCACATATGGATCCACTAGAGTCATTACATGTGTGTTCTTTTCACAAACCATATATGGATCAACCAATGTCATTGCATGTGTGTTATTTTTCACAAACCACATATGGATCCACTAGAGTAATTGCATGTGTGTTCTTTTCACAAACCACATATGGATCAACAAATCTTGTTGCATGTGTGTTCTTTTCACAAAGCACATATGGATCCACCAATGTCATTGCATGTGTGTTCTTTCCACAAACCACATATGTACCCACTAGAGTAATTGCATGTGTGTTCTTTTCCACAAACCACTTATGGATCCACTAGAGTCATTGCATGTGTGTTCTTTCCACAAACCACATATGGATCCACTAGAGTCATTGCATGTGTGTTCCTTTCACAAACCACATATGGATCAACCAATGTCATTGCATGTGTGTTCTTTTCATGAATCACATATGGATCCACTAGAGTCATTGCATGTGTGTTCTTTTCACAAACCACATATGGACCCACCAATGTCATTGCATGTGTGTTCTTATACTAAAACTAACACTAGAGTCATTGCATGTGTCTTCTTTTCACAAACCACACATGGACCCACCAAAGTCATTGCATGTGTGTTCCTTCCACAAACCACATGGATCAACCAATGTCATTTCATATGTGTTCTTTTGACAAATAACATGGATCAACCAATGGCATTGCATGTGTGTTATTGTCATAAACCACATATGGATCAACCAATGTCATTGCATGTGTGTTCATGTCACAAACCACACATGGATCCACCAATGTCATTGCATGTGTGTTCTTTCCATGAACCACATATGGATCCACCAATGGTATTGCATGTGTGTTCTTTCCACAAACCACATATGGATCCACCAATGCCATTGCATGTGTGTTCTTTTCCACAAACCACATATGGATCCACTAGAGTCATTGTATGTGTGTTATTTCCACAAACCACACATGGATCCACCAGAGTCATTGCATGTGTGTTCTTTTACACAAACCACTTGTATCAACCAATGTCATTACATGTGTGTTATTTTCACAAACCATATATGGATCAACCAATGGCTTTGCATGTGTGTTCTTTTCACAACCCACATATGGATCAACCAATGTCATTGCATGTGTGTTCTTTCCGCAAACCACATATGTACCCACTAGAGTAATTGCATGTGTGTTCTTTACCACAAACCTCATATGGATCCACTAGAGTCATTGCATGTGTGTTCTTTCCACAAACTAGATATGGATCCACCAGAGTCATTGCATGTGTGTTCTTTTCCACAAACCACATGGATCATCCAATGGCATTCCATGTGTGTTGTTTTCACAAACCACACATGGATCAACCAATGGCATTGCACGTGTGTTCTTTTCACAACCCACATATGGATCAACCAATGTCATTGCATGCGTGTTGTTTCCACAAATCACATATGTACCCACTCGAGTAATTGCATGCATTTTCTTTTCACAAACCACACATGGATCAACCAATGTCATTGCATGTGTATTCTATCCACAAACCCATATGGATCCACCAGAGTCATTGCATGTCTGTTTTTTCCACAAACCACATGGATCAACCAGAGTCATTCCATGTGTGTATTTTCCACATACCAGACATGGATCCACCAGAGTAATGGCATGTGTTTTCATGTCACAAACCACACATGGATCCACCAATGTCATTGCATGTGTGTTCTTTCCATGAACCACATATGGATCCACCAATGTCATTGCATGTGTGTTCTTTCCACAAACCATATATGGATCCACTAGAGTCATTGCATGTGTGTTCTTTTCAGAAACCACATATGGATCCACTAGAGTCATTGCATGTGTGTTCTTTCCACAAACCACATATGGATCCACCAGAGTCATTGGATGTGTGTTCTTTCCACAAACCAAATATGGATCCACCAATGTCATTGCATGTGTGTTATTTTCACCAACCACATATGGATCCACTAGAGTCATTGCATGTGCGTTCTTTTCACAAACCACACATGGATCCACCAGAGTCATTTCATATGTGTTCTTTCCACAAACCACATGGATCAACCAATGTCTTTACATGTGTGTTCTTTTGACAAACAACATGGATCAACCAATGGCATTGCATGTGTTTTATTGTCATAAACCTCATATGGATCAACCAATGGCATTGCATGTGTGTTCATGTCACAAACCACACATGGATTCACCAATGGCATTGCATGTGTGCTCTTTCCATGAACCACATATGGATCCACCAATGTCATTGCATGTGTGTTCTTTCCACAAACCACATATGGATCCACCAGAGTCATTGCATGTGTGTTCTTTTCCACAAACCACACTGGATCCACTAGACTCATTTCATGTGCGTTCTTTCCACAAACCACATATGGATCACAAAATGTCATTGCATGTGTGTTCTTTACATAAACCAAACATGTAACAACCAATGTCATTGCATGTGTGTTCTTTTCACAAACCACATATGGATCCACTAGACTCATTGCATGTGTGTTCTTTTCACAAACCACACATGGATCCACCAGAGTCATTGCATGTGTGTTCTTTCCACAAACCACATGGATCAACCAATGTAATTACATGTGTGTTCTTTCCACAAACCACATGGATCAACCAGAGTCATTGCATGTGTGTTCTTTCCACAAACCACATATGGATCCACTAGAGTAATTGCACGTGTGTTCATGTCACACACCACACATGGATCCACCAATGTCATTGCATGTGTGTTCTTTCCAGGAACCACATATGGATCCACCAATGTAATTGCATGTGTGTTCTTTCCACAAACCACATATGGATCCACCAGAGTCATTGCATGTGTGTTCTTTTCACAAACCACATATGGATCCACTAGAGTCATTGCATGTGTTTTTTTCCACAAACCACATATGGATCAACAAATGTCATTGCATGTGTGTTCATTCCACAAACCAAATATGGATCGACCAATGTCATTGCATGTGTGTTCTTTTCGCAAACCACATATGGATCCACAAGAGTCATTGCATGTGTGTTCTGTTCACAAACCACACATGGATCCACCAGAGTCATTGCATGTGTGTTCTTTCCACAAACCACATGGATGAACCAATGTCATTGCATGTGTGTTCTTTTGACAAATAACATGGATCAACCAATGGCATGCATGTGTGTTATTGTCATAAACCACATATGGATCAACTAATGTCATTGCATGTGTGTTCATGTCACAAACCACACATGGATCCAGCATTGTCATTGCATGTGTGCTCTTTCCATGAACCACATATGGATCCACCAATGGCATTGCATGTGTGTTCTTTCCACAAACCGCATATGGATCCGCCAATGTCATTGCATGTGTGTTCTTTTCCACAAACCACATATGGATCCACCAGAGTCATTGCATGTGTGTTCTTTTCCACAAACCACATGTATCAACCAATGGCATTGCATGTGTGTTCTTTTCTCAAACCATATATGGATGAACCAATGGCATTGCATGTGTCTTCTTTTCGCAACCCACATATGGATCAACCAATTTCATTGCATGTGTGTTATTTCCACAAACCACATATGTACCCACTAGAGTAATTGCATGTGTGTTCTTTTCCACAAACCACATATGGTACACTAGAGTCGTTGCATGTGTGTTCTTTCCACAAACTACATATGGATCCACCAGAGTCATTGCATGTGTGTTCTTTTCCACAAACCACATGGATCAAACAATGGAATTGCATGTGTGTTCTTTTCACAAACAACACATGGATCAACCAATGGCATTGCATGTGTGTTCTTTTCACAACCCACATATGGATCAACCAATGTCATTGCATGCGTGTTCTTTCCACAAACCACATATGTACCCACTCGAGTAATTGCATGTGTGTTCTTTTCACAAACCACTTATGGATCCACTAGAGTCATTGCATGTGTGTTCTTTTCACAAACCACACATGGATCCACCAGAGTCATTGCATCTGTGTTCTTTGCACAAACCACATGGATCAACCAATGTCATTACATGTTTGTTCTTTCCACAAACCACATGGATCAACAAGAGTCATCGCATGTCTGTTCTTTCCACAAACCACACATGGATCCACCAGAGTGATTGCATGTGTTTTCATGTCACAAACCACAAATGGATCCACCAATGCCATTGCATGTGTGTTCTTTCCACAGACCACGTATGGATCCACTAGAGTCATTGCATGTGTGTTCTTTTCACAAACCACATATGGATCCACTAGAGTCATTGCATGTGTGTTCTTTCCACAAAACACATATGGATCAACCAGAGTCATTGCATGTGTGTTCTTTCCACAAACCAAATATGGATCCACCAATGTCATTGCATGTGTGTTATTTTCACAAACCACATATGGATCCACTAGAGTCATTGCATGTGTGTTCTTTTCACAAACCACACATGGATCCACCAGAGTCATTGCATGTGTGTTCTTTCCACAAACCACATGGATCAACCAATGTCATTACGTGTGTGTTCTTTTGACAAATAACATGGATCAACGAATGGCATCGCATGTGTGTTATTGTCATAAACCACATATGGATCAACCAATGGCATTGCATGTGTGTTCATGTCACAAACCACACATGGATCCACCAATGTCATTACATGTGTGTTCTTTCCATGAACCACAAATGGATCCACCAATGTCATTGCATGTGTGTTCTTTTCCACAAACCACATATGCATCCACTAGAGTCATTTCATGTGCGTTCTTTTCACAAACCACATATGGATAAACAAATGCCATTGCATGTGTGTTGTTTACACAAACCAAATATGGATCCACCAATGTCATTGCATGTGTGTTCTTTTCACAAACCACATATGGATCTACTAAACTCATTACATGTGTGTTCTTTTCACAAACCACACATGGATCCACCAGAGTCATTGCATGTGTGTTCTTTCCACAAACCACATGGATCAACCAATGTCATTACATGTGTGTTCTTCCAACAAACCACATGGATCAACCAGAGTCTTTGCATGTGTGTTCTTTCCACAAACAACACATGGATCCACCAGAGTAATTGCATGTGTGTTCATGTAACAAACAACACATGGATCCACCAATGTCATTGCATGTGTGTTCTTTCCATGAACCACATATGGATCCACCAATGTCATTGCATGTGTGTTATTTCCATAAACCACATATGGATCCACCAATGTCATTGCATGTGTGTTATTTCCACAAACCACATATGGATCCACTAGAGTCATTTCATGTGTGTTCTTTTCACAAACCACATATGGATCCACTAGAGTCATTGCATGTGTGTTCATTCCACAAACCACATATGGATCAACAAATGTCATTTCATGTGTGTACTTTCCACAAACCAAATACGGATCCACCAATGTCATTGCATGTGTGTTCTTTTCACAAACCACATATGGATCCACTAGAGTCATTGCATGTGTGTTCTTTTCACAAACCACACATGGATCCACCAGAGTCATTGCATGTGTGTTTTTCCACAAACCATATGGATCAACCAATGTCATTGCATGTGTGTTCTTTTGACAAATAACATGGATCAACCAACGGCATTGCATGTGTGTTATTGTCATAAACCACATATGGATCAACCAATGTCATTGCATGTGTGCTCATGTCACAAACCACACATGGATCCACCAATGTTAATGCATGTGTGTTCTTTCCATGAACCACATATGGATCCACCAATGTCATTGCATGTGTGTTCTTTCCACAAACCACATATGGATCCACCTATGTCATTGCATGTGTGTTCTTTTCCACAAACCACATGTATCAACCAATGGCATTGCATGTGTGTTCTTTTCACAAACCATATATGGATCAACCAATGGCATTGCATGTGTGTTCTTTTCACAACCCACATATGGATCAACCAATTTCATTGCATGTGTGTTATTTCCACAAACCACATATGTACCCACTAGAGTAATTGCATGTGTGTTCTTTTCCACAAACCACATATGGTCCACTAGAGTCATTGCATGTGTGTCCTTTCCACAAACTACATATGGATCCACCAGAGTCATTGCATGTGTGTTCTTTTCCACAAACCACATGGATCAACCAATGGAGTTGCATGTGTGTTGTTTTCACAAACCACACATGGATCAACCAATGGCATTGCATGTGTGTACTTTTCACAACCCACATATGGATCAACCAATGTCATTGCATGTGTGTTCTTTCCACAAACCACATATGTACCCACTAGAGTAATTGCATGTGTGTTCTTTTCACAAACCACATATGGATCCACTAGAGTCATTGCATGTGTGTTCTTTTCACAAACCACACATGGATCCACCAAAGTCATTGCAGCTGTGTTCTTTCCACAAACCACATGGATCAACCAATGTCATTACATGTGTGTTCGTTCCACAAACCACATGGATCCACCAGAGTCATGGCATGTGTGTTCTTTCCATGAACCACATGTGGATCAACCAGAGTCATTGCATGTCTGTTCTTTCCACAAACCACATATGGATCCACCAGAGTCATTGCATGTGTGTTCTTTTCACAAACCACATATGGATCCATTAGAGTCATTGCATGTGTGTTCTTTCCACAAACCACATACGGATCCACCAGAGTCATTGCATGTGTGTTCTTTCCACAAACCAAATATGGATCCATCAATGTCATTGCATGTGTGTTCTTTTCACAAACCACATATGGATCCACTAGAGTCATTGCGTGTGTGTTATTTTCACAAACCACACATGGATCCACCAGAGGCATTGCATCGGTGTTCTTTCCACAAACCACATGGATCAACCAATGTCATTACATGTGTGTTCTTTCCACAAACCACATGGATCAACCAGAGTCATTGCATGTGTGTTCTTTCCACAAACTACACATGGATCCACCAGAGTAATTGCATGTGTGTTCATGTCACAAACCACACATGGATCCACCAATGTCATTGCATGTGTGTTCTTTCCGTGAACCACATATGGATCCACCAATGTCATTGCATGTGTGTTCTTTCCACAAACCACACATGGATCCACTAGAGTCATTGCATGTGTGTTCTTTTCCACAAACCACACTGGATCCACTAGACTCATTTCATGTGCGTTCTTTCCACAAACCACATATGGATCACAAAATGTCATTGCATGTGTGTTCTTTACATAAACCAAACATGTAACAACCAATGTCATTGCATGTGTGTTCTTTTCACAAACCACATATGGATCCACTAGACTCATTGCATGTGTGTTCTTTTCACAAACCACACATGGATCCACCAGAGTCATTGCATGTGTGTTCTTTCCACAAACCACATGGATCAACCAATGTCATTACATGTGTGTTCTTTCCACAAACCACATGGATCAACCAGAGTCATTGCATGTGTGTTCTTTCCACAAACCACACATGGATCCACTAGAGTAATTGCCCGTGTGTTCATGTCACACACCACACATGGATCCACCAATGTCATTGCATGTGTGTTCTTTCCAGGAACCACATATGGATCCACCAATGTAATTGCATGTGTGTTCTTTCCACAAACCATATATGGATCCACCAGAGTCATTGCATGTGTGTTCTTTTCACAAACCACATATGGATCCACTAGAGTCATTGCATGTGTTTTTTTCCACAAACCACATATGGATCAACAAATGTCATTGCATGTGTGTTCATTCCACAAACCAAATATGGATCGACCAATGTCATTGCATGTGTGTTCTTTTCGCAAACCACATATGGATCCACAAGAGTCATTGCATGTGTGTTCTGTTCACAAACCACACATGGATCCACCAGAGTCATTGCATGTGTGTTCTTTCCACAAACCACATGGATGAACCAATGTCATTGCATGTGTGTTCTTTTGACAAATAACATGGATCAACCAATGGCATGCATGTGTGTTATTGTCATAAACCACATATGGATCAACTAATGTCATTGCATGTGTGTTCATGTCACAAACCACACATGGATCCAGCATTGTCATTGCATGTGTGCTCTTTCCATGAACCACATATGGATCCACCAATGGCATTGCGTGTGTGTTCTTTCCACAAACCGCATATGGATCCGCCAATGTCATTGCATGTGTGTTCTTTTCCACAAACCACATATGGATCCACCAGAGTCATTGCATGTGTGTTCTTTTCCACAAACCACATGCATCAACCAATGGCATTGCATGTGTGTTCTTTTCTCAAACCATATATGGATGAACCAATGGCATTGCATGTGTGTTATTTTCACAACCCACATATGGATCAACCAATTTCATTGCATGTGTGTTATTTCCACAAACCACATATGTACCCACTAGAGTAATTGCATGTGTGTTCTTTTCCACAAACCACATATGGTACACTAGAGTCGTTGCATGTGTGTTCTTTCCACAAACTACATATGGATCCACCAGAGTCATTGCATGTGTGTTCTTTTCCACAAACCACATGGATCAACCAATGGAATTGCATGTGTGTTCTTTTCACAAACAACACATGGATCAACCAATGGCATTGCATGTGTGTTCTTTTCACAACCCACATATGGATCAACCAATGTCATTGCATGCGTGTTCTTTCCACAAACCACATATGTACCCACTCGAGTAATTGCATGTGTGTTCTTTTCACAAACCACTTATGGATCCACTAGAGTCATTGCATGTGTGTTCTTTTCACAAACCACACATGGATCCACCAGAGTCATTGCATCTGTGTTCTTTGCACAAACCACATGGATCAACCAATGTCATTACATGTTTGTTCTTTCCACAAACCACATGGATCAACAAGAGTCATTGCATGTCTGTTCTTTCCACAAACCACACATGGATCCACCAGAGTGATTGCATGTGTTTTCATGTCACAAACCACAAATGGATCAACCAATGCCATTGCATGTGTGTTCTTTCCACAGACCACGTATGGATCCACTAGAGTCATTGCATGTGTGTTCTTTTCACAAACCACATATGGATCCACTAGAGTCATTGCATGTGTGTTCTTTCCACAAAACACATATGGATCAACCAGAGTCATTGCATGTGTGTTCTTTCCACAAACCAAATATGGATCCACCAATGTCATTGCATGTGTGTTATTTTCACAAACCACATATGGATCCACTAGAGTCATTGCATGTGTGTTCTTTTCACAAACCACACATGGATCCACCAGAGTCATTGCATGTGTGTTCTTTCCACAAACCACATGGATCAACCAATGTCATTACGTGTGTGTTCTTTTGACAAATAACATGGATCAACGAATGGCATGTGTGTGTGTCATAAACCACATATGGATCAACCAATGGCATTGCATGTGTGTTCATGTCACAAACCACACATGGATCCACCAATGTCATTACATGTGTGTTCTTTCCATGAACCACAAATGGATCCACCAATGTCATTGCATGTGTGTTCTTTTCCACAAACCACATATGCATCCACTAGAGTCATTTCATGTGCGTTCTTTTCACAAACCACATATGGATCAACAAATGCCATTGCATGTGTGTTGTTTACACAAACCAAATATGGATCCACCAATGTCATTGCATGTGTGTTCTTTTCACAAACCACATATGGATCTACTAAACTCATTACATGTGTGTTCTTTTCACAAACCACACATGGATCCACCAGAGTCATTGCATGTGTGTTCTTTCCACAAACCACATGGATCAACCAATGTCATTACATGTGTGTTCTTCCAACAAACCACATGGATCAACCAGAGTCTTTGCATGTGTGTTCTTTCCACAAACAACACATGGATCCACCAGAGTAATTGCATGTGTGTTCATGTAAAAAACAACACATGGATCCACCAATGTCATTGCATGTGTGTTCTTTCCATGAACCACATATGGATCCACCAATGTCATTGCATGTGTGTTATTTCCATAAACCACATATGGATCCACCAATGTCATTGCATGTGTGTTATTTCCACAAACCACATATGGATCCACTAGAGTCATTTCATGTGTGTTCTTTTCACAAACCACATATGGATCCACTATAGTCATTGCATGTGTGTTCATTCCACAAACCACATATGGATCAACAAATGTCATTTCATGTGTGTACTTTCCACAAACCAAATACGGATCCACCAATGTCATTGCATGTGTGTTCTTTTCACAAACCACATATGGATCCACTAGAGTCATTGCATGTGTGTTCTTTTCACAAACCACACATGGATCCACCAGAGTCATTGCATGTGTGTTCTTTCCACAAACCATATGGATCAACCAATGTCATTGCAGGTGTGTTCTTTTGACAAATAACATGGATCAACCAACGGCATTGCATGTGTGTTATTGTCATAAACCACATATGGATCAACCAATGTCATTGCATGTGTGCTCATGTCACAAACCACACATGGATCCACCAATGTCAATGCATGTGTGTTCTTTCCATGAACCACATATGGATCCACCAATGTCATTGCATGTGTGTTCTTTCCACAAACCACATATGGATCCACCTATGTCATTGCATGTGTGTTCTTTTCCACAAACCACATGTATCAACCAATGGCATTGCATGTGTGTTCTTTTCACAAACCATATATGGATCAACCAATGGCATTGCATGTGTGTTCTTTTCACAACCCACATATGGATCAACCAATTTCATTGCATGTGTGTTATTTCCACAAACCACATATGTACCCACTAGAGTAATTGCATGTGTGTTCTTTTCCACAAACCACATATGGTCCACTAGAGTCATTGCATGTGTGTCCTTTCCACAAACTACATATGGATCCACCAGAGTCATTGTGTAAGATCCCTCCTTATTAAAGGAAAAGATCCCTATGATTGCAATGCTAGTCCCTGGATCAATGCTAGCATCCACAGTTTAAGATGAAGTACACAGATACAAAGGTCATTTATTACAGTCATTCCAGAGATAAAACATAGTCTTTTACAACTTATGGCCAAGGCCTAGTACAAGAGTTTATGGAATAAGTAAATAAACATAAGTCTTCATCTTCATGTGCCACAGGCATGCATGTTGAGTGTAGACTCATGACTCCTATTCATCATCAGAGTAACCTGCAACATCATAAGTTACAGCCACAAGGGTCAATACTTTGGAATAGTATTGGCAAGTGATACCTTAGTATATAATTAAGTGGACTATAATACTATATGCTTTTGGCTGGTGGAGCTTAGGCTTGCATTGCTCAAAATAGATTTTTCCTTAACTTTTGAAAATACTAAGTTTTTGTTTGGTAAAAACTTTCCAAGACATCTTCCAATCCAAGACTGAAGATCCACTCAGGGCATCTACTAATCAAGGACTGAAGATTTACTTGGCAAAAACACCCAAGGCATCTATCAAACAAAGACTCTAGATCCACTCAGGGCATCTAGCAATCAATGACTGAAGATCCTTTTATCCCTTTGTTCACCCACAAGTTTTATTTAGAAATTGGAGTGATGAGATTCTTGAAGTTTCCATGTCTTGATGCTCAAATTGTCCTTTACCAGGGACATGGCTAAGTACTTAGGTTTTACACTCTGCAGAGGTGGTGCACTTTCCCCACAAGCCTTGGTTTCCCAAGGATGATCCTTCAGTAGCCTTTCCTTAGTCAAATGGACGCGTTCCAACCTATCATCCCATCTACCACCCACTGTCCAAAAGACTAAGTTCCAGCATCCTAAGATCATGGCAGAGCCCATAATGCCAAGTGGTTGCACTTGAAGCTTCTCAACATTAGACATCTCAAATCTCTTTGTTTCTGGTGGCCATCCACAAGTGAGATACACAAGCCAGTCCCTGGCCTTGTGAACCACTCAACATAAGCCATTCCTTCCATTCCACCCAGGTGGTTCATTAACTTAGTTGTTTTATTTTACAAAAACATAAGTCCTTAGACTTAGAAATTTTTCCATAGTGAATATAACCACCCTTGTTTTCTAGTAGCTAGGCTAAGCATGATAGTAATAGGAATCTGGACTTAGGAAAATTTCACTAAGGCTTCACCTAATAGGTTTTCCCAAAGCATAGCTTGTTCTTGGCAAATAACCATGCAAGTCCTATACTTAGAAAAATATTACTAATGCATAAATAAAATATAGGAATGGAATATTCATGATGATATCACTTGCCTTGGTAGTGTGGAGAGTAGCACTCGTCACAATCACAATCACTAGCAAAATCTACACACAAAGTTATAGCACACAATTACACACAAATATATACAAACAAGAAATAGTATGAATGCATGCATGCATGAATCTACCAAGTGATGATTTTTGAAAACTCAACCAAGCAAGTACATGAATACAGAAACTTAGCAAGCCACTAGTTTACCAACTAAACAAAATTTAACCCTAAACAAAAATACTAAACTAAATCTATACTTAAAAAGGCCTCAAACAAGTCTCTGCAATTTAAGCCACACTAATGGTTACTATTTGCTAAACAAAAAGGATAGGCAGAAAGGTCTTGTTTTTCTGAATCCAACGGTATAAAGTTTGCAAAATTCTAACGTGGAATTCAAAAGATATAGGCATTTGAAATCTGGATCAAAATCTGTTTTAAATTCTATTTTCAGATCAGCTCCTAGCCACGCGTCATGTTCTTATTCGCCCGTACCGGTTCGTCTGGATCGAGCGATACAGACCGCTGGATCTAAAGGGGCAGGTGCGGCTCAGATCGCGTACCGCTTCGGGTTAAGTGGATCTATCCTAGCGCTACGATGCAGATCTAACGGCTGCTACTTTTCTGGCCAAGAACTGGCGGCGGAGCGGCGGCGGAACTGTCGGTCGATGACGTTGCCGACGATGCAGGAGGTAAGTGAGATCGAGGAGTAGCTCACCGGGCTCAGGAGGTCACGGCGAAGCTCGTCGTACTTGCGGTTGGTCAAGGGGCGCTCGGGCACGGCCGCGATTGCTCACCGGAGTTGTTGTGGGCGGCGGTTGCGTCGGGTGGTCGTCGTGGACGTCGCTGTGGATCACCCCAAGGCAAGATAATGACACGGTTAGGTTCACAGGGTCAAGGCAGAGTAGTGAGCATGAACAGGAAGGCGAGGGGCGGTCTGTACCTACCGAGAAAACTCATCGGAGTTGATGTCGCCGTCGGTGCTCGCGGTGTCAGGTGGAACCGCGACACTGGGCGAGACAGACAGACTAGTGAGGTCGAGATGCGCAAAGACATGCTGAGTCGATTGTAAGAACGAGAGGCGAGAGGGGACACTAGGCTCACCGGAATCGATCGCCGGAGAGGCTCATCTGTCGCGGTGCAAAGTTGATTGAGGACAGCCGTGGCGAGCGGCAGGTGTTTGGGGAAAATGATCGCGAGGCAGAGGGGGTCTTATAGCCAGATGCTCGACAGGAAACGCCCGTCGATTAATGCCCAATTACTCCCGGCATCACTGCGGCAACGGTCAGCGGCGGAGATCGTCTTGCGGAGACAGGAAGACGATCTTGGCGTGGAGAAGGCCGCTTTGTCGCGAGGAGCACGAGTGCAGGTGGGGTCGACATCTGTCAAGGCGTGTGCTCAAGGTGAGAAGGAAAAGGAGGTCCCCGGGTGGGCTTGCTGGGCTGGATCTGCTGCTGGGCCAGATTCTGGCCGCTCGGCCCTTTTCCTTTCTTTAAGCCTTTTCTTTTTCTAATTTCATTTTCTGAATAGAATTTGATATGAATTCAAATCCTTTTGAATTCAAACTTCTTTGGGGATTTTTGCAGGGTTCTGTGGGTTCACAAACAATCAAATAACCTAGTGGTTACCTTGCAAAGGCTTGGTCAAGCTTGGGTTTCAAAATAAACAGAGATTTGCTCTAGTTGCAAATATTTGGTATAGGGTTTAGAAAATATTTCTAAATTGGAATTTTGGGTTTAAATGCTACTCCTATTCTTTCCAACCATGGAGGCAAGCAAACAAGTACCTAAGCATTCAAATCTCAAAGGGTGATGGCCAATTGAGATAAAATGCCCACATGAAATCATAGCTCAAATTCTGTTTCTAAATGATTTTGAGAAAAACCCTATATGAATGAATGATGCAAGGATGAAATGAATGAGTTTTTGAAACATGATTTTTGGGATGTTACACATTGCATGTGTGTTCTTTTCCACAAACCACATGGATCAACCAATGGAGTTGCATGTGTGTAGTTTTCACAAACAACACATGGATCAACCAATGGCATTGCATGTGTGTACTTTTCACAACCCACATATGGATCAACCAATGTCATTGCATGTGTGTTCTTTCCACAAACCACATATGTACCCACTCGAGTAATTGCATGTGTGTTCTTTTCACAAACCACATATGGATCCACTAGAGTCATTGCATGTGTGTTCTTTTCACAAACCACACATGGATCCACCAGAGTCATTGCATCTGTGTTCTTTCCACAAACCACATGGATCAACCAATGTCATTACATGTGTGTTCGTTCCACAAACCACATGGATCCACCAGAGTTATAGCATGTGTGTTCTTTCCATGAACCACATGTGGATCAACCAGAGTCATTGGATTTGTGTTATTTCCACAAACCACATATGGATCCACCAGAGTCATTGCATGTGTGTTCTTTTCACAAACCACATATGGATCCATTAGAGTCATTGCATGTGTGTTCTTTCCACAAACCACATACGGATCCACCAGAGTCATTGCATGTGTGTTCTTTCCACAAACAAAATATGGATCCATCAATGTCATTGCATGTGTGTTCTTTTCACAAACCACATATGGATCCACTAGAGTCATTGCGTGTGTGTTATTTTCACAAACCACACATGGATCCACCAGAGGCATTGCATCGGTGTTCTTTCCACAAACCACATGGATCAACCAATGTCATTACATATGTGTTCTTTCCACAAACCACATGGATCAACCAGAGTCATTGCATGTGTGTTCTTTCCACAAACTACACATGGATCCACGAGAGTAATTGCATGTGTGTTCATGTCACAAACCACACATGGATCCACCAATGTCATTGCATGTGTGTTCTTTCCGTGAACCACATATGGATCCACCAATGTCATTGCATGTGTGTTCTTTCCACAAACCACATATGGATCCACCAGACTCATTGCATGTGTGTTCTTTCCACAAACCAAAATATTTATCCACCAATGTCATTGCATGTGTGTTCTTTTCACAAACCACATATGGATCCACTAGAGCAATTGCATGTTTGTTCTTTTCAAAAACCACACATGGATCCACCAGAATCATTGCATGTGTGTTATGTCCACAAACCACATGGATCAACCAATGTCATTACATGTGTGTGCTTTTGACAAACAACATGGATCAACCAATGGAATTGCATGTGCGTTATTGTCATAAACCAATGTCACTGCATATGTCTTCATGTCACCAACCCCACATGGATCAATCAGAGTCATTGCATGTGTGTTCTTTCCACAAACCACATATGGATCCACCAGAGCAATTCATGTGTGTTCATGTCACAAACCACACATGGATCCACCAATGTCATTGCATGTGTGTTCTTTCCATGAACAACATATGGATCAACCAATGGAATTACATGTGTGTTATTGTCTCAAACCACATATGTATCCACCAATGTCATTGCATGTGTGTTCTTTCCACAACCCACATATGGATCCACTAGAGTCATTGCATGTGTGTTCTTTTCCACAAACCACATGTATCAACCAATGGCATTGGATGTGTCTTCTTTTCACAAACCATATATGGATCAACCAATGGCATTGCATGCGTGTTCTTTTCACAACCCACATATGGATCAACCAATGTCATTGCATGTGTTTTCTTTCCACAAACCACATATGTACCCACTAGAGTAATTGCAAGTGTGTTCTTTTCCCCAAACCACATATGGATCCACTAGAGTCATTGCATGTGTGTTCTTTCCACAAACCACATATGGATCAACAAATGTCATTGCATGTGTGTTCTTTCCATAAACCACATATGGATCCACCAGTGTTGTTGCATGTGTGTTCATTCCACAAACCACATATGGATCCACCAGAGTCATTGCATGTCTATTTTTCCACAAAACCACATGGATCAACCAGAGTCATTGCATGTGCGTTTTCCCCACAAACCACACATGGATCCACGAGAGTAATTGCATGTGTGTTCATGTCACATACCACACATGGATCCACCAATGTCATTGCACTTGTGTTCTTTCCATGAACCACATATGGATCCACCAATGTCATTGCATGTCTGTTCTTTTCACAAACCACATATGGATCCACCCGAGTCATTGCATGTGTGTTCTTTTCACAAACCACATATGGATCCAATAGAGTCATTGCATGTGTGTTCTTTCCACAAACCAAATATGGATCCACCAATGTCATTGCATGTGTGTTCTTTTCACAAACCACATATGGATCCACTAGAGTCATTGCATGTGTGTTCTTTCCACAAACCACACATGGATCCACCAGAGTAATTGCATGTGTGTTCATGTCACAAACCACGCATGGATCAACAAATGTCATTGCATGTGTATTCTTTCCATGAACCACACATGGATCCACCAATGTCATTGCATGTGTGTTCTTTCCATGAACCACATATGGATCCACCAATGTCATTGCATGTGTGTTCTTTCCACAAACCACACATGGATCCACCAGAGTCATTGCATGCGTGTTCTTTGCACAAACCACATATGGATCCACTAGAGTCATTGCATGTGTGTTCTTTTCACAAACCACATATGGATCAACAAATGTCATTGCATGTGTTTTCTTTTCACAAACCACATGGATCCACCAATGGCATTGCATGTGTGTTCTTTCCACAAACATACATGGATCAACCAGAGTAATTGCATGTGTGTTCATGTCACCAACCACACATAGATCCACCAATTTCATTGCATGTGTGTTCTTTCCATGAACCACATATGGATCCACCAATGTCATTGCATGTGTGTTCTTTCCACAAACCACATAGGGATCCACCAGAGTCATTGCATGTGTGTTCTTTTCACAAACCACATATGGATCCACTAGAGTCATTGCATGTGTGTTCTTTCTACAAACCACATACGTATCCACAAATGTAATTGCATATGTGTTCTTTCGACGAACTAAATATGGATCCATCAATGTCATTGCATGTGTGTTCTTTTCACAAACCACATATGGATCCACTAGAGTCATTGCATGTGTATTCTTTCCACAAACCACATATGGATCCACTAGAGTCATTCCATGTGTGTTCTTTTCACAAACCATATATGGATCAACCAATGTCATTGCATGTGTGTTCTTTTCCACAAACCACATATGTATCCATTAGAGTAATTTCATGTGTGTTCTTTTCACAAACCACATATGGATCAACAAAGCTCATTGCATGTGTTTTATTTTCACAAACCACATGGATCCATCAATGGCATTGCATGTGTGTTCTTTCCACATACCATATGGATCCACCAGAGTAATTGCATGTGTGTTCATGTCACAAACCACACATGGATCCACCAATGTCATTGCATGTGTGTTCTTTTCCACAAACCACGTATGGATCCACTAGAGTCATTGCATGTGTGTTTTTTCCACAAACCACATATGGATCCACTAGAGTCATTGCATGTCTGTTTTTTCCACAAACCACATGGATCAACTAGAGTCATTGCATGTGTGTTCTTTCCACAAACCACACATGGATCCACTAGAGTAATTGCATGTGTGTTCATGTCACAAACCACACATGGATCCACCAATGTCATTGCATGTGTGTTATTTCCATGAACCACATATGGATCCACCAATGTCATTGCATGTGTGTTCTTTCCACAAACCACATATGGATCCACTAGAGTCATTGTATGTGTGTTCTTTTCACAAACCACGTATGGATCCACTAGAGCCATTGCATGTCTGTTTTTTCCACAAACCATATGGATCAACCAGAGTCATTGCATGTGTGTTATTTCCACAAACCACACATGGATCCACCAGAGTAATTGCATGTATGTTCATGTCACAAACCACACATGGATCCACCAATGTCATTGCATGTGTGTTGTTTCCATGAACCACATATGGATCCACCAATGTCATTGCATGTGTGTTCTTTCCACAAACCACATATGGATCCACTAGAGTCATTGGATGTGTGTTCTTTTCCAAAAACCACATATGGATCCACTAGAGTCATTGCATGTGTGTTCTTTCCACAAACCACATATGGATCCACTAGAGTCATTCCATGTGTGTTCTTTTCACAAACCATGTATGGATCAACCAATGTCATTGCATGTGTGTTCTTTTCCACAAACCACATATGGATCCACTAGAGTAATTTCATGTGTGTTCTTTTCACAAACCATATATGGATCAACAAATGCCATTGCATGTGTTTTCTTTTCACAAACCAAATGGATCCACCAATGGCATTGCATGTGTGTTCTTTCCACATACCACATGGATCAACCAGAGTCATTGCATGTGTGTTCTTTCCACAAACCATACATGGGTCCACTAGAGTAATTGCATGTGTGTTCATGTCACCAACCACACATGGATCCACCAATTTCATTGCATGTGTGTTCTTTCCATGAACCACATATGGATCCACCAGAGTCATTGCAAGTGTGTTCTTTTCACAAACCACATATGGATCTACTAGAGACATTGCATGTGTGTTCTTTCTACAAACCACATATGGATCAACAAATGTCAGTGCATATGTGTTCTTTCGACGAACTAAATATGGATCCACCAATGTCATTGCATGTGTGTTCTTTTCACAAACCACATATGGATCCACTAGAGTCATTGCATGTGTGTTCTTTTCACAAACCACATATGGATCCACTAGAGTCATTGCATGTGTGTTCTTTTCACAAACCACATATGGATCCACTAGAGTCATTGCATGCGTGTTCTTTCCATAAACCAAATATGTATCCACCAATGTCATTGGATGTCTGTTATTTTCACAAACCACATATGGATCCACTAGAGTCATTGCATGTGTGTTCTTTTCACAAACCACACATGGATCCACCAGAGTCATTGCATGTGTGTTCTTTCCACAAACCACATAGATCAACCAATGTCATTATATGTGTGTTCTTTCCACAAACAACATCGATCAACCAATGGCATTGCATGTGTGTTATTGTCATAAACCACATATGGATCAACCAATGTCATTGCATGTGTGTTCATGTCACAAACCACACATGGATCCACCAATGTCATTGCATGTGTGTTCTTTCCATGAAGAACATATGGATCCACGAATGTCATTCCATGTGTGTTCTTTCCACAAACCACATATGGATCCACCAGAGTCATTGCATGTATGTTCTTTTCCACAAACCACATATGGATCAACAAATGTCTTTGAATGTGTGTTGTTTCCACAAACCAAATATGGATCCACCAATGTCATTGCATGTGTGTTCTTTTCACAAACCACATATGGATCCACTAGAGTCATTTCATGTGTGCTCTTTTCACAAAACACACATGGATCCACCAGAGTCATTGCATGTGTGTTCTTTCCACAAACCACATGGATCAACCAATGTCATTAAATGTGTGTTCTTTCCATAAACCACATGGATCAACCAGAGTCATTGCATATGTGTTCTTTCCACAAACCACATGGATCAACCAATGGCATTACATGTGTGTTATTGTCTCAAACCACATATGGATCAACCAATGTCATTGCATGTGTGTGCATGTCACAAACCACACATGGATCCATCAATGGCATTGCATGTGTGTTCTTTCCACATACCACATGGATGAACCAGAGTCATTGCATGTGTGTTCTTTCCACAAACCATACATGGATCCACGAGAGTAATTGCATGTGTGTTCATGTCACCAACCACACATGGATCCACCAATGTCATTGCATGTGTGTTCTTTCCATGAACCACATATGGATCCACCAATGTCATTGCATGTGTGTTCTTTCCACAAACCACACATGGATCCACCAGAGTCATTGCATGCGTGTTCTTTGCACAAACCACATATGGATCCACTAGAGTCATTGCATGTGTGTTCTTTGCACAAACCACATATGGATCCACTAGAGTCATTGCATGTGTGTTCTTTTCACAAACCACACATGGATCCACCAAAGTCATTGCATGTGTGTTCTTTCCACAAACCACATAGATCAACCAATGTCATTACATGTGTGTTCTTTCCACAAACAACATCGATCAACCGATGGCATTGCATGTGTGTTATTGTCATAAACCGCATATGGATCAACCAATGTCATTGCATGTGTGTTCATGTCACAAACCACACATGGATCCACCAATGTCATTGTATGTGTGTTCTTTCGATGAAGCACATATGGATCCACCAATGTCATTGCATGTGTGTTCTTTCCACAAACCACATATGGATCCACCAGAGTCATTGCATGTTTGTCTTTTCCACAAACCACATATGGATCAACAAATGTCATTGCATGTGTGTTCTTTCCACAAACCAAATATGATCCACCAATGTCATTGCATGTGTGTTCTTTTTCAGAAAACACACATGGATCCATAAGAGTAATTGCATGTGTGTTCTTTCCACAAACCACATGGATCAACCAATGTCATTAAATGTGTGTTCTTTCCATAAACCACATGGATCAACCAGAGTCATTGCATGTGTGTTCTTTCCACAAACCACATGGATCAACCAATGGCATGATATGTGTGTTATTGTCTCAAACCACATATGTATCCACCAATGTCATTGCATGTGTGTTCTTTTCACAAACCACATATGGATCCACTAGAGTCATTGCATGTGTGTTCTTTTCACAAACCACATATGGATCCACTAGAGTCATGGCATGTGTGTTCTTTTCACAAACCACATATGGATCCACCAGAGTCATTGCATGTGTGTTCTTTCCATAAATCAAATATGGATCCACCAATGTCATTGCATGTCAGTTATTTTCACAAACCACATATGGATCCACTAGAGTCATTGCATGTGTGTTCTTTTCTCAAACCACACATGGATCCACCAAAGTCATTGCATGTGTGTTCTTTCCACAAACCACATAGATCAACCAATGTCATTACATGTGTGTTCTTTCCACAAACAACATCGATCAACCAATGTCATTGCATGTGTGTTATTGTCATAAACCACATATGGATCAACCAATGTCATTGCATGTGTGTTCATGTCACAAACCACACATGGATCCACCAATGTCATTGCATGTGTGTTCTTTCCATGAAGCACATATGGATCCACCAATGTCATTGCATGTGTGTTCTTTCCACAAACCACATATGGATCCACCAGTGTCATTGCATGTTTGTTCTTTTCCACAAACCACATATGGATCCACAAATGTCATTGCATGTGTGTTCTTTCCACAAACCAAATATGATCCACCAATGTCATTGCATGTGTGTTCTTTTCACAAACCACATATGGATCCACTAGAGTCATTGCATGTGTGTTCTTTTAACAAAACACACATGGATCCACCAGAGTAATTGCATGTGTGTTCTTTCCACAAACCACATGGATCAACCAATGTCATTAAATGTGTGTTCTTTCCATAAACCACATGGATCAACCAGAGTCATTGCATGGGTGTTCTTTCCACAAACCACATGGATCAACCAATGGCATTACATGTGTGTTATTGTCTCAAACCACATATGGATCAACCAATGTCATTGCATGTGTGTTATTTTCACAAACCACATATGGATCCACTAGAGTCATTGCATGTGTGTTCTTCTCACAAACCACATATGGATCCACTAGTGTCATTGCATGTGTGTTCTTTTCACAAACCACATATGGATCCACCAGAGTCATTGCATGTGTGTTCTTTCCATAAATCAAATATGCATCCACCAATGTCATTGCATGTCAGTTATTTTCACAAACCACATATGGATCCACTAGAGTCATTGCATGTGTGTTCTTTTGACAAACCACACATGGATCCACCAAAGTCATTGCATGTGTGTTCTTTCCACAAACCACATAGATCAACCAATGTCATTACATGTGTGTTCTTTCCACAAACCACATGGATCAACCAATGGCATTACATGTGTGTTATTGTCTCAAACCACATATGTATCCACCAATGTCATTGCATGTGTGTTCTTTTCACAAACCACATATGGATCCACTAGAGTCATTGCATGTGTGTTCTTTTCACAAACCACATATGGATCCACTAGAGTCATTGCATGTGTGTTATTTTCACAAACCACATATGGATCCACCAGAGTCATTGCATGTGTGTTCTTTCCATAAATCAAATATGGATCCACCAATGTCATTGCATGTCAGTTATTTTCACAAACCACATATGGATCCACTAGAGTCATTGCATGTGTGTTATTTTCTCAAACCACACATGGATCCACCAAAGTCATTGCATGTGTGTTCTTTCCACAAACCACAGAGATCAACCAATGTCATTACATGTGTGTTCTTTCCACAAACAACATCGATCAACCAATGGCATTGCATGTGTGTTATTGTCATAAACCACATATGGATCAACCAATGTCATTGCATGTGTGTTCATGTCACAAACCACACATGGATCCACCAATGTCATTGCATGTGTGTTCTTTCCATGAAGCACATATGGATCCACCAATGTCATTGCATGTGTGTTCTTTCCACAAACCACATATGGATCCACCAGTGTCATTGCATGTTTTTTCTTTTCCACAAACCACATATGGATCAACAAATGTCATTGCATGTGTGTTCTTTCCACAAACCAAATATGATCCACCAATGTCATTGCATGTGTGTTCTTTTCAGAAACCACATATGGATCCACTAGAGTCATTGCATGTGTGTTCTTTTCACAAAACACACATGGATCCACAAGAGTAATTGCATGTGTGTTCTTTCCACAAACCACATGGATCAACCAGAGTCATTGCATGTGTGTTCTTTCCACAAACCACATGGATCAACCAATGGCATTACATGTGTGTTATTGTCTCAAACCACATATGGATCCACCAATGTCATTGCATGTGTGTTCTTTTCACAAACCACATATGGATCCACTAGAGTCATTGCATGTGTGTTCTTTTCACAAACCACATATGGATCCACTAGATTCATTGCATGCGTGTTCTTTTCACAAACCACATATGGATCCACCAGAGTCATTGCATGTGTGTTCTTTCCATAAATCAAATATGGATCCACCAATGTCATTGCATGTCAGTTATTTTCACAAACCACATATGGATCCACTAGAGTCATTGCATGTGTGTTCTTTTCTCAAACCACACATGGATCCACCAAAGTCATTGCATGTGTGTTCTTTCCACAAACCACATAGATCAACCAATGTCATTACATGTTTGTTCTTTCCACAAACAACATCGATCAACCAATGGCATTGCATGTGTGTTATTGTCATAAACCACATATGGATCAACCAATGTCATTGCATGTGTGTTCATGTCACAAACCACACATGGATCCACCAATGTCATTGCATGTGTGTTCTTGCCATGAAGCACATATGGATCCAACAATGTCATTGCATGTGTGTTCTTTCCACAAACCACATATGGATCCACCAGTGTCATTGCATGTTTGTTCTTTTCCACAAACCACATATGGATCAACAAATGTCATTGCATGTGTGTTCTTTCCACAAACCAAATATGATCCACCAATGTCATTGCATGTGTGTTCTTTTCACAAACCACATATGGATCCACTAGAGTCATTGCATGTGTGTACTTTTCACAAAACACACATGGATCCACCAGAGTAATTGCATGTGTGTTCTTTCCACAAACCACATAGATCAACCAATGTCATTAAATGTGTGTTCTTTCCATAAACCACATGGATCAACCAGAGTCATTGCACGTGTGTTCTTTCCAAAAACCACATGGATCAACCAATGGCATTACATGTGTGTTATTATCTCAAACCACATATGGATCAACCAATGTCATTGCATGTGTGTTCTTTTCACAAACCACATATGCATCCACTAGAGTCATTGCATGTGTGTTATTTTCACAAACCACATATGGATCCACTAGTGTCATTGCATGTGTGTTCTTTTCACAAACCACATATGGATCCACCAGAGTCATTGCATGTGTGTTCTTTCCATAAATCAAATGTGCATCCACCAATGTCATTGCATGTCAGTTATTTTTACAACCACATATGGATCCACTAGAGTCACTGCATGTGTGTTCTTTTGACAAACCACACATGGATCCACCAAAGTCATTGCATGTGTGTTCTTTCCACAAACCACATAGATCAACCAATGTCATTACATGTGTGTTCTTTCCACAAACCACATGGATCAACCAATGGCATTACATGTGTGTTATTGTGTCAAACCACATATGTATCCACCAATGTCATTGCATGTGTGTTCTTTTCACAAACCACATATGGATCCACTAGAGTCATTGCATGTGTGTTCTTTTCACAAACCACATATGGATCCACTAGAGTCATTGCATGTGTGTTCTTTTCACAAACCACATATGGATCCACCAGAGTCATTTCATGTGTGTTCTTTCCATAAATCAAATATGGATCCACCAATGTCATTGCATGTCAGTTATTTTCACAAACCACATATGGATCCACGAGAGTCATTGCATGTGTGTTCTTTTCTCAAACCACACATGGATCCACCAAAGTCATTGCATGTGTGTTCTTTCCACAAACCACATAGATCAACCAATGTCATTACATGTGTGTTCTTTCCACAAACAACATCGATCAACCAATGGCATTGCATGTGTGTTATTGTCATAAACCACATATGGATCAACCAATGTCATTGCATGTGTGTTCATGTCACAAACCACACATGGATCCACCAATGTCATTGCATGTGTGTTCTTGCCATGAAGCACATATGGATCCAACAATGTCATTGCATGTGTGTTCTTTCCACAAACCACATATGGATCCACCAGTGTCATTGCATGTTTGTTCTTTTCCACAAACCACATATGGATCAACAAATGTCATTGCATGTGTGTTCTTTCCACAAACCAAATATGATCCACCAATGTCATTGCATGTGTGTTCTTTTCACAAACCACATATGGATCCACTAGAGTCATTGCATGTGTGTTCTTTTCACAAAACACACATGGATCCACCAGAGTAATTGCAGGTGTGTTCTTTCCACAAACCACATGGATCAACCAATGTCATTAAATGTGTGTTCTTTCCATAAACCACATGGATCAACCAGAGTCATTGCATGTGTGTTCTTTCCACAAACCACATGGATCAACCAATGGCATTACATGTGTGTTATTGTCTCAAACCACATATGGATCCACCAATGTCATTGCATGTGTGTTCTTTTCACAAACCACATATGGATCCACTAGAGTCATTGCATGTGTGTTCTTTTCACAAACCACATATGGATCCACTAGAGTCATTGCATGCGTGTTCTTTTCACAAACCACATATGGATCCACCAGAGTCATTGCATGTGTGTTCTTTCCATAAATCAAATATGGATCCACCAATGTCATTGCATGTCAGTTATTTTCACAAACCACATATGGATCCACTAGAGTCATTGCATGTGTGTTCTTTTCTCAAACCACACATGGATCCACCAAAGTCATTGCATGTGTGTTCTTTCCACAGACCACATAGATCAACCAATGTCATTACATGTGTGTTCTTTCCACAAACAACATCGATCAACCAATGGCATTGCATGTGTGTTATTGTCATAAACCACATATGGATCAACCAATGTCATTGCATGTGTGTTCATGTCACAAACCACACATGGATCCACCAATGTCATTGCATGTGTGTTCTTTCCATGAAGCACATATGGATCCACCAATGTCATTGCATGTTTGTTCTTTCCACAAACCACATATGGATCCACCAGAGTCATTGCATGTTTGTTCTTTTCCACAAACCACATATGGATCAACAAATGTCATTGCATGTGTGTTCTTTCCACAAACCAAATATGATCCACCAATGTCATTGCATGTGTGTTCTTTTCACAAACCACATATGGATCCACTAGAGTCATTGCATGTGTGTTCTTTTCACAAAACACACATGGATCCACCAGAGTAATTGCATGTGTGTTCTTTCCACAAACCACATGGATCAACCAATGTCATTAAATGTGTGTTCTTTCCATAAACCACATGGATCAACCAGAGTCATTGCACGTGTGTTCTTTCCACAAACCACATGGATCAACCAATGGCATTACATGTGTGTTATTGTCTCAAACCACATATGGATCAACCAATGTCATTGCATGTGTGTTCTTTTCACAAACCACATATGGATCCACTAGAGTCATTGCATGTGTGTTCTTTTCACAAACCACATATGGATCCACTAGTGTCATTGCATGTTTGTTCTTTTCACATACCATATATGGATCCACCAGAGTCATTGCATGTGTGTTCTTTCCATAAATCAAATATGCATCCACCAATGTCATTGCATGTCAGTTATTTTCACAAACCACATATGGATCCACTAGAGTCATTGCATGTGTGTTCTTTTGACAAACCACACATGGATCCACCAAAGTCATTGCATGTGTGTTCTTTCCACAAACCACATAGATCAACCAATGTCATTACATGTGTGTTCTTTCCACAAACAACATCGATCAACCACTGTCATTGCATGTGTGTTATTGTCATAAACCACATATGGATCAACCAATGTCATTTCATGTGTGTTCATGTCACAAACCACACATGGATCCACCAATGTCATTGCATGTGTGTTCTTTCCATGAAGCATATATGGATCCACCAATGTCGTTGCATGTGTGTTCTTTCCACAAACCACATATGGATCCACCAGAGTCATTGCATGCTTGTTCTTTTCCACAAACCTTATATGGATCAACAAATGTCATTGCATGTGTGTTCTTTCCACAAACCAAATATGATCCACCAATGTCATTGCATGTGTGTTCTTTTCACAAACCACATATGGATCCACTAGAGTCATTGCATGTGTGTTCTTTTCACAAAACACACATGGATCCACCAGAGAAATTGCATGTGTGTTCTTTCCACAAACCACATGGATCAACCAATGTCATTAAATGTGTGTTATTTCCATAAAACACATGGATCAACCAGAGTCATTGCATGTGTGTTCTTTCCACAAACCACATGGATCAACCAATGGCATTACATGTGTGTTATTGTCTCAAACCACAATGGATCAACCAATGTCATTGCATGTGTGTGCATGTCACAAACCACACATGGATCCATCAATGGCATTGCATGTGTGTTCTTTCCACATACCACATGGATCAACCAGAGTCATTGCATGTGTGTTCTTTCCACAAACCATACATGGATCCACCAGAGTAATTGCATGTGTGTTCATGTCACCAACCACACATGGATCCACCAATGTCATTGCATGTGTGTTCTTTCCACAAACCACATATGGATCCACCAGAGTCATTGCATGTGTGTTCTATCCACAAACCACATATGGATCCACCAGAGTCATTGCATGTGTGTTCTTTTCACAAACCACATATGGATCCAGTATAGACATTGCATGTGTGTTCTTTCTACAAACCACATATGGATCAGCAAATGTCATTGCATATGTGTTCTTTCGACGAACTAAATACGGATCCACCAATGTCATTGCATGTGTGTTCTTTTCACAAACCACATATGGATCCTTTAGAGTCATTGCATGTGTGTTCTTTTCACAAACCACATATGGATCCACTAGAGTCATTGCATGTGTGTTCTTTTCACAAACCACATATGGATCCACCAGAGTCATTGCATGTGTGTTCTTTCCACAAACCAAATATGGATCTACCAATGTCATTGCATGTCTATTATTTTCACAAACCACATATGGATCCACTAGAGTCATTGCATGTGTGTTCTTTTCACAAACCACACATGGATCCACTAGAGTCATTGCATGTGTGTTCTTTCCTCAAACCACATGGATCAACCAATGTCATTACCTGTGTGTTCTTTCCACAAACAACATCGATCAACCAATGGCATTGCATGTGTGTTATTGTCATAAACCACATATGGATCAACCAATGTCATTGCATGTGTGTTCTTTCCATGAACCACATATGGATCCACCAATGTCATTGCATGTGTGTTCTTTCCACAAACCACATATGGATCCACTAGAGTCATTGTATGTGTGTTCTTTTCACAAACCACATATGGATCCACTAGAGCCATTGCATGTCTGTTTTTTCCACAAACCATATATGGATCAACCAATGTCATTGCATGTGTGTTCTTTTCCACAAACCATATATGGATCCACTAGAGTAATTTCATGTGTGTTCTTTTCACAAACCACATATGGATCAACAAATGTCATTGCATGTGTGTTCTTTTCACAAACCACAGATGGATCCACCAGAGTCATTGCATGTGTGTTCTTTCCACAAACCTGTAAGGTCCCCAACCTTTAATAAGATTGAGCCCCCTGTGTTTACAATGCTAGTCCCTGGATCAATAGCTAGCATCCACAGTTTAGATGTGATATCAAGAAACAAAGGTCATAATATAACTTTATAACCAGGAATAACATAGTTTTATTACATCATACATAGCTCATATGGCTATTACATTACATTGCAGCGGAATAACTATAAGCATGGGGTCCTTCATCTTCAAAGTGCCACAGGCAGATGTTGGTTGTAGACTTTGTAATCCTAATCAATCAATCTTCACTAAAATCAATCAAACCTGCAACATTACAAGTTACAGCCACAAGGGTCAATACATTTGAATTGTATTGGCAAGTGATACTTTGGTAGTATAGTGGAGTCTAACATCTATATGCATTTGGCTAAGTGGAGTTGAGGCTTGCATTGCTCAAAATAGATTTTCCCTAACATTTTTGAAAATACTAAGTTTTTGTTTGGCAAAAAACTTTCCCAAGGCATCTACCAATCAAGACTGAAGATCCACTCAGGGCATCTACCAATCAAAGACTGAAGATTTGCTTGGCAAAAATTATTTTTTTCCTCAATCAAAGATTTCAAGATCCTTGTACCAAGCCATCTCTCCATCAAAGATTTGAAGAATTCACACAATCCCTTGTTCACCCACAAGTTTTAATTTAGAAATTGGAATGATGAGATTCTTGATTGCTTCCATGTCTTGATGCTCAAATTGTCCTTTTCCAGGGACATGGCTAAGTACTTAGGTTTTACACTCTGCAGAGGTGGTGCACTTTCCCCACAAGACTTGGTTTCCCAAGACAAGATCTTTCAGAAGCCTTCCCTTAGACCATCATGGACGCGTTCCAACCTATCAAGCACTACCACCAACTGTCCATATGGCTAAGTTCTTGCAACCTATATGATCATGGCAGAGCCCATATTGCCAAGTGGTTGCACTTGAAGCTTCTCAACATTTGACATCTCAAATCTCTTTGTTTCCTGGGTGGCCATCCACAAGTGAGATACACTAAGGTAAACCATAAACATGGGCCTTGTGAACCACTCAACCAAAAACCACCATGCAAGTCCCAATCCACCCAGGAGATTTATTAACTTAGTTGTTTTATTAAACAAAAATATAAGTCCTCAGACTTAGAGATTTTTCCATAGTGTGAATATATATACCACCCAAGTTTTATATTAGCTAGGCTAAGCTTTATAGTAATAGGATTCTTAACTTAGGAAGATCCTACTAAGGATTCATCTACTAGGTTTTCCTATAGCAAGGTCTATACTTAGCAAAATAAAAACCATGCAAGTTTTACTTAGCAAAAACACTAATGCATAGTGAAAATAATGGGACATAAGATATGAAGCATCACTTGCCTTTTTGGTAGAGGTATAAGTTCACTCCTTGTCCTTGCAACAATCACACTCTTCAAGTCACTACAATTCAATCAAGCAAGGCACAAACTCAATCTACCAATCAAGCAAACACAAATTCAATTTACATTCCAAACTAAAGTCAAACAAACAATTTTTCACACACAAGTAATGGGATCTAAGTCATGCATAAGCATGCAAAGGTTGGTTCTATTGTAAGGATGGTCTCCACTAGACTTCTAAACTTTGTAAGTTCCAATTTGGTCATTTACCAAAATGGCAAAGTCATTTGCAAAGAGTCTCTATTAGATTCCTAAACTTTGTAAGATCCAAAATGGTCATTTACCAAAGTGGCAAAGTTATTAGCAAAAGGTTTCACCTCAAAACCATTTTCAAAACAAAGTGTTATTTTATGTGGTGTAGAAATATTTTTACTAAGGCACTAACCTATAGGGTTCACCAAATGAGTTGCTATTTGCAAAACTTGGTGTTTGGGTCAGTAGGTTTGGTCTAAACCATTTCTCAAAGTTTTTACTCAAAATATTTTCATAAACAAAACAATAGTTTTGTTTGGCTAGAAATGGACTAAACTAATTAATCCATTCTAAACCTTTACAAAAATCATTTTCCAAGACAAGGTTGGTTCCTAGGGTCAGTAAGGTCACAACAAACCATTTTGCAAAGGTTTTAACCTTAAATTCATTTTTAAACAATTTTTCTAATCTAAACAAGCAATCAAATGTTTCTGCAAAATCAAGCAAACTAACAGTTACTATTTGCTAAACTAAAGGCAGGGTTGGTTAGGGCTTGTTCTCCTGAATCCAACGACATAAAATTTGTAATTTTTGGACGTGTGGATTCAAAGATACAAGGGTTTGAAGTTTGCAAGAAATTCTGTTTTCAAATTCTATTTCAGATCATCTGGTGCCACGCGTCATAATCTTATTCGCCCGTACCGGTTCGCACGGATCAGCCTTCCTGGACCGTCAGATCTAAGTGGCTACGCATGGTGCAGATCAACAGATACCCTTTCGTTCACGTTCTATCACAATGCTACGATTAAGATCCTACGGTCGCTGCAATTTGACCACTAAGCGGCCGCGGCGGCGCGGGCGGCGCGGCGAGCGATCAAGCGTGGCGCTGGCGATGCAGGAAGCAAGAGAGGAAAAGGGGATGCTCACCGTGCTCGCCGAAGTGCAGTGAAGCTCAAGACGCGATCAGTTCGTCGAGGGGCGCACTGGAACGAGGTGGATTGCTCGTCGGAGTTGCTGCGGGCGGCGGTGCTCTCGGGTTGTCGTCGTTGGCGTCGCTGCGGATCACCCCAAGGCATAACAAGGATGCTGTTAGATGCGCAGGACCAAGGCAAGGTTGTGTGCGTGATCGAGAGGTAGAGGGCGAAAAACTACTGCGAGCTCGTCCGAGAAGAACCAGACGACGGGCGTAGTCGAGGTCGACGGCCGAAGCTTGAGTGCGCGAGCTAGCCGAGGCTATGGGCAGATGCGCAGGTGCTGGAGAGCATGCTCGGCAGAGGTAGGTGAGAGGCGGGTTGTGGCGGAATCGCCATGAGCTCGCCGGAGACAGAGGAGCTCGGGGAGAAATTAGGCGTGCAAGGCGCGTGCCAAGGTGTCGAGGGGAATTATAGAGGAGAGGGAGGCGTTTAAGTCTGCATGATCAAGGAGAGGTAAAGGCTCGGCATTATGACGAATTAAGCCGGAGAAATCAACGGCAGAACGGGGGAGAAGAACTGGTCGCTGCGGGTGTGGAAGAAGAACAGTGGTGGTGGGGTCTACCTGTCAGCGAAAGAGGGGAAGGAGGAGTGGGTCCAGACTGTCATTCACTCAGTGGGTTCTTTCCGCGGTAAAGAAAACGGTTCGCTCGGGGGGAAAGGGAGAGGTGGGGTCGTCTTGTCAGTGATAGAAAAGGAGAGGGGTTTGGGTCCACCAGTCATTGTCTTTGCGGGTCAGAATCTGGGTGAGAAAAGAATGCTTCGGGGAAAAGAAGCTGGGCTGGACTGGGCTGCTGTTGCTAGTTGGGCCAAAAGGTGGGCTGCTCTATTTTTTTCTGTCTAAACCTTTTTCTATTTCTAAATCTATTTCTGTTTTGAATTTCAATCAATTTCTCAAGCAATCAAACCATTCAAATAATCACTCAACTTTGTACTTTGAATTTGGTTCTGTTTATCAACATAATACAAATCTCAAAATAAAATAATATTTTTATTTATTTTAGGATCCATTTAATAATTAAATAAAATGGATCTTTAGTTATTTAATAAAATAGGGTTTGATTTAATTAACAAAATTTCCATTTGTAATCCAAATAATTTCAAAACCAAACCAGTAGGTTTTATTTGAAAAATAAGGATATTTGGAAATCTTGTATTAACAAAATAACCTTTTATTTTAGGTTCCATTAACAATTAAATATAATGGACCTTAGTTATTAAATCCAAATAGGATTTGTTTTCTTAAAAACTTTATTTTGAAATCCAAAATAAAACCAAAACACTTTAGTAGGTTTTATTTTGAGAAATCAAAATACTTGGAAAACTTATTTAAAATAAGTTTTAGTGTTTATTTAAAATGGGAAAAGCCTTTACTTAAATAAAATTGGATATTTAAATCCTTATTATTTTATTTAAATAAACCGTTACTCATTTTAACAAAACAAAAACTTTTTGTTTAAAAGAAACTTGGCCAAAGTTTAATTTGGCTTTATAAAATAATATTTATTTAAAACATTTCTTTTTATTTTGAAAACCAAAACCTTTTATAAAAAGATCCAAAATAGTAACTCCAAAACATTTTATTTTCCTTTATCAAATGTTTATTTTTATAAATCCCTTTAGGATTATTTGTTCACCAAAAGGTATGGGTTCTGGTAAGGGCTTTATTGGCTTTGGAAATTCAATTTCCTTATCTTATTATATTCATAAGATTTTATTTATGGTTCCAAACTAAGTGAAACCAACTTCTATGGTCTTTTCTTGATCCTTTGTGATTATTTGTTGATCAGATTTGGTATGGATCAAATCCATAGATTTGGAGATACTTTGGAAAATGATTTCCTTCCATTAGGGCTTAGGGATTTTGATTTACTTTCCTAGTGTTCAAATTTCCAGATACATTCATTGAGGAATGCATTTCCCTTGATTTGGATTTGTTGAACTCAACTTTAACCAAAGTTTGTTCAGGATGGGATTTTAAGTTTCCTTTTAGAAACAAAAGTTTCTTTTCACCCTGATTTTCAACAAAATTTATTTTGTTTATTTTATTTTTCACATTACAAGATTTGGAAAATCTTGGGATGTGACAAAACCACATGGATCAACCAATGTCAGTACATGTGTGTTCTTTCCATAAACCACATGGATCATCCGGAGTCATTGCATGTGTGTTCTTTCCACAAACCACATGTATCTACCAATGGTATTGCATGTGTGTTATTATCTCAAACCACATATGGATCAACCAATGTCATTGCATGTGTGTACATGTCACAAACCACACATGGATCCACCAATGTCATTGCATGTGTGTTCTTTCCATGAACCACATATGGATCCACCAATGTCATTGCATGTGTGTTCTTTCCACAAACCACATATGGATCCACCAGATTCATTGCATGTGTGTTCTTTTCCACAAACCACATGCGGATCCACTAGAGTCATTGCATGTGTCTTCTTTCCACAAACCACATATGGATCAACAAATATCATTGCATGTTTGTTCTTTCCACAAACCAAATATGGATCCACCAATGTCATTGCATGAGTGTTCTTTTCACAAACCACATATGGATCCAGTAGATTCATTGGATGTGTGTTCTTTCCACAAACCACATATGGATCCACTAGAGTCATTGCATGTGTGTTTTTCCCACAAATCACATATGGATCCACGAGAGTCATTGCATGTCTGTTTTTTCCACAAACCACATGGATCAACCAGAGTCATTGCATGTGTGTTCTTTGCACAAACCAAATATGGATCCACCAATGTCATTGCATGTGTGTTCTTTTCACAAACCACATATGGATCCACTAGAGTCATTGCATGTGTGCTCATTTCACAAAACACACATGGATCTACCAGAGTAATTGCATGTGTGTTCTTTCCACAAACCACATGGATCAACCAATGTCATTAAATGTGTGTTCTTTCCATAAACCACATGGATCAACCAGAGTCATTGCATGTGTGTTCTTTCCACAAACCACATGGATCAACCAATGGCATTACATGTGTGTTATTGTCTCAAACCACATATGGATCAACCAATGTCATTGCATGTGTGTGCATGTCACAAACCACACATGGATCCATCAATGGCATTGCATGTGTGTTCTTTCCACATACCACATGGATCAACCAGAGTCATTGCATGTGTGTTCTTTCCACAAACCATACATGGATCCACCAGAGTAATTGCATGTGTGTTCATGTCACCAAACACACATGGATCCACCAATCTCATTGCATGTGTGTTCTTTCCATGAACCACATATGGATCCACCAATGTCATTGCATGTGTGTTCTTTCCACAAACCACATATGGATCCACCAGATTCATTGCATGTGTGTTCTTTTCCACAAACCACATATGGATCCACTAGAGTCATTGCATGTGTGTTCTTTCCACAAACCACATATGGATCAACAAATATCATTGCATGTGTGTTCTTTCCACAAACCAAATATGGATCCACCAATGTCATTGCATGAGTGTTCTTTTCACAAACCACATATGGATCCACTAGAGTCATTGCATGTGTGTTCTTTTCACAAACCACATATGGATCCACTAGAGTCATTGCATGTGTGTTCTTTTCACAAACCACATATGGATCCACCAGAGTCTTTGCATGTGTTCTTTCCATAAATCAAATATGGATCCACCAATGTCATTGCATCTCAGTTATTTTCACAAACCACATATGGATCCACTAGACTCATTGCATGTGTGTTCTTTTCACAAACCACACATGGATCCACCAAAGTCATTGCATGTGTGTTCTTTCCACAAACCACATAGATCAACCAATGTCATTACATGTGTGTTCTTTCCACAAACAACATCGATCAACCAATGGCATTGCATGTGTGTTCTTTCCACAAACCACATATGGATCCACTAGAGTCATTGTATGTGTGTTCTTTTCACAAACCACATATGGATCCACTAGATCCATTGCATGTCTGTTTTTTCCACAAACCATATATGGATCAACCAATGTCATTGCATGTGTGTTCTTTTCCACAAACCACATATGGATCCACCAGAGTCATTGCATGTGTGTTGTTTTCACAAACCACATATGGATCAACAAATGTCATTGCATGTGTTTTCTTTCCACAAACCAAATATGATCCACCAATGTCATTGCATGTGTGTTCTTTTCACAAACCACATATGGATCCACTAGAGTCATTGCATGTGTGTTCTTTTCACACACCACATATGGATCCACGAGAGTCATTGCATGTGTGTTCTTTTCACAAACCACATATGGATCCACCAGAGTCATTGCATGTGTGTTATTTCCATAAACCAAATATGGATCCACCAATGTCATTGCATGTCTGTTATTTTCACAAGCCACATATGGATCCACTAGAGTCATTGCATGTGTGTTCTTTTCACAAACCACACATGGATCCACTAGAGTCATTGCATGTGTGTTCTTTCCTCAAACCACATGGATCAACCAATGTCATTACCGATGTGTTCTTTCCACAAACAACATCGATCAACCAATGGCATTGCATGTGTGTTATTGTCATAAACCACATATGGATCAACCAAGGTCATTGCATGTGTGTTCTTTCCATGAACCACATATGGATCCACCAATGTCATTGCATGTGTGTTCTTTCCACAAACAACATATGGATCCACTAGAGTCATTGTATGTGTGTTCTTTTCACAAACCACATATGGATCCACTAGAGCCATTGCATGTCTGTTTTTTCCACAAACCATATATGGATCAACCAATGTCATTGCATGTGTGTTCTTTTCCACAAACCACATATGGATCCACTAGAGTAATTTCATGTGTGTTCTTTTCACAAATCACATATGGATCAACAAATGTCATTGCATGTGTGTTCTTTCCACAAACCAAATATGATCCACCAATGTCATTGCATGTGTGTTCTTTTCACAAACCACATATGGATACACTAGAGTCATTGCATGTGTGTTCTTTTCACAAAACACACATGGATCCACCAGAGTAATTGCAGGTGTGTTCTTTCCACAAACCACATGGATCAACCAATGTCATTAAATGTGTGTTCTTTCCATAAACCACATGGATCAACCAGAGTCATTGCATGTGTGTTCTTTCCACAAACCACATGGATCAACCAATGGCATTACATGTGTGTTATTGTCTCAAACCACATATGGATCAACCAATGTCATTGCATGTGTGTTATTTTCACAAACCACATATGGATCCACTAGAGTCATTGCATGTGTGTTCTTTTCACAAACCACATATGGATCCACCAGAGTCATTGCATGTGTGTTCTTTCCACAAACCACATAGATCAACCAATGTCATTGCATGTGTGTTCTTTCCACAAACCACATGGATCAACCAATGGCATTACATGTGTGTTATTGTCTCAAACCACATATGGATCCACCAATGTCATTGCATGTGTGTTCTTTTCACAAACCACATATGGATCCACTAGAGTCATTGCATGTGTGTTCTTTTCACAAACCACATATGGATCCACTAGAGTCATTGCATGCGTGTTCTTTTCACAAACCACATATGGATCCACCAGAGTCATTGCATGTGTGTTCTTTCCATAAATCAAATATGGATCCACCAATGTCATTGCATGTCAGTTATTTTCACAAACCACATATGGATCCACTAGAGTCATTGCATGTGTGTTCTTTTCACAAACCACACATTGATCCACCAAAGTCATTGCATGTGTGTTCTTTCCACAAACCACATAGATCAACCAATGTCATTACATGTGTGTTCTTTCCACAAGCAACATCGATCAACCAATGGCATTGCATGTGTGTTATTGTCATAAACCACATATGGATCAACCAATGTCATTGCATGTGTGTTAATGTCACAAACCACACATGGATCCACCAATGTCATTGCATGTGTGTTCTTTCCATGAAGCACATATGGATCCACCAATGTCATTGCATGTGTGTTCTTTCCACAAACCACATATGGATCCACCAGAGTCATTGCATGTTTGTTCTTTTCCACAAACCACATATGGATCAACAAATGTCATTGCATGTGTGTTCTTTCCACAAACCAAATATGATCCACCAATGTCATTGCATGTGTGTTCTTTTCACAAAACACACATGGATCCACCAGAGTCATTGCATGTGTGTTCTTTCCACAAACCACATGGATCAACCAATGGCATTACATGTGTGTTATTGTCTCAAACCACATATGGATCAACCAATGTCATTGTATGTGTGTGCATGTCACAAACCACACATGGATCCATCAATGGCATTGCATGTGTGTTCTTTCCACATACCAGATGGATCAACCAGAGTCATTGCATGTGTGTTCTTTCCACAAACCATACATGGATCCACTAGAGTAATTGCATGTGTGTTCATGTCACCAACCACACATGGATCCACCAATGTCATTACATGTGTTATCTTTCCATGAACCACATATGGATCCACCAATGTCATTGCATGTGTGTTCTTTCCACAAATCACATATGGATCCACCAGAGTCATTGCATGTGTGTTCTTTTCACAAACCATATATGGATCCACTAGAGTCATTGCATGTGTGTTCTTTCTACAAACCACATATGGATCAACAAATGTCATTGCATATGTGTTCTTTCGACGAACTAAATATGGATCCACCAATGTCATTGCATGTGTGTTCTTTTCACAAACCACATATGGATCCTTTAGAGTCATTGCATGTGTGTTCTTTTCACAAACCACATATAGATCCACTAGAGTCATTGCATGTGTGTTCTTTTCACAAACCACATATGTATCCACCAGAGTCATTGCATGTCTGTTCTTTCCACAAACCAAATATGGATCCACCAAAGTCATTGCATGTCTGTTATTTTCACAAACCACAAATGGATCCGCTAGATTCATTGCATGTCTGTTCTTTTCACAAACCACACATGGATCCACTAGATTCATTGCATGTGTGTTCTTTCCTCAAACCACATGGATCAACCAATGTCATTACCTCTGTGTTCTTTCCACAAACAACATCGATCAACCAATGGCATTGCATGTGTGTTATTGTCATAAACAACATATGGATCAACCAATGTCATTGCATGTGTGTTCTTTCCAGGAACCACATATGGATCCACCAATGTCATTGCATGTGTGTTCTTTCCACAAATCACATATGGATCCACTAGAGTCATTTCATGTGCGTTCTTTTCACAAACCACATATGGATCCACTAGAGCCATTGCATGTCTGTTTTTTCCACAAACCATATATGGATCAACCAATGTCATTGCATGTGTGTTCTTTTCCACAAACCACATATGGATCCACTAGAGTAATTTCATGTGTGTTCTTTTCACAAACCACATATGGATCAACAAATGTCATTGCATGTGTGTTCTTTTCACAAACCACACATGGATGCACTAGAATCATTGCATGTGTGTTCTTTCCGCAAACCACATGGATCAACCAATGTCAGTACATGTGTGTTCTTTCCATAAACCACATGGATCAACCAGAGTCATTGCATGTGTGTTCTTTCCACAAACCACATGGATCAACCAATGGTATTGCATGTGTGTTATTGTCTCAAACCACATATGGATCAACCAATGTCATTGCATGTGTGTGCATGTCACAAACCACACATGGATCCACCAATGTCATTGCATGTGTGTTCTTTCCATGAACCACATATGGATCCACCAATGTCATTGCATGTGTGTTCTTTCCACAAACCACATATGGATCCACCAGATTCATTGCATGTGTGTTCTTTTCCACAAAGCACATACGGATCCACTAGAGTCATTGCATGTGTGTTCTTTCCATAAACCACATATGGATCAACAAATATCATTGCATGTTTGTTCTTTCCACAAACCAAATATGGATCCACCAATGTCATTGCATGAGTGTTCTTTTCACAAACCACATATGGATCCACTAGATTCATTGGATGTGTGTTCTTTCCATAAACCACATATGGATCCACTAGAGTCATTGCATGTGTTCTTTTTCCACAAACCACATATGCATCCACTAGAGTCATTGTACATGTGTTTTTTCCACAAACCACATGGATCAACAAGAGTCATTGCATGTGTGTTCTTTACAAAATACACACAACGATCCACCAGAGTAATTGCATGTGTGTTCATGTCACAAACCACACATGGTTCCACCAATGTCATTGCATGTGTGTTATTTCCATGAACCACATATGGATCCACCAATGTCATTGCATGTGTGTTCTTTCCACAAACCACATATAGATCCACTAGAGTCATTGTATGTGTGTTCTTTTCACAAACCACATATGGATCTACTAGAGTCATTGCATGTCTGTTTTTTCCACAAACCATATGGATCAACCAGAGTCATTGCATGTGTGTTCTTTCCACGAACCACACATGGATCCACCAGAGCAATTGAATGTATGTTCATGTCACAAACCACACATGGATCCACCAATGCCATTGCATGTGTGTTCTTTCCATGAACCACATATAGATCCACCAATGTCATTGCATGTGTGTTGTTTCCACAAACCACATATGGATCCACCAGAGTCATTGGATGTGTGTTCTTTTCCACAAACCACATATGGATCCACTTGTGTGATTGCATGTATGTTCTTTCCACAAACCACATATGGATCCACTAGAGTCATTCCATGTGTGTTCTTTTCACAAACGAAATATGGATCAACCAATGTCATTGCATGTGTGTTCTTTTTCACAAACCACATATGGATCCACTAGAGTAATTTCATGTGTGTTCTTTTCACAAACCACATATGGATCAACAAATGTCATTTCATGTGTTTTCTTTTCACAAACCACATTAATCCACCAATGCCATTGCATGCGTGTTCTTTCCACATACCACATGGATCAACCAGAGTCATTGCATGTGTGTTCTTTCAACAAACGATCAATGGATCCACTAGAGTAATTGCATGTGTGTTCATGTCACCAACCACACATGGATCCACCAATTTCATTGCATGTGTGTTCTTTCCATGAACCACATATGGATCCACCAATGTCATTGCATGTGTGTTCTTTCCACAAACCACATATGGATCCACCAGAGTCATTGCATGTGTGTTCTTTTCACAAACCACATATGGATCCACTAGAGTCATTGCATGTGTGTTCTTTCTACAAACCACATATGGATCAACAAATGTTAGTGCATATGTGTTTTCTTTCGACGAACTAAATATGGATCCACCAATGTCATTGCATGTGTGTTCTTTCCATGAACCACATATGGATCCACCAATGTCATTGCATGTGTGTTCTTTCCACAAACCACATATGGATCCACTAGAGTCATTTCATGTGCGTTCTTTTCACAAACCACATATGGATCCACTAGAGCCATTGCATGTCTGTTTTTTCCACAAACCATATATGGATCAACCAATGTCATTGCATGTGTGTTCTTTTCCACAAACCACATATGGATCCACTAGAGTAATTTCATGTGTGGTCTTTTCATAAACCACATATGGATCAACAAATGTCATTGCATGTGTGTTCTTTTCACAAACCACACATGGATGCACTAGAGTCATTGCATGTGTGTTCTTTCCGCAAACCACATGGATCAACCAATGTCAGTACATGTGTGTTCTTTCCATAAACCACATGGATCAACCAGAGTCATTGCATGTGTGTTCTTTCCACAAACCACATGGATCAACCAATGGTATTGCATGTGTGTTATTGTCTCAAACCACATATGGATCAACCAATGTCATTGCATGTGTGTGCATGTCACAAACCACACATGGATCCACCAATGTCATTGCATGTGTGTTCTTTCCATGAACCACATATGGATCCACCAATGTCATTGCATGTGTGTTCTTTCCACAAACCACATATGGATCCACCAGATTCATTGCATGTGTGTTCTTTTCCACAAAGCACATACAGATCCACTAGAGTCATTGCATGTGTGTTCTTTACATAAACCACATATGGATCAACAAATATCATTGCATGTTTGTTCTTTCCACAAACCAAATATGGATCCACCAATGTCATTGCATGAGTGTTCTTTTCACAAACCACATATGGATCCACTAGATTCATTGGATGTGTGTTCTTTCCATAAACCACATATGGATCCACTAGAGTCATTGCATGTGTTCTTTTTCCACAAACCACATATGCATCCACTAGAGTCATTGCATGTCTGTTTTTTCCACAAACCACATGGATCAACCAGAGTCATTGCATGTGTGTTCTTTCCACAATCCACACATGGATCCACCAGAGTAATTGCATGTGTGTTCATGTCACAAACCACACATGGTTCCACCAATGTCATTGCATGTGTGTTATTTCCATGAACCACATATGGATCCACCAATGTCATTGCATGTGTGTTCTTTCAACAAACCACATATAGATCCACTAGAGTCATTGTATGTGTGTTCTTTTCACAAACCACATATGGATCTACTAGAGTCATTGCATGTCTGTTTTTTCCACAAACCATATGGATCAACCAGAGTCATTGCATGTGTGTTCTTTCCACAAACCACACATGGATCCACCAGAGCAATTGAATGTATGTTCATGTCACAAACCACACATGGATCCACCAATGCCATTGCATGTGTGTTCTTTCCATGAACCACATATAGATCCACCAATGTCATTGCATGTGTGTTGTTTCCACAAACCACATATGGATCCACCAGAGTCATTGGATGTGTGTTCTTTTCCACAAACCACATATGGATCCACTTGTGTCATTGCATGTATGTTCTTTCCACAAACCACATATGGATCCACTAGAGTCATTCCATGTGTGTTCTTTTCACAAATGAAATATGGATCAACCAATGTCATTGCATGTGTGTTCTTTTTCACAAACCACATATGGATCCACTAGAGTAATTTCATGTGTGTTATTTTCACAAACCACATATGGATCAACAAATGTCATTTCATGTGTTTTCTTTTCACAAACCACATGGATCCACCAATGCCATTGCATGCGTGTTCTTTCCACATACCACATGGATCAACCAGAGTCATTGCATGTGTGTTCTTTCCACAAACGATCAATGGATCCACTAGAGTAATTGCATGTGTGTTCATGTCACCAACCACACATGGATCCACCAATTTCATTACATGTGTGTTCTTTCCATGAACCACATATGGATCCACCAATGTCATTGCATGTGTGTTCTTTCCACAAACCACATATGGATCCACCAGAGTCATTGCATGTGTGTTCTTTCTACAAACCACATATGGATCAACAAATGTCAGTGCATATGTGTTTTCTTTCGACGAACTAAATATGGATCCACCAATGTCATTGCATGTGTGTTCTTTTCACAAACCACATATGGATCCACTAGAGTCATTGCATGTGTGTTCTTTTCACAAACCACATATGGATCCACGAGAGTCATTGCATGTGTGTTCTTTTCACAAACCACATATGGCTCCACCAGAGTCATTGCATGTGTGTTCTTTCCACAAACCAAATATGGATCCACCAATGTCATTACATGTGTGTTCTTTTCACAAACCACACATGGATCCACCAAAGTCATTGCATGTGTGTTGTTTCCACAAACCACATGGAGGAACCAATGTCATTACATGTGTGTTCTTTTGACAAACAACATGGATCAACCAATGGCATTGCATGTGTGTTATTGTCATAAACCACATATGGATCAACCAATGTCATTGCATGTGTGTTCATGTCACAAACCACACAGGGATCCACCAATGTCATTGCATGTGTGTTCTTTCCATGAAGCACATATGGATCCACCAATGTAATTGCATGTGTGTTCTTTCCAAAAACCACATATGGATCGACTAGAGTTATTGCATGTGTGTTCTATTCCACAAACAAATATGGATCCACTAGAGTCATTTCATCTGTGTTTTTTCCACAGACCACAGATGGATCAACAAATGTCATTGCATGTGTGTTCTCTCCACAAACCAAATATGGATCCACCAATGTCGTTGCATGTATGTTTTTTTCACAAACCACATATGGATCCACTAGAGTCATTGCATGTGTGTTCTTTTCACAAACCACACATGGATCCACCAGAGTCATTGCATGTATGTTCTTTCCACAAACCTCATGGATCAATCAATGTCATTGCATGTGTGTTCTTTCCACAAACCACATGGATCAACCAGAGTCATTGCATGTGTGTTCTTTCCACAAACCACATGGATCAACCAATGTCATTGCATGTGTGTTCTTTCCACAAACCACATGGATCAACCAATGGCATTGCATGTGTGTTATTGTCTCAAACCACATATGGATCAACCAATGTCAGTGCATGTGTGTTCATGTCACGAACCACACATGGATCCACCAATGTCATTGCATGTGTGTCCTTTCCATGAACCACATATATATCCACCAATGTCATTGCATGTGTGTTATTTTCACAAACCACATATGGATCCACCAGAGTCATTCATGTGTGTTCTTTTCCACAAAGCACATATGGGTCTACTAGAGTCATTGCATATGTGTTCTTTCCACAAACCACATATGGATCAACAAATGTCATTGCATCTGTGCTCTTTCCGCAAACCAAATATGGATCCACGAATGTCATTGCATGAGTGTTCTTTTCACAAACCACATATGGATCCACTAGAGTCATTGCATGTGTGTTCTTTCCACAAACCACATATGGATCCAATAGAGTCATTGCATGTGTGTTTTTTCTACAAACCACATATGGATCCACTAGAGTCATTGCATGTCTGTTTTATCCACAAACCACATGGATCAACCAAAGTCATTGCATGTGTGTTCTTTCCACAAACCACACATGGATCCACCAGAGTAATTGCATGTGTGTTCATGTCACAAACCAAACATGGATCCACCAATGTCATTGCATGTGTGTTATTTCCATGAACCACATATGGATCCACCAATGTCATTGCATGTGTGTTCTTTCCACAAACCATATATGGATCCACTAGAGTCATTGTATATGTGTTCTTTTCACAAACCACATATGGATCCACTAGAGTCATTGCATGTCTGTTTTTTCCATAAACCATATGGATCAACCAGAGTCATTGCATGTGTGTTCTTTCCACAAACCACACATGGATCCACCAGAGTAATTTCATGTATGTTCATGTCACAAACCACACATGGATCCACCAATGTCATTGCATGTGTGTTCTTTGCATTACCCACATATGGATCCACCAATGTCATTGCATGTGTGTTCTTTCCACAAACCACATATGGATCCACTAGAGTCATTGGATGTGTGTTCTTTTCCACAAACCACATATGGATCCACTAGAGTCATTGCATGTGTGTTCTTTCCACAAACCACATATGGATCCACTAGAGTCATTCCATGTGTGTTCTTTTTATAAACCATATATGGACCAACCAATGTCATTGCATGTGTGTTCTTTTCCACAAACCACATATGGATCCACTAGAGTAATTTCATGTGTGTTCTTTTCACAAACCACATATGGATCAACAAATGTCATTGCATGTGTTTTCTTTTCACAAACCGCCTAGATCCACCAGAGTCATTGCATGTGTGTTATTTCCACAAACCACATGGATCACCCAATGTCATTAAATGTTTGTTCTTTCCATAAACCACATGGATCAACCAGAGTCATTGCATGTGTGTTCTTTCCACAAACCACATGGATCAACCAATGGCATTACATGTGTGTTATTGTCTCAAACCACATATGGATCAACCAATGTCATTGCATGTGTGTGCATGTCACAAACCACACATGGATCCACCAATGTCATTGCATGTGTGTTCTTTCCATGAACCACATATGGATCCACCAATGTCATTGCATGTGTGTTCTTTCCACAAACCACATATGGATCCACCAGATTCATTGCATGTGTGTTCTTTTCCACAAACCACATATGGATCCACTAGAGTCATTGCATGTGTGTTCTTTCCACAAACCACATATGGATCAACAAATATCATTGCATGTGTTCTTTCCACAAGCCAAATATGGATCCACCAATGTCATTGCATGAGTGTTCTTTTCACAAACCACATATGGATCCACTAGAGTCATTGCATGTGTGTTCTTTCCACAAACCACATATGGATCCAATAGAGTCATTGCATGTGTGTTTTTTCCACAAACCACATATGGATCCACTAGAGTCATTGCATGTCTGTTTTATCCACAAACCACATGGATCAACCAAAATCATTGCATGTGTGTTCTTTCCACAAACCACACATGGATCCACCAGAGTAATTGCATGTGTGTTCATGTCACAAACCAAACATGGATCCACCAATGTCATTGCATGTGTGTTATTTCCATGAACCACATATGGATCCACCAATGTCATTGCATGTGTGTTCTTTCCACAAACCATATATGGATCCACTAGAGTCATTGTATATGTGTTCTTTTCACAAACCACATATGGATCCACTAGAGTCATTGCATGTCTGTTTTTTCCATAAACCATATGGATCAACCAGAGTCATTGCATGTGTGTTCTTTCCACAAACCACGCATGGATCCCCCAGAGTAATTCCATGTATGTTCATGTCACAAACCACACATGGATCCACCAATGTCATTGCATGTGTGTTCTTTGCATTACCCACATATGGATCCACCAATGTCATTGCATGTGTGTTCTTTCCACAAACCACATATGGATCCACTAGAGTCATTGGATGTGTGTTCTTTTCCACAAACCACATATGGATCCACTAGAGTCATTGCATGTGTGTTCTTTCCACAAACCACATGTGGATCCACTAGAGTCATTCCATGTGTGTTCTTTTCATAAACCATATATGGACCAACCAATGTCATTGCATGTGTGTTCTTTTCCACAAACCACATATGGATCCACTAGAGTAATTTCATGTGTGTTCTTTTCACAAACCACATATTGATCAACAAATGTCATTGCATGTGTTTTCTTTTCACAAACCACCTAGATCCACCAGAGTCATTGCATGTGTGTTCTTTCCACAAACCACATGGATCACCCAATGTCATTAAATGTGTGTTCTTTCCATAAACCACATGGATCAACCAGAGTCATTGCATGTGTGTTCTTTCCACAAACCACATGGATCAACCAATGGCATTACATGTGTGTTATTGTCTCAAACCACATATGGATCAACCAATGTCATTGCATGTGTGTGCATGTCACAAACCACACATGGATCCACCAATGTCATTGCATGTGTGTTCTTTCCATGAACCACATATGGATCCACCAATGTCATTGCATGTGTGTTCTTTCCACAAACCACATATGGATCCACTAGATTCATTGCATGTGTGTTCTTTTCCACAAACCACATATGGATCCACTAGAGTCATTGCATGTGTGTTCTTTCCACAAACCACATATGGATCAACAAATATCATTGCATGTGTTCTTTCCACAAGCCAAATATGGATCCACCAATGTCATTGCATGAGTGTTCTTTTCACAAACCACATATGGATCCACTAGAGTCATTGCATGTGTGTTCTTTCCACAAACCACATATGGATCCAATAGAGTCATTGCATGTGTGTTTTTTCCACAAACCCTATATGGATCCACTAGAGTCATTGCATGTCTGTTTTATCCACAAACCACATGGATCAACCAAAGTCATTGCATGTGTGTTCTTTCCACAAACCACACATGGATCCACCAGAGTAATTGCATGTGTGTTCATGTCACAAACCAAACATGGATCCACCAATGTCATTGCATGTGTGTTATTTCCATGAACCACATATGGATCCACCAATGTCATTGCATGTGTGTTCTTTCCACAAACCATATATGGATCCGATAGAGTCATTGTATATGTGTTCTTTTCACAAACCACATATGGATCCACTAGAGTCATTGCATGTCTGTTTTTTCCATAAACCATATGGATCAACAAGAGTCATTGCATGTGTGTTCTTTCCACAAACCACACATGGATCCACCAGAGTAATTGCATGTATGTTCATGTCACAAACCACACATGGATCCACCAATGTCATTGCATGTGTGTTCTTTGCATTACCCACATATGGATCCACCAATGTCATTGCATGTGTGTTCTTCCCACAAACCACATATGGATCCACTAGAGTCATTGGATGTGTGTTCTTTTCCACAAACCACATATGGATCCACTAGAGTCATTACATGTGTGTTGTTTCCACAAACCACATATGGATCCACTAGAGTCATTCCATGTGTGTTCTTTTCATAAACCATATATGGACCAACCAATGTCATTGCATTTGTGTTCTTTTCCACAAACCACATATGGATCCACTAGAGTAATTTCATGTGTGTTCTTTTCACAAACCACATATGGATCAACAAATGTCATTGCATGTGTTTTCTTTTCACAAACCACCTAGATCCACCAGAGTCATTGCATGTGTGTTCTTTCCACAAACCACATGGATCACCCAATGTCATTAAATGTGTGTTCTTTCCATAAACCACATGGATCAACCAGAGTCATTGCATGTGTGTTCTTTCCACAAACCACATGGATCAACCAATGGCATTACATGTGTGTTATTGTCTCAAACCACATATGGATCAACCAATGTCATTGCATGTGTGTGCATGTCACAAACCACACATGGATCCACCAATGTCATTGCATGTGTGTTCTTTCCATGAACCACATATGGATCCACCAATGTCATTGCATGTGTGTTCTTTCCACAAACCACATATGGATCCACTAGATTCATTGCATGTGTGTTCTTTTCCACAAACCACAGATGGATCCACTAGAGTCATTGCATGTGTGTTCTTTCCCCAAACCACACATGGATCCACCAGAGTAATTTCATGTATGTTCATGTCACAAACCACACATGGATCCACCAATGTCATTGCATGTGTGTTCTTTGCATTACCCACATATGGATCCACCAATGTCATTGCATGTGTGTTCTTTCCACAAACCACAGATGGATCCACTTGAGTCATTGGATGTGTGTTCTTTTCCACAAACCACATATGGCTCCACTAGAGTCATTGCATGTGTGTTCTTTCCACAAACCACATATGGATCCACTAGAGTCATTCCATGTGTGTTCTTTTCACAAACCATATATGGACCAACCAATGTCATTGCATGTGTGTTCTTTTCCACAAACCACATATGGATCCACTAGAGTAATTTCATGTGTGTTCTTTTCACAAACCACATATGGATCAACAAATGTCATTGCATGTGTTTTCTTTTCACAAACCACCTAGATCCACCAGAGTCATTGCATGTGTGTTCTTTCCACAAACCACATGGATCACCCAATGTCATTAAATGTGTGTTCTTTCCATAAACCACATGGATCAACCAGAGTCATTGCATGTGTGTTCTTTCCATAAACCACATGGATCAACCAATGGCATTACATGTGTGTTATTGTCTCAAACCACATATGGATCAACCAATGTCATTGCATGTGTGTGCATGTCACAAACCACACATGGATCCACCAATGTCATTGCATGTGTGTTCTTTCCATGAACCACATATGGATCCACCAATGTCATTGCATGTGTGTTCTTTCCACAAACCACATATGGATCCACCAGATTCATTGCATGTGTGTTCTTTTCCACAAACCACAGATGGATCCACTAGAGTCATTGCATGTGTGTTCTTTCCACAAACCACATATGGATCAACAAATATCATTGCATGTGTTCTTTCCACAAACCAAATATGGATCCACCAATGTCATTGCATGAGTGTTCTTTTCACAAACCACATATGGATCCACTAGAGTCATTGCATGTGTGTTCTTTCCACAAACCACATATGGATCCAATAGAGTCATTGCATGTGTGTTTTTTCCACAAACCACATATGGATCCACTAGAGTCATTGCATGTCTGTTTTATCCATAAACCACATGGATCAACCAAAGTCATTGCATGTGTGTTCTTTCCACAAACCACACATGGATCCACCAGAGTAATTGCATGTGTGTTCATGTCACAAACCAAACATGGATCCACCAATGTCATTGCTTGTGTGTTATTTCCATGAACCACATATGGATCCACCAATGTCATTGCATGTGTGTTCTTTCCACAAACCATATATGGATACACTAGAGTCATTGTATATGTGTTCTTTTAACAAACCACATATGGATCCACTAGAGTCATTGCATGTCTGTTTTTTCCATAAACCATATGGATCAACCAGAGTCATTGCATGTGTGTTCTTTCCACAAACCACACATGGATCCACCAGAGTAATTTCATGTATGTTCATGTCACAAGCCACACATGGATCCACCAATATCATTGCATGTGTGTTCTTTGCATTACCCACATATGGATCCACCAATGTCATTGCATGTGTGTTCTTTCCACAAACCACATATGGATCCACTAGAGTCATTGGATGTGTGTTCTTTTCCACAAACCACATATGGATCCACTAGAGTCATTGCATGTGTGTCCTTTCCACAAACCACATATGGATCCACTAGAGTCATTCCATGTGTGTTCTTTTCACAAACCATATATGGACCAACCAATGTCATTGCATGTGTGTTCTTTTCCACAAATCACATATGGATCCACTAGAGTAATTTCATGTGTGTTCTTTTCACAAACTACATATGGATCAACAAATGTCATTGCATGTGTTTTCTTTTCACAAACCACCTAGATCCACCAGAGTCATTGGATGTGTGTTCTTTCCACAAACCACATGGATCAACCAATGTCATTAAATGTGTGTTCTTTCCATAAACCACATGGATCAACCAGAGTCATTGCATGTGTGTTCTTTCCACAAACCACATGGATCAACCAATGGCATTACATGTGTGTTATTGTCTCAAACCACATATGGATCAACCAATGTCATTGCATGTGTGTGCATGTCACAAACCACACATGGATCCACCAATGTCATTGCATGTGTGTTCTTTCCATGAACCACGTATGGATCCACCAATGTCATTGCATGTGTGTTCTTTCCACAAACCACATATGGATCCACCAGATTCATTGCACGTGTGTTCTTTTCCACAAACCACATATGGATCCACTAGAGGCATTGCATGTGTGTTCTTTCCACAAACCACATATGGATCAACAAATATCATTGCATGTGTTCTTTCCACAAACCAAATATGGATCCACCAATGTCATTGCATGAGTGTTCTTTTCACAAACCACATATGGATCCACTAGAGTCATTGCATGTGTGTTCTTTCCACAAACCACATATGGATCCACTAGGGTCATTTCATGTGTGTTTTTCCACAAACCACATATGGATCCACTAGAGTCATTGCATGTCTGTTTTCTCCACAAATCACATGGATCAACCAGAGTCATTGCATGTGTGTTCTTTCCACAAACCACACATGGATGCACCAGAGTAATTGCATGTGTGTTCATGTCACAAACCACACATGGATCCATCAATGTCATTGCATGTGTGTTCTTTCCATGAACCACATATGGATCCACCAATGTCATTGCATGTGTCTTCTTTCCACAAACCACATATGGATCCACTAGAGTCATTGGATGTGTGTTCTTTTCAACAAACCACATATGGATCCACTAGAGCCATTGCATGTGTGTTCTTTCCATAAACCACATATGGATATACTAGAGGCATTCCATGTGTGATCTTTCCACAAACCACACATGGATCCACTAGAGTAATTGCATGTATGTTCATGTCACAAACCACACATGGATCCACCAATGTCATTGCATGTGTGTTCTTTGCATTACCCACATATGGATCCACCAATGTCATTGCATGTGTGTTCTTTCCACAAACCACATATGGATCCACTAGAGTCATTGGATGTGTGTTCTTTTCCACAAACCACATATGGATCCACTAGAGTCATTGCATGTGTGTTCTTTCCACAAACCACATATGGATCCACTAGAGTCATTCCATGTGTGTTCTTTTCATAAACCATATATGGACCAAGATGTCATTGCATGTGTGTTCTTTTCCACAAACCACATATGGATCCACTAGAGTAATTTCATGTGTGTTCTTTTCACAAACCACATATGGATCAACAAATGTCATTGCATGTGTTTTCTTTTCACAAACCACCTAGATCCACCAGAGTCATTGCATGTGTGTTCTTTCCACAAACCACATGGATCAACCATTTCATTAAATGTGTGTTCTTTCCATAAACCACATGGATCAACCAGAGTCATTGCATGTGTGTTCTTTCCACAAACCACATGGATCAACCAATGGCATTACATGTGTGTTATTGTCTCAAACCACATATGGATCAACCAATGTCATTGCATGTGTGTGCATGTCACAAACCACACATGGATCCACCAATGTCATTGCATGTGTGTTCTTTCCATGAACCACATATGGATCCACCAATGTCATTGCATGTGTGTTCTTTCCACAAACCACATATGGATCCACCAGATTCATTGCATGTGTGTTCTTTTCCACAAACCACATATGGATCCACTAGAGTCATTGCATGTGTGTTCTTTCCACAAACCACATATGGATCAACAAATATCATTGCATGTGTTCTTTCCACAAACCAAATATGGATCCACCAATGTCATTGCATGACTGTTCTTTTCACAAACCACATATGGATCCACTAGAGTCATTGCATGTGTGTTCTTTCCACAAACCACATATGTATCCACTAGAGTCATTTCATGTGTGTTTTTCCACAAACCACATATGGATCCACTAGAGTCATTGCATGTCTGTTTTCTCCACAAATCACATGGATCAACCAGAGTCATTGCATGTGTGTTCTTTCCACAAACCACACATGGATCCACCAGAGTAATTGCATGTGTGTTCATGTCACAAACCAGAGATGGATCCATCAATGTCATTGCATGTGTGTTCTTTCCATGAACCACATATGGATCCACCAATGTCATTGCATGTGTCTTCTTTCCACAAACCACATATGGATCCACTAGAGTCATTGGATGTGTGTTCTTTTCCACAAACCACATATGGATCCACTAGAGCCATTGCATGTGTGTTCTTTCCATAAACCACATATGGATCTACTAGAGTCATTCCATGTGTGATCTTTCCACAAACCAATTATGGATCAACCAATGGCATTGGATGTGTGTTCTTTTCACAAACCACATATGGATCCACAAGAGTCATTGCATGTGTGCTCTTTTCACAAACCACACACGGATCAACAAATGTCATTGTATGTGTGTTCTTTCCACAAACCACATGGATCAACCAATGTCATTACATGTGTGTTATTTTGACAAACAACATGGATCAACCAATGGCATTGCATGTGTGCTATTGTCATAACCCACATATGGATCAACCAATGTCATTGCATGTGTGTTCATGTCACCAACCACACATGGATCCACCAATTTCATTGCATGTGTGTTCTTTCCATGAACCACATATGTATCCAGCAATGTCATTGCATGTGTGTTCTTTCCACAAACCACATATGGATCTACCAGAGTCATTGCATGTGTGTTCTTTTCCACAAACCACATATGGATCCATAAATGGCATTGCATGTGTGTTTTCCCACATACCACATGGATCAACCAGAGTCATTGCATGTGTGTTCTTTCCACAAACCATACATGGATCCACCGGAGTAATTGCATGTGTGTTCATGTCACCAACCACACATGGATCCACCAATGTCATTGCATGTGTGTTCTTTCCATGAACCACATATGGATCCAGCAATGTCATTGCATGTGTGTTCTTTCCACAAACCACATATGGATCCACCAGAGTCATTGCATGTGTGTTCTTTTCACAAACCACATATGGATCCACTAGAGTAATTGAATGTATGTTCTTTCTACAAACCACAGATGGATCAACAAATGTCATTGCATATGTTATCTTTCGATGAACTAAATATGGATCCACCAATGTCATTGCATGTGTGTTCTTTTCACAAACCACATATGGATCTACTAGAGTCATTGCATGTGTGTTCTTTTCACAAACCACATATGGATCCACTAGAGTCATTGCATGTGTGTTCTTTTCCACAAACCACATATGGATCCACTAGAGTAATTTCATGTGTGTTCTTTTCACAAACCACATATGGATCAACAAATGTCATTGCATGTGTTTTCTTTTCACAAACCACCTAGATCCACCAGAGTCATTGCATGTGTGTTCTTTCCACAAACCACATGGATCAACCAATGTCATTAAATGTGTGTTCTTTCCATAAACCACATGGATCAACCAGAGTCATTGCATGTGTGTTCTTTCCACAAACCACATGGATCAACCAACGGCATTACATGTGTGTTATTGTCTCAAACCACACATGGATCAACCAATGTCATTACATGTGTGTGCATGTCACAAACCAGACATGGATCCACCAATGTCATTGCATGTGTGTTCTTTCCATGAACCACATATGGATCCACCAATGTAATTGAATGTGTGTTCTTTCCACAAACCACATATGGATCCACCAGATTCATTGCATGTGTGTTCTTTTCCACAAACCACATATGGATCCACTAGAGTCATTGCATGTGTGTTCTTTCCACAAACCACATATGGATCAACAAATATCATTGCATGTGTTCTTTCCACAAACCAAATATGGATCGACCAATGTCATTGCATGAGTGTTCTTTTCACAAACCACATATGGATCCACTAGAGTCATTGCATGTGGGTTCTTTCCACAAACCACATATGGATCCACTAGAGTCATTGCATGTGTGTTTTTCCACAACCACATATGGATCCACTAGAGTCATTGCATGTCTGTTTTCTCCACAAATCACATGGATCAACCAGAGTCATTGCATGTGTGTTCTTTCCACAAACTACACATGGATCCACCAGAGTAATTGCATGTGTGTTCATGTCACAAACCACACATGGATCCATCAATGTCATTGCATGTGTGTTCTTTCCATGAACCACATATGGATCCACCAATGTCATTGCATGTGTCTTCTTTCCACAAACCACATATGGATCCACTAGAGTCATTGGATGTGTGTTCTTTTCCACAAACCACATATGGATCCACTAGAGCCATTGCATGTGTGTTCTTTCCATAAACCACATATGGATCTATTAGAGTCATTCCATGTGTGATCTTTCCACAAACCAAATATGGTCAACCAATGGCATTGGATGTGTGTTCTTTTCACAAACCACATATGGATCCACAAGAGTGATTGCATGTGTGTTCTTTTCACAAACCACACACGGATCAACAAATGTCATTGTATGTGTGTTCTTTCCACAAACCACATGGATCAACCAATGTCATTACATGTGTGTTATTTTGACAAACAACATGGATCAACCAATGGCATTGCATGTGTGCTATTGTCATAACCCACATATGGATCAACCAATGTCATTGCATGTGTGTTCATGTCACCAACCACACATGGATCCACCAATTTCATTGCATGTGTGTTCTTTCCATGAACCACATATGGATCTAGCAATGTCATTGCATGTGTGTTCTTTCCACAAACCACATATGGATCAACCAGAGTCATTGCATGTGTGTTCTTTTCCACAAACCACATATGGATCCACTAGAGTAATTGAATGCATGTTCTTTCTACAAACCACATATGGATCAACAAATGTCATTACATATGTGTTCTTTCGATGAACTAAATATGGATCCACCAAATTCATTGCATGTGTGTTCTTTTCACAAACCACATATGGATCTACTAGAGTCATTGCATGTGTGTTCTTTTCACAAACCACATATGGATCTACTAGAGTCATTGCATGTGTGTTCTTTTCACAAACCACATATGGATCCACTAGAGTCATTGCATGTGTGTTGTTTTCACAAACCACATATGGATCCACCAGAGTCATTGCATGTGTGTTCTTTCCACAAACCAAATATGGATCCACCAATGTCATTGCACGTCTGTTATTTTCACAAACGACATATGTATCCACTAGAGTCATTGCATGTGTGTTCTTTTCACAAACCACAAATGGATCCACCAGAGTCATTGCATGTGTGTTCTTTTCACAAACCACATATGGATCCACCAGAGTCATTGCATGTGTGTTCTTTCCACAAACCACATGGATCAACCAATGTCATTACATCTGTGTTCTTTCCACAAACAACATCGATCAACCAATGGCATTGCATGTGTGTTATTGTCATAAACCACATATGGATCAACCAATGTCATTGCATGTGTGTTCATGTCACAAACCACACATGGATCCACAAATGTCATTGCATGTGTGTTCTTTCCATGAAGCACATATGGATCCACCAATGTCATTGCATGCGTGTTCTTTCCACAAACCACATATGGATCCACCAGAGTCATTGCATGTGTGTTCTTTCCACAAACCACATGGAACAACCAATGTCATTAAATGTGTGTTCTTTCCACAAACCACATGGATCAACCAGAGTCATTGCATGTGTGTTCTTTCCACAAACCACATGGATTAACCAATGGCATTGCATGTGTGTTATTGTCTCAAACCACATATGGATAATTCAATGCCATTGCATGTATGTGCATGTCACAAACCACACATGGATCCACCAATCTCATTGCATGTGTGTTCTTTCCATGAAGCACATATGGATCCACCAATGTCATTGCATGTGTGTTCTTTCCACAAACCACATATGGATCCACCAGATTCATTGCATGTGTGTTCTTTTCCACAAACCACATATGGATCCACTAGAGTCATTGCATGTGTGTTCTTTCCACAAACCACATATGGATCAACAAATATCATTGCATGTGTGTTCTTTCCACAAACCAAATATGGATACACCAATGTCATTGCATGAGTGTTCTTTTCACAAACCACATATGGATCCACTAGAGTCATTGCATGTGTGTTCTTTTCACAATCCACATATGGATCCACCAGAGTCATTGCATGTGTGTTCTTTCCACAAACCACATGGATCAACCAATGTCATTACATCTGTGTTCTTTCCACAAACAACATCGATCAACCAATGGCATTGCATGTGTGCTATTGTCATAAACCACATATGGATCAACCAATGTCATTGCATGTGTGTTCATGTCACAAACCACACATGGATCCACAAATGTCATTGCATGTGTGTTCTTTCCATGAAGCACATATGGATCCACCAATGTCATTGCATGCGTGTTCTTTCCACAAACGACATATGGTTCCACCAGAGTCATTGCATGTGTGTTCTTTTCCACAAACCACATATGGATCCACTAGAGCCATTGCATGTGTGTTCTTTTCACAAACCACATATGGATCCACCAATGTCATTGCATGTGTGTTCTTTTCACAAACCACATATGGATCCACTAGAGTCATTGCATGTGTTTTTTTTTCACAAACCACCCATGGATCCACCAGAGTCATTGCATGTGTGTTCTTTCCACAAACCACATGGATCAACTAATGTCATTAAATGTGTGTTCTTTCCATAAACCACATGGATCAACCAGAGTCATTGCATGTGTGTTCTTTCCACAAACCACATGGATTAACCAATGGCATTGCATGTGTGTTATTGTCTCAAACCACATATGGATCAATCAATGTCATTGCATGTGTGTGCATGTCACAAACCACACATGGATCCACCAATCTCATTGCATGTGTGTTCTTTCCACAAACCACCAATGGATCCACTAGAGTAATTGCATGTATGTTCATGTCACAAACCACACATGGATCCACCAATGTCATTGCATGTGTGTTCTTTTCCACAAACCACATATGGATCCACCAATATCATTGCATGTGTGTTCTTTCCACAAACCAAATATGGATCCACCAATGTCATTGCATGAGTGTTCTTTTCACAAACCACATATGGATCCACTAGAGTCATTGCATGTGTGTTCTTTCCACAAACCACATATGGATCCACTAGAGTCATTGCATGTGTTTTTTTCCACAAACCACATATGGATCCACTAGAGTCATTGCATGTCTGTTTTCTCCACAAATCACATGGATCAACCAGAGTCATTGCATGCGTGTTCTTTCCACAAACCACACATGGATCCACCAGAGTAATTGCATGTGTGTTCATGTCACAAACCACACACGGATCCACCAATGTCATTGCATGTGTGTTCTTTCCATGAACCACATATGGATCAACCAATGGCATTGCATGTGTCTTCTTTCCACAAACCACATATGGATCCACTAGAGTCATTGTATGTGTGTTCTTTTCACAAACCACATATGGATCCACTAGAGTCATTGCATGTCCGTTTTTTCCACAAACCATATGGATCAACCAGAGTCATTGCATGTGTGTTCTTTCCACAAACCACACATGGATCCACCATAGTAATTGCATGTATGTACATGTCACAAACCACACATGGATCCACCAATGTCATTGCATGTGTGTTATTTCCATTAACCACATATGGATCCACCAATGTCAATGCATGTGTGTTCTTTCCACAAACCACATATGGATCCACCGGAGTCATTGGATGTGTGTTCTTTTCCACAAACCACATATGGATCCACTAGAGCCATTGCATGTGTGTTCTTTCCACAAAACACATATGGATCCACTAGAGTCATTCCATGTGTGATCTTTCCACAAACCAAATATGGATCAACCAATGTCATTGGATGTGTGTTCTTTTCACAAACCACATATGGATCCACTAGAGTCATTGCATGTGTGTTGTTTTCACAAACCACACACGGATCAACAAATGTCATTGCATGTGTGTTCTTTCCACAAACCACATGGATCAACCAATTTCATTACATGTGTGTTATTTTGACAAACAACATGGATCAACCAATGGCATTGCATGTGTGTTATTGTCATAACCCACATATGGATCAACCAATGTCATTGCATGTCTGTTCATGTCACCAACCATACATGGATCCTACAATTTCATTGCATGTGGGTTGTTTCCATGAACCACATATGGATCCACCAATGTCATTGCATGTGTATTTTTCCACAAACCACATTTGGATCCACCAGAGTCATTACATGTGTGTTCTTTTCACAAACCACATATGGATCCACTAGAGTCATTGCATGTGTGTTCTTTCTACGAACCACATATGGATCAACAAATGTCATTGCATATGTGTTCTTTCGATGAACTAAATATGGATCCACCAATATCATTGCATGTGTGTTCTTTTCACAAACCACATATGGATCCACTAGAGTCATTGCATGTGTGTTCTGTTCACAAACCACATATGGATCCACTAGAGTAATTGAATGTATGTTCTTTCTACAAACCACATATGGATCAACAAATGTCATTGCATATGTGTTCTTTCGATGAACTAAATATGGATCCACCAATGTCATTGCATGTGTGTTCTTTTCACAAACCACATATGGATCTACTAGAGTCATTGCATGTGTGTTCTTTTCAAAAACCACATATGGATCCACTAGAGTCATTGCATGTGTGTTGTTTTCACAAACCACATATGGATCCACCAGAGTCATTGCATGTGTGTTCTTTCCACAAACCAAATATGGATCCACCAATGTCATTGCATGTCTGTTATTTTCAGAAACCACATATGGATACACTAGAGTCATTGCATGTGTGTTCTTTTCACAAACCACAAATGGATCCACCAGAGTCATTGCATGTGTGTTGTTTTCACAAACCACATATGGATCCACCAGAGTCATTGCATGTGTGTTCTTTCCACAAACCACATGGATCAACCAATGTCATTACATCTGTGTTCTTTCCACAAACAACATCGATCAACCAATGGCATTGCATGTGTGTTATTGTCATAAACCACATATGGATCAACCAATGTCATTGCATGTGTGTTCATGTCACAAACCACACATGGATCCACAAATGTCATTGCATGTGTGTTCTTTCCATGAAGCACATATGGATCCACCAATGTCATTGCATGCGTGTTCTTTCCACAAACCACATATGGATCCACCAGAGTCATTGCATGTGTGTTCTTTCCACAAACCACATGGATCAACCAATGTCATTAAATGTGTGTTCTTTCCATAAACCACATGGATCAACCAGAGTCATTGCATGTGTGTTCTTTCCACAAACCACATGGATTAACCAATGGCATTGCATGTGTGTTATAGTCTCAAACCACATATGGATCAATCAATGGCATTGCATGTGTGTGCATGTCACAAACCACACATGGATCCACCAATCTCATTGCATGTGTGTTCTTTCCATGAACCACATATGGATCCACCAATGTCATTGCATGTGTGTTCTTTCCACAAACCACATATGGATCCACCAGATTCATTGCATGTGTGTTCTTTTCCACAAACCACATATGGATCCACTAGAGTCATTACATGTGTGTTCTTTCCACAAACCACATATGGATCAACAAATATCATTGCATGTGTGTTCTTTCCACAAACCAAATATGGATCCACCAATGTCATTGCATGAATGTTCTTTTCACAAATCACATATGGATCCACTAGAGTCATTGCATGTGTGTTCTTTTCACAAACCACACATGGATCCACCAGTGTCATTGGATGTGCGTTCTTTCCACAAACCACATGGATCAACCAATGTCATTACATCTGTGTTCTTTCCACAAGCAACATCGATCAACCAATGGCATTGCATGTGTGTTATTGTCATAAACCACATATGGATCAACCAATGTCATTGCATGTGTGTTCATGTCACAAACCACACATGGATCCACAAATGTCATTGCATGTGTGTTCTTTCCATGAAGCACATATGGATCCACCAATGTCATTGCATGCGTGTTCTTTCCACAAACCACATATGGTTCCACCAGAGTCATTGCATGTGTGTTCTTTTCCACAAACCACATATGGATCCACTAGAGTCATTGCATGTGTGTTCTTTTCACAAACCACATATGGATCCACCAATGTCATTGCATGTGTGTTCTTTTCACAAACCACATATTGATCCACTAGAGTCATTGCATGCCCATGGATCCACCAGAGTCATTGCATGTGTGTTCTTTCCACAAACCACATGGATCAAGCAATGTCATTAAATGTGTGTTCTTTCCATAAACCACATGGATCAACCAGAGTCATTGCATGTGTGTTCTTTCCACAAACCACATGGATTAACCAATGGCATTGCATGTGTGTTATTGTCTCAAACCACATATGGATCAATCAATGTCGTTGCATGTGTGTGCATGTCACAAACCACACATGGATCCACCAATATCATTGCATGTGTGTTCTTTCCATGAACCACATATGGATCCACCAATGTCATTGCATGTGTGTTCTTTCCACAAACCACATATGGATCCACAAGATTCATTGCATTTGTGTTCTTTTCCACACACCACATATGGATCCACTAGAGTCATTGCATGTGTGTTCTTTCCACACACCACATATGGATCAACAAATATCATTGCATGTGTGTTCTTTCCAGAAACCAAATATGGATCCACCAATGTCATTGCATGAGTGTTCTTTTCACAAACCACATATGGATCCACCAATGTCATTGCATGAGTGTTCTTTTCACAAACCACATATGGATCCACTAGAGTCATTGCATGTGTGTTCTTTCCACAAACCACATATGGATCCACTAGAGTCATTGCATGTGTGTTTTTTCCACAAACCACATATGGATCTACTAGAGTCATTGCATGTATGTTTTCTCCACAAATCACATGGATCAACCAGAGTCATTGCATGTGTGTTCTTTCCGCAAACCACACATGGATCCACCAGAGTAATTGCATGTGTGTTCATGTCACAAACCACACATGGATCCACCAATGTCATTGCATGTGTGTTCTTTCCATGAACCACATATGGATCCACCAATGTCATTCCATGTGTCTTCTTTCCACAAACCACATATGGATCCACTAGAGTCATTGTATGTGTGTTCTTTTCACAAACCACATATGGATCCACTAGAGCCATTGCATGTCTGTTTTTCCACAAACCATATGGATCAACCAGAGTCATTGCATGTGTGTTCTTTCCACAAACCACCAATGGATCCACCAGAGTAATTGCATGTATGTTCATGTCACAAACCACACATGGATCCACCATTGTCATTGCATGTGTGTTCTTTCCACGAACCAAATATGGATCCACCAATGTCATTGCATGAGTGTTCTTTTCACAAACCACATATGGATCCACTAGAGTCATTGCATGTGTGTTCTTTCCACAAACCACATATGGATCCACTAGAGTCATTGCATGTGTTTTTTTTCCAAAAACCACATATGGATCCACTAGAGTCATTGCATGGATCCACCAATGTCATTGCATGTGTCTTCTTTCCACAAACCACATATGGATCCACTAGAGTCATTGTATGTGTGTTCTTTTCACAAACCACATATGGATCCACTAGAGTCATTGCATGTCTGTTCTTTCCACAAACCACACATGGATCCACCACAGTAATTGCATGTATGTTCGTGTCACAAACCACACATGGATCCACCAATGTCATTGCATGTGTTTTATTTCCATTAACCACATATGGATCTACCAATGTCAATGCATGTGTGTTCTTTCCACAAACCACATATGGATCCACCGGAGTCATTGGATGTGTGTTCTTTTCCACAAACCACATATGGATCCACTAGAGCCATTGCATATGTGTTCTTTCCACAAAACACATATGGATCCACTAGAGTCATTCCATGTGTGATCTTTCCACAAACCAAATATGGATCAACCAATGTCATTGGATGTGTGTTCTTTTCACAAACCACATATGGATACACCAGAGTCATTGCATGTGTGTTCTTTTCACAAACCACACACGGATCAACAAATGTCATTGCATGTGTGTTCTTTCCACAAACCACATAGATCAACCAATGTCATTACATGTGTGTTATTTTGACAAACAACATGGATCAACCAATGACATTGCATGTGTGTTATTGTCATAACCCACATATGGATCAAACAATGTCATTGCATGTCTGTTCATGTCACCAACCACACATGGATCCACCAATTTCATTGCATGTGTGTTCTTTCCATGAACCACATATGGATCCACCAATGTCATTGCATGTGTGCTCTTTCCACAAACCACATTTTGATCCACCAGAGTCATTACATGTGTGTTCTTTTCACAAACCACATATGGATCCACTAGAGTCATTGCATGTGTGTTCTTTCTACAAACCACATATGGATCAACAAATGTCATTGCATATGTGTTCTTTCGATGAACTAAATATGGATCCACCAATGTCATTGCATGTGTGTTCTTTTCACAAACCACACATGGATCCACCAATGTCATTACATGTGTGTTATTTTGACAAACAACATGGATCAACCAATGGCATTGCATGTGTGTTATTGTCATAACCCACATATGGATCAACCAATGTCATTGCATGTCTGTTCATGTCACCAACCACACATGGATCCACCAATTTCATTGCATGTGTGTTCTTTTCACAAACCACATATGGATCCACTAGAGTCATTGCATGTGTGTTCTTTCTACAAACCACATATGGATCAACAAATGTCATTGCATATGTGTTCTTTCGATGAACTAAATATGGATCCACCAATGTCATTGCATGTGTGTTCTTTTCATAAACCACATATGGATCTACTAGAGTCATTCATGTGTGTTCTTTTCACAAACCACATATGGATCCACTAGAGTCGTTGCATGTGTGTTGTTTTCACAAACCACATGGATCAACCAATGTCATTACATCTGTGTTCTTTCCACAAACAACATCTATCAACCAATGGCATTGCATGTGTGTTATTGTCAAAAACCACATATGGATCAACCAATGTCATTGCATGTGTGTTCATGTCACAAACCACACATGGATCCACAAATGTCATTGCATGTGTGTTCTTTTCACAAACCACATATGGTTCCACCAGAGTCATTGCATGTGTGTTCTTTTCCACAAACCACATATGGATCCACTAGAGTCATTGCATCTGTGTTCTTTTCACAAACCACATATGGATCCACCAATGTCATTGCATGTGTGTTCTTTTCACAAACCACATATGGATCCACTAGAGTCATTACATGTGTGTTTTTTTCACAAACCACCCATGGATCCACCAGAGTCATTGCATGTGTGTTCTTTCCACAAACCACATGGATCAAGCAATGTCATTAAATGTGTGTTCTTTCCATAAACCACATGGATCATCCAGAGTCATTGCATGTGTGTTCTTTCCACAAACCACATGGATTAACCAATGGCATTGCATGTGTGTTATTGTCTCAAACCACATATGGATCAATCAATGTCATTGTATGTGTGTGCATGTCACAAACCACACATGGATCCACCAATCTCATTGCATGTGTGTTCTTTCCATGAACCACATATCGATCCACCAATGTCATTGCATGTGTGTTCTTTCCACAAACCACATATGGATCCACCAGATTCATTGCATGTGTGTTCTTTTCCACAAACCGCATATGGATCCACTAGAGTCATTGCATGTGTGTTCTTTCCACAAACCACATACGGATCAACAAATATCATTGCATGTGTGTTCTTTCCACAAACCAAATATGGATCCACCAATGTCATTGCATGAGTGTTCTTTTCACAAACCACATATGGATCCACTAGAGTCATTGCATGTGTGTTCTTTCCACAAACCACATATGGATCCACTAGAGTCATTGCATGTGTGTTTTTTCCACAAACCACATATGGATCCACTAGAGTCATTGCATGTATGTTTTCTCCACAAATCACATGGATCAACCAGTGTCATTGCATGTGTGTTCTTTCCACAAACCACACATGGATCCACCAGAGTAATTGCATGTGTGTTCATGTCACAAACCACACATGGATCCACCAATGTCATTGCATGTGTGTTCTTTCCATGAACCACATATGGATCCACCAATGTCATTGCATGTGTCTTCTTTCCACAAACCACATATGGATCGACTAGAGTCATTGCATGTCTGTTTTTTTCCACAAACCATATGGATCAACCAGAGTCATTGCATGTGTGTTCTTTCCACAAACCACACATGGATCCACCACAGTAATTGCATGTATGTCCATGTCACAAACTACACATGGATCCACCAATGTCATTGCATGTGTGTTATTTCCATTAACCACATATGGATCCACCAATGTCATTGCATGTGTGTTCTTTCGACAAACCACATATGGATCCACCGGAGTCATTGGATGTTTGTTCTTTTCCACAAACCACATATGGATCCACTAGAGCCATTGCATGTATGTTCTTTCCACAAAACACATATGGATCCACTAGAGTCATTCCATGTGTGATCTTTCCACAAACCAAATATGGATCAACCAATGTCATTGGATGTGTGTTCTTTTCACAAACCACATATGGATCCACTAGAGTCATTGCATGTGTGTTCTTTTCACAAACCACGCACGGATCAATAAATGTCATTGCATGTGTGTTCTTTCCACAAACCACATGGATCAACCAATGTCATTACATGTGTGTTATTTTGACAAACAACATGGATCAACCAATGGCATTGCATGTGTGTTATTTTCATAACCCACATATGGATCAACCAATGTCATTGCATGTCTGTTCATGTCACCAACCACACATGGATCCACCAATTTCATTGCATGTGTGTTCTTTCCATGAACCACATATGGATCCACCAATGTCATTGCATGTGTGTTCTTTCCACAAACCACATATGGATCCACCAGAGTCATTGCATGTGTGTTCTTTTCACAAACCACATATGGATCCACTAGAGTCATTGCATGTGTGTTCTTTCTACAAACCACATATGGATCCACCAGAGTCATTGCATGTGTGTTCTTTTCACAAATCACATATGGATCCACTAGAGTCACTGGATGTGTGTTCTTTCTACAAAGCACATATGGATCAACAAATGTCATTACATATGTGTTCTTTCGACGAACTAAATATGGATCCACCAATGGCATTGCATGTGTGTTGTTTAGACAAACCACATATGGATCCACTAGAGTCATTGCATGTGTGTTCTTTCCACAAACCACATATGGATCCACTAGAGTCATTGCATGTCTGTTTTCTCCACAAATCACATGGATCAACCAGAGTCATTGCATGTGTGTTCTTTCCACAAACCACACATGGATCCACCAGAGTAATTGCATGTGTGTTCATGTCACAAACCACACACGGATCCACCAATGTGATTGCATGTGTGTTCTTTCCATGAACCACATATGGATCCACCAATGTCATTGCATGTGTCTTCTTTCCACAAACCACATATGGATCCACTAGAGTCATTGTATGTCTGTTCTTTTCACAAACCACATATGGATCCACTAGAGTCATTGCATGTCTGTTTTTTCCACAAACCATATGGATCAACCAGAATCATTGCATGTGTGTTCTTTCCACAAACCACACATGGATCCACCACAGTAATTGCATGTATGTCCATGTCACAAACCACACATGGATCCACCAATGTCATTGCATGTGTGTTCTTTCCATTAACCACATATGGATCCACCAATGTCATTGCATGTGTGTTCATTCCACAAACCACATATGGATCCACCGGAGTCATTGGATGTGTGTTCTTTTCCACAAACCACATATGGATCCACTAGAGCCATTGCATGTGTGTTCTTTCCACAAAACACATATGGATCCACTAGAGTCATTCCATGTGTGATCTTTCCACAAACCAAATATGGATCAACCAATGTCATTGGATGTGTGTTCTTTTCACAAACCACATATGGATCAACTAGAGTCAGTGCATGTGTGTTCTTTTCACAAACCACACACTGATCAACAAATGTCATTGCATGTGTGTTCTTTCCACAAACCACATGGATCAACCAATGTCATTACATGTGTGTTATTTTGACAAACCACATGGATCCACCAATGGCATTGCATGTGTGTTATTGTCATAACCCACATATGGATCAACCAATTTCATTGCATGTCTGTTTATGTCACCAACCACACATGGATCCACCAATTTCATTGCATGTGTGTTCTTGCCATGAACCACATATGGATCCACCAATGTCATTGCATGTGTGTTCTTTCCACAAACCACATATGGATCCACCAGAGTCATTGCATGTGTGTTCTTTTCACAAACCACATATGGAACCACTAGAGTCATTGCATGTGTGTTCTTTCTACAAACCACATATGGATCAACAAATGTCATTGCATATGCGTTCTTTCGATGAACTAAATATGGATCCACCAATGTCATTGCATGTGTGTTCTTTTCACAAACCACATATGGATCCACTAGAGTCATTGCATGTGTGTTCTTTTCACAAACCACATATGGATCCACTAGAGTCATTGCATGTGTGTTCTTTTCACAAACCACATATGGATCAACCAGAGTCATTGCATGTGTGTTCTTTCCACAAACCACCAATGGATCCACCAGAGTAATTGCATGTGTGTTCTTTCCATGAACCACATATGGATCCACCAATGTCATTGCATGTGTGTTCTTTCCACAAACCACACATGGATCCACCAGAGTCATTGGATGTGTGTTCTTTTCCACAAACCACATATGGATCCACTGGAATCATTGCATATGTGTTCTTTCCACAAACCACATATGGATCCACTAGAGTCATTCCATGTGTGTTATTTTCACAAACCATATATGGATCAACCAATGTCATTGCATGTCTGTTCTTTTCCACAAACCACATATGGATCCAATAGAGTAATTTCATGTGTGTTCTTTTCACAAACCACATAGGGATCAAAGAAAAAGTCATTGCTTGTGTTTTCTTTTCATAAACCACATGGATCAACCAATGGCATTGCATGTGTGTTCTTTCCACATACCACATGGATCCACCAGAGTAATTGCATGTGTGTTCATGTCACCAGCCACACATGGATCCACAAATTTCATTGCATGTGTGTTCTTTCCATGAACCACATATGGATCCACTAGAGTCATTGCTTGTGTTCTTTCTACAAACCACATATGGATCAACAAATTTCATTGCATATGTGTTCTTTCGACGAACTAAATATGGATCCACCAATGTCATTGCATGTGTGTTCTTTTCACAAACCACATATGGATCCACTAGTGTCATTGCATGTGTGTTCTTTCTACAAACCACATATGGATCAACAAATGTCATTGCATATGTGTTCTTTCGACGAACTAAATATGGATCCACCAATGTCATTGCATGTATGTTCTTTTCACAAACCACATATGGATCCACTAGAGTCATTGGATGTGTGTTCTTTCTACAAACCACATATGGATCAACAAATGTCATTGCATATGTGTTCTTTCGACAAACTAAATATGGATCCACCAATGTCATTGCATGTGTGTTGTTTTCACAAACCCCATATGGATCCACTAGTGTCATTGCATGTGTGTTCTTTTCACAAACCACATATGGATCCACTAGAGTCATTGCATGTGTGTTCTTTTCACAAACCACATATGGATCCACCAGAGTCACTTCATGTTTGTTATTTTCACAAACAACATATGGATCCACTAGAATCATTGCATGTGTGTTCTTTTCACAAACCACACATGGATCCACCAGAGTCATTGCATGTGTGTTCTTTCCATAGACCACATAGATCAACCAATGTCATTACATGTGTGTTCTTTCCACAAACAACATCGATCAATCAATGGAATTGCATGTGTGTTATTGTCATAAACCACATATGGATCAACCAATGTCATTGCATGTGTGTTCATGTCACAAACCACACATGGACCACCAATGTCATTGCATGTGTGTTCTTTCCGCAAACCACATATGGATCCACTAGATTCATTGCATGTGTGTTCTTTTCCACAAACAACATATGGATCCACTAGAGTCATTGCATGTGTGTTCATGTCACAAACCACATATGGATCAACAAATATCATTGCATGTGTGTTCTTTCCATGAACCAAATATGGATCCACCAATGTCATTGCACAAGTGTTCTTTTCACAAACCACATATGGATCCACTAGAGTCATTGCATGTGCGTTCTTTCCACAAACCACATATGGATCCACTAGAGTCATTGCATGTGTGTTTTTTCCACAAACCACATATGGATCCACCAGAGTCATTGCATGTCTGTTCTTTCCACAAACCACACATGGATCCACCAGAGTAATTGCATGTATGTTCATGTCACAAACCACACATGGATCCACCAATGTCATTGTATGTGTGTTCTTTGCATGAACCACATATGGATCAACCAATGTCATTGCATGTGTGTTCTTTCCACAAACCACATATGGATCCACCATAGTCATTGGATGTGTGTTCTTTTCCACAAACCACATATGGATCCACTAGAGTCATTGCATGTGTGTTCTTTCCACAAACCACATATGGATCCACCAGAGTCATTGCATGTGTGATCTTTCCACAAACCAAATATGGATCCAACAATGTCATTGGATGTGCGTTCTTTTCACAAACCACATATGGATCCACTAGAGTCATTGCATGTGTGTTATTTTCACAAACCACACACGGATCCACTAGAGTCATTGCATGTGTGTTCTTTCCACAAACTACATGGATCAACCAATGTCATTACATGTGTGTTACTTTGACAAACAGCATGGATCAACCAATGGCATTGCATGTGTGTTATTGTCATAAACCACATATGGATCAACCAATGTCATTGCATGTGTGTTCATGTCAAAAACCACACATGGATCCACCAATGTCATTGCATGTGTGTTCTTTCCATGAACCACATATGGATCCACCAATGTCATTGCATGTGTGTTCTTTCCACAAACCATATATGGATCCACCAGGGTCATTGCATGTGTGTTCTTTCCACAAACCACATATGGATCCACCAATGCCAATGCATGTGTGTTATTGTCATAACCCACATATGGATAAACCAATGTCATTGCATGTGTGTTCATGTCACCAACCACACATGGATCCACCAATTTCATTGCATGTGTGTTCTTTCCATGAACCACATATGGATCCACCAATGTCATTGCATGTGTGTTCTTTCTACAAACCACATATGGATCCACCAGAGTCATTGCATGTGTGTTCTTTTCACAAACCACATATGGATCCACTAGAGTTATTGCATGTGTGGTCTTTCTACAAACCACATATGGATCAACAAATGTCATTGCATATATGTTCTTTCGATGAACTAAATATGGATCAACCAATGTCATTGCATGTGTGTTATTTTCACAAACCACATATGGATCCACTAGAGTCGTTGCATGTGTGTTCTTTTCATAAACCACATATGGATCCACTACAGTCATTGCATGTGTGTTCTTTTCACAAACCACATATGGATCCACCACAGTCATTGCATGTGTGTTCTTTCCACAAACCAACTATGGATCCACTATAGTCATTGCATGTCTCTTATTTTCACAAACCACATATGGATCCACCAGAGTCATTGCATGTGTGTTCTTTTCACAAACCACAAATGGATCCACCAGAGTCATTGCATGTGTGTTCTTTCCACAAACCACATGGATCAACCAATGCCAATACATCTGTGTTCTTTCCACAAACAACATCGATCAACCAATGGCATTGCATGTGTGTTATTGTCATAAACTACATATGGATCAACCAATGTCATTGCATGTGTGTTCATGTCACAAACCACACATGGATCCACAAATGTCATTGCATGTGTGTTCTTTCCAGGAAGCACATATGGATCCACCAATGTCATTGCATGTGTGTTCTTTCCACAAACCACATATGGATCCACCAGAGTCATTGCATGTGTGTTCTTTTCCACAAACCACATATGGATCCACTAGAGTCATTGCATGTGTGTTCTTTCCACAAACCAAATATGGATCCACCAATGTCATTGCATGTGTGTTCTTTTCAGAAACCACATATGGATCCACTAGAGTCATTGCATGTGTGTTCTTTTCAAAAACCACACATGGATCCACTAGAGTCATTGCATGTGTGTTCTTTCCACAAACCACATGGATCAGCCAATGTCATTAAATGTGTGTTCTTTCCATAAACCACATGGATCAACCAGAGTCATTGCATGTGTGTTCTTTCCACAAACCACATGGATCAACCAATGGCATTGCATGTGTGTTATTGTCTTAAACCACATATGGATCAATCAATGTCGGTGCATGTGTGTGCATGTCACAAACCACACATGGATCCACCAATCTCATTGCATGTGTGTTCTTTCCATGAACCACATATGGATCCACCAATGTCATTGCATGTGTGTTCTTTCCGCAAACCACATATGGATCCACCAAATTCATTGCATGTGTGTTCTTTTCCGCAAACCACATATGGATCCACTAGAGTCATTGCATGTGTGATCTTTCCACAAACCACATATGGATCAACAAATATCATTGCATGTGTGTTCTTTCCACAAACCAAATATGGATCCACCAATGTCATTGCATGAGTGTTCTTTTCACAAACCACATATGCATCCACTAGAGTCATTGCATGTGCGTTCTTTCCACAAACCACATATGGATCCACTAGAGTCATTGCATGTGTGTTTTTTCCACAAACCACATATGGATGCACTAGAGTCATTGCATGTCTGTTTTTTCCACAAACCATATGGATCAACGAGAGTCATTGCATGTGTGTTATTTCAACAAACCACCAATGGATCCACCAGAGTAATTGCATGTGTGTTCATGTCACAAACCACACATGGATCCACCGATGTCATTGCATGTGTGTTCTTTCCATGAACCACATATGGATCCACCAATGTCATTGCATGTGTGTTCTTTCCACAAACCACATATGGATCCACCAGAGTCATTGGATGTGTGTTCTTTTCCACAAACGACATATGGATCCACTAGAGTCATTGCATATGTGTTCTTTCCACAAACCACATATGGATCCACTAGAGTCATTCCATGTGTGTTCTTTTCACAAACCATATATGGATCAACCAATGTCATTGCATGTGTGTTCTTTTCCACAAACCACATATGATTCCACTAGAGTAATTTCATGTGTGTTCTTTTCACAAACCACATATGGATCAAAGAAAAATTCATTGCATGTGTTTTCTTTTCACAAACCACATGGATCAACTAATGGCATTGCATGTGTGTTCTTTCCACATACCACATGGATCAACCAGAGTCATTGCATGTGTGTTCTTTCCACAAACCATACATGGATCCACCAGAGTAATTGCATGTGTGTTCATGTCACCAACCACACATGGATCCACAAATTTCATTGCATGTGTGTTTTTTCCATGAAGCACATATGGATCCACCAATGTCATTGCATGTATGTTCTTTCCACAAACCACATATGGATCCACCAGAGTCATTGCATGTGTGTTCTTTTCACAAACCACATATGGATCCACTAGAGTCATTGGATGTGTGTTCTTTCTACAAACCACATATGGATCAACAAATGTCATAGCATATGTGTTCTTTCGACGAACTAAATATGGATCCACCAATGTCATTGCATGTGTGTTCTTTTCACAAACCACATATGGATCTACTAGTATCATTGCATGTGTGTTCTGTTCACAAACCACATATGGATCCACTAGAGTCATTGCATGTGTGTTATTTTCACAAACAACATATGGATCCACTAGAGTCATTGCATGTGTGTTCTTTCCACAAACTACATGGATCAACCAATGTCATTACATGTGTGTTACTTTGACAAACAGCATGGATCAACCAATGGCATTGCATGTGTATTATTGTCATAAACCACATATGGATCAACCAATGTCATTGCATGTGTGTTCATGTCAAAAACCACACATGGATCCACCAATGTCATTGCATGTGTGTTCTTTCCATGAACCACATATGGATCCACCAATGTCATTGCATGTGTGTTCTTTCCACAAACCATATATGGATCCACCAGAGTCATTGCATGTGTGTTCTTTCCACAAACCACATATGGATCCACCAATGTCAATGCATGTGTGTTATTGTCATAACCCACATATGGATCAACCAATGTCATTGCATGTGTGTTCATGTCACCAACCACACATGGATCCACCAATTTCATTGCATGTGTGTTCTTTCCATGAACCACATATGGATCCACCAATGTCATTGCATGTGTGTTCTTTCCACAAACCACATATGGATCCACCAGAGTCATTGCATGTGTGTTCTTTTCACAAACCACATATGGATCCACTAGAGTCATTGCATGTGTGGTCTTTCTACAAACCACATATGGATCAACAAATGTCATTGCGTATGTGTTCTTTCGATGAACTAAATATGGATCAACCAATGTCATTGCATGTGTGTTATTTTCACATACCACATATGGATGCACTAGAGTCGTTGCATGTGTGTTCTTTTCACAAACCACATATGGATCCACTAGAGTCATTGCATGTGTGTTCTTTTCACAAACCACATATGGATCCACCACAGTCATTGCATGTGTGTTCTTTCCACAAACCAAATATGGATCCACTAGAGTCATTGCATGTCTGTTATTTTCACAAACCACATATGGATCCACCAGAGTCATTGCATGTGTGTTCTTTTCACAAACCACAAATGGATCCACCAGAGTCATTGCATGTGTGTTCTTTCCACAAACCACATGGATCAACCAATGCCAATACATCTGTGTTCTTTCCACAAACAACATCGATCAACCAATGGCATTGCATGTGTGTTATTGTCATAAACTACATATGGATCTACCAATGTCATTGCATGTGTGTTCATGTCACAAACCACACATGGATCCACAAATGTCATTGCATGTGTGTTCTTTCCAGGAAGCACATATGGATCCACCAATGTCATTGCATGTGTGTTCTTTCCACAAACCACATATGGATCCACCAGAGTCATTGCATGTGTGTTCTTTTCCACAAACCACATATGGATCCACTAGAGTCATTGCATGTGTGTTCTTTCCACAAACCAAATATGGATCCACCAATGTCATTGCATGTGTGTTCTTTTCAGAAACCACATATGGATCCACTAGAGTCATTGCATGTGTGTTCTTTTCAAAAACCACACATGGATCCACCAGAGTCATTGCATGTGTGTTCTTTCCACAAACCACATGGATCAACCAATGTCATTAAATGTGTGTTCTTTCCATAAACCACATGGATCAACCAGAGTCATTGCATGTGTGTTCTTTCCACAAACCACATGGATCAACCAATGGCATTCCATGTGTGTTATTGTCTCAAACCACATATGGATCAATCAATGTCATTGCATGTGTGTGCATGTCACAAACCACACATGGATCCACCAATCTCATTGCATGTGTGTTCTTTCCATGAACCACATATGGATCCACCAATGTCATTGCATGTGTGTTCTTTTCGCAAACCACATATGGATCCACCAAATTCATTGCATGTGTGTTCTTTTCCACAAACCACATATGGATCCACTAGAGTCATTGCATGTGTGTTCTTTCCACAAACCACATATGGATCAACAAATATCATTGCATGTGTGTTCTTTCCACAAACCAAATATGGATCCACCAATGTCATTGCATGAGTGTTCTTTTCACAAACCACATATGCATCCACTAGAGTCATTGCATGTGCGTTCTTTCCACAAACCACATATGGATCCACTAGAGTCATTGCATGTGTGTTTTTTCCACAAACCACATATGGATCCACTAGAGTCATTGCATGTCTGTTTTTTCCACAAACCATATGGATCAACGAGATTCATTGCATGTGTGTTCTTTCAACAAACCACCAATGGATCCACCAGAGTAATTGCATGTGTGTTCATGTCACAAACCACACATGGATCCACCGATGTCATTGCATGTGTGTTCTTTCCATGAACCACATATGGATCCACCAATGTCATTGCATGTGTGTTCTTTCCACAAACCACATATGGATCCACCAGAGTCATTGGATGTTTGTTCTTTTCCACAAACGACATATGGATCCACTAGAGTCATTGCATATGTGTTCTTTCCACAAACCACATATGGATCCACTAGAGTCATTCCATGTGTGTTCTTTTCACAAACCATATATGGATCAACCAATGTCATTGCATGTGTGTTCTTTTCCACAAACCACATATGGATCCACTAGAGTAATTTCATGTGTGTTCTTTTCACAAACCACATATGGATAAAAGAAAAAGTCATTGCATGTGTTTTCTTTTCACAAACCACATGGATCAACCAATGGCATTGCATGTGTGTTCTTTCCACATACCACATGGATCAACCAGAGTCATTGCATGTGTGTTCTTTCCACAAACCATACATGGATCCACCAGAGTAATTGCATGTGTGTTCATGTCACCAACCACACATGGATCCACAAATTTCATTGCATGTGTTTTTTTTCCATGAAGCACATATGGATCCACCAATGGCATTGCATGTATGTTCTTTCCACAAACCACATATGGATCCACAAGAGTCATTGCATGTGTGTTCTTTTCACAAACCACATATGGATCCACTAGAGTCATTGGATGTGTGTTCTTTCTACAAACCACATATGGATCAACAAATGTCATAGCATATGTGTTCTTTCGACGAACTAAATATGGATCCACCAATGTCATTGCATGTGTGTTCTTTTCACAAACCACATATGGATCTACTAGTATCATTGCATGTGTGTTCTTTTCACAAACCACATATGGATCCACTAGAGTCATTGCATGTGTGTTATTTTCACAAACAACATAAGGATCCACTAGATTCATTGCATGTGTGTTCTTTTCACAAACCACACATGGATCCACCAGAGTCATTGCATGTTTGTTCTTTCCACAGACCACATAGATCAACCAATGTTATTACATGTGTGTTCTTTCCACAAACAACATCGATCAACCAATGGAAATGCATGTGTGTTATTGTCATAAACCACATATGGATCAACCAATGTCATTGCATGTGTGTTCATGTCACAAACCACACATGGATCCACCAATGTCATTGCATGTGTGTTCTTTCCATGAAGCACATATGGATCCACAAATGTCATTGCATGTGTGTTCTTTCCACAAATGACATATGGATCCACCAGAGTCATTGCATTTGTGTTCTTTTCCACAAACCACATATGTATCCACCAGAGTAATTGCATGTGTGTTCATGTCACAAACCACACATGGATCCACCAATGTCATTGCATGTGTGTTCTTTCCATGAACCACATATGGATCCACTAATGTCATTGCATGTGTGTTCTTTCCACAAACCACATATGGATCCACCAGAGTCATTGTATGTGTGTTCTTTTCACAAACCACATATGGATCCACTAGAGTCATTGCATGTCTGTTTTTTCCACAAACCATATGGATCAACCAGAGTCATTGCATGTGTGTTGTTTCCACAAACCACACATGGATCCACCAGAGTAATTGCATGTATGTTCATGTCAAAAACCACACATGGATCCACCAATGTCATTGTATGTGTGTTCTTTCCATGAACCACATATGGATCAACCAATGTCATTGCATGTGTGTTCTTTCCACAAACAACATATGGATCCACCAGAGTCATTGGATGTGTGGTCTTTTCCACAAACCACATATGGATCCACTAGAGTCATTGCATGTGTGTTCTTTCCACAAACCACATATGGATCCACCAGAGTCATTGCATGTGTGATCTTTCCACAAACCAAATATGGATCCACCAATGTCATTGGATGTGTGGTCTTTTCACAAACCACATATGGATCCACTAGAGTCATTGCATGTGTGTTCTTTTCACAAACCACACACGGATCCAGTAGAGTCATTGCATGTGTGTTCTTTCCACAAACTACATGGATCAACCAATGTCATTACATGTGTGTTAGTTTGACAAACAACATGGATCAACCAATGGCATTGCATGTGTGTTATTGTCATAAACCACATATGGATCAACCAATGTCATTGCATGTGTGTTCATGTCAAAAACCACACATGGATCCACCAATGTCATTGCATGTGTGTTCTTTACATGAACCACATATGGATCCACCAATGTCATTGCATGTGTGTTCTTTCCACAAACCATATATGGATCCACCAGAGTCATTGCATGTGTATTCTTTCCACAAACCACATATGGATCCACCAATGTCAATGCATGTGTGTTATTGTCATAACCCACATATGGATCAACCAATGTCATTGCATGTGTGTTCATGTCACCAACCACAGATGGATCCACCAATTTCATTGCATGTGTGTTCTTTCCATGAACCACATGTGGATCCACCAATGTCATTGCATGTGTCTTCTTTCCACAAACCACATATGGATCCACCAGAGTCATTGCATGTGCGTTCTTTTCACAAACCACATATGGATCCACTAGAGTCATTGCATGTGTGGTCTTTCTACAAACCACATATGGATCAACAAATTTCATTGCATATGTGTTCTTTCGATGAACTAAATATGGATCAACCAATGTCATTGCATGTGTGTTTTTTCCACAAACCACATATGGATCCACTAGAGTCATTGCATGTCTGTTTTTTCCACAAACCATATGGATCAACCAGAGTCATTGCATGTGTGTTCTTTCCACAAACCACTAATGGATCCACCAGAGTAATTGCATGTGTGTTCATGTCACAAACCACACATGGATCCACCGATGTCATTGCATGTGTGTTCTTTCCATGAACCACATATGGATCCACCAATGTCATTGCATGTGTGTTCTTTCCACAAACCACATATGGATCCACCAGAGTCATTGGATGTGTGTTCTTTTGCACAAACGACATATGGATCCACTAGAGTCATTGCATATGTGTTATTTCCACAAACCACATATGGATCCACTAGAGTGATTCCATGTATGTTCTTTTCACAAACCATATATGGATCAACCAATGTCATTGCATGTGTGTTCTTTTCCACAAACCACATATGGATCCACTAGAGTAATTTCATGTGTGTTCTTTTAACAAACCACATATGGATCAAAGTAAAAGTCATTGCATGTGTTTTCTTTTCACAAACCACATGGATCAACCAATGGCATTGTATGTGTGTTCTTTCCACATACCACATGGATCAACCAGAGTCATTGCATGTGTGTTCTTTCCACAAACCATACATGGATCCACCAGAGTAATTGCATGAGTGTTCATGTCACCAACCACACATGGATCCACAAATTTCATTGCATGTGTGTTTTTTCCATGAAGCACATATGGATCCACCAATGTCAATGCATGTATGTTCTTTCCACAAACGACATATGGATCCACCAGAGTCATTGCATGTGTGTTCATTTCACAAACCACATATGGATCCACTAGAGTCATTGGATGTGTGTTCTTTCTACAAACCACATATGGATCAATAAATGTCATTGCATATGTGTTCTTTCGATGAACTAAATATGTTTCCACCAATGTCATTGCATGTGTGTTCTTTTCACAAACCACATATGGATCCACTAGTATCATTGCATGTGTGTTCTTTTCAAAAACCACATATGGATCCACTAGAGTCATTGCATGTGTGTTATTTTCACAAACAACATATGGATCCACTAGAGTCATTGCATGTGTGTTCTTTTCACAAACCACACATGGATCCACCAGAGTCATTGCATGTGTGTTCTTTCCATAGACCACATAGATCAACCAATGTCATTACATGTGTGTTCTTTCCACAAACAACATCGATCAACCAATGGAAATGCATGTGTGTTATTGTCATAAGCCACATATGGATCAACCAATGTCATTGCATGTGTGTTCATGTCACAAACCACACATGGATCCACCAATGTCATTGCATGTGTGTTCTTTCCATGAAGCACATATGGATCCACAAATGTCATTGCATGTGTGTTCTTTCCACAAACGACATATGGATCCACCAGAGTCATTGCATTTGTGTTCTTTTCCACAAACCACATATGTATCCACCAGAGTAATTGCATGTGTGTTCATGTCACAAACCACACATGGATCCACCAATGTCATTGCATTTGTGTTCTTTCCATGAACCACATATGGATCCACCAATGTCATTGCATGTGTGTTCTTTCCACAAACCACATATGGATCCACCAGAGTCATTATATGTGTGTTCTTTTCACAAACCACATATGGATCCACTAGAGTCATTGCATGTCTGTTTTTTCCACAAACCATATGGATCAACCAGAGTCATTGCATGTGTGTTCTTTCCACAAACCACACATGGATCCACCAGAGTAATTGCATGTATGTTCATGTCAAAAACCACACATGGATCCACCAATGTCATTGTATGTGTGTTCTTTCCATGAACCACATATGGATCAACCAATGTCATCGCATGTGTGTTCTTTCCACAAACCACATATGGATCCACCAGAGTCATTGGATGTGTGTTCTTTTCCACAAACCACATATGGATCCACTAGAGTCATTGCATGTGTGTTCTTTCCACAAACCACATATGGATCCACCAGAGTCATTGCATGTGTGATCTTTTCACAAACCAAATATGGATCCACCAATGTCATTGGATGTGTGTTCTTTTCACAAACCACATATGGATCCACTAGAGTCATTGCATGTGTGTTCTTTTCACGAACCACACACGGATCCACTAGAGTCATTGCATGTGTGTTCTTTCCACAAACTACATGGATCAACCAATGTCATTACATGTGTGTTAGTTTGACAAACAACATGGATCAACCAATGGCATTGCATGTGTGTTATTGTCATAAACCACATATGGATCAACCAATGTCATTGCATGTGTGTTCATGTCAAAAACCACACATGGATCCACCAATGTCATTGCATGTGTGTTCTTTCCATGAACCACATATGGATCCACCAATGTCATTGGATGTGTGTTCTTTCCACAAACCTTATATGGATCCACGAGAGTCATTGCATGTGTGTTCTTTCCACAAACCAAATATGGATCCACCAATGTCAATGCATGTGTGTTATTGTCATAACCCACATATGGATCAACCAATGTCATTGCATGTGTGTTCATGTCACCAACCACACATGGATCCACCAATTTCATTGCATGTGTGTTCTTTCCATGAACCACATATGGATCCACCAATGTCATTGCATGTGTCTTCTTTCCACAAACCACATATGGATCCACCAGAGTCATTGCATGTGTGTTGTTTTCACAAACCACATATGGATCCACTAGAGTAATTGCATGTGTGGTCTTTCTACAAACCACATATGGATCAACAAATGTCATTGCATATGTGTTCTTTCGATGAACTAAATATGGATCAACCAATGTCATTGCATGTGTGTTCTTTTCACAAACCACATATGGATCCACTAGAGTCGTTGCATGTGTGTTCTTTTCACAAACCACATATGGATCCACTAGAGTCATTGCATGTGTGTTCTTTTCACAAACCACATATGGATCCACCAGAGTCATTGCATGTGTGTTCTTTCCACAAACCAAATATGGATCCACTAGAGTCATTGCATGTCTGTTATTTTCACAAACCACATATGGATCAACCAGAGCCATTGCCTGTGTGTTCTTTTCACAAATCACAAATGGATCCACCAGAGTCATTGCACGTGTGTTCTTTCCACAAACCACATGGATCAACCAATGTCATTACATCTGTGTTCTTTCCACAAACAACATCGATCAACCAATGGCATTGCATGTGTGTTATTGTCATAAACTACATATGGATCAAGCAATGTCATTGCATGTGTGTTCATGTCACAAACCACACATGGATCCACAAATGTCATTGCACTTGTGTTCTTTCCATGAAGCACATATGGATCCACCAATGTCATTGCATGTGTGTTCTTTCCACAAACCACATATGGATCCACCAGAGTCATTGCATGTGTGTTCTTTTCCACAAACCACATATGTATCCACTAGAGTCATTGCATGTGTGTTCTTTCCACAAACCAAATATGGATCCACCAATGTCATTGCATGTGTGTTCTTTTCACAAACCACATATGGATCCACTAGAGTCATTGCATGTGTGTTCTTTTCACAAACCACACATGGATCCACCAGAGTCATTGCATATGTGTTCTTTCCACAAACCACATGGATCAACCAATGTCATTAAATGTGTGTTCTTTCCATAAACCACATGGATCAACCAGAGTCATTGCATGTGTGTTCTTTCCACAAACCACATGGATCAACCAATAGCATTGCATGTGTGTTATTGTCTCAAACCATATATGGATCAATCAATGTCATTGCATGTGTGTGCATGTCACAAACCACACATGGATCCACCAATCTCATTTCATGTGTGTTCTTTCCATGAACCACATATGGATCAACCAATGTCATTGCATGTGTGTTCATGTCACAAACCACACATGGATCCACCAATGTCATTGCATGTGTGTTCTTTCCACAAACGACATATGGATCCACCATAGTAATTGCATGTCTGTTCTTTTCCACAAACCACATATGTATCCACCAGAGTAATTGCATGTGTCATGTCATAAACCACACATGGATCCACCAATGTCATTGCATGTGTGTTCTTTCCACAAACCACATATGTATCCACCAGAGTCATTGGATGTGTGTTCTTTTCCACAAACGACATATGGATCCACTAGAGTTATTGCATATGTGTTCTTTCCACAAACCACATATGGATCCACTAGAGTCATTCCATGTGTGTTCTTTTCACAAACCATATATGGATCAACCAATGTCATTGCATGTGTGTTCTTTTCCACAAACCACATATGGATCCACTAGAGTAATTTCATGTGTGTTCTTTTCACAAACCACATATGGATCAAAGAAAAAGTCATTGCATGTGTTTTCTTTTCACAAACCACAAGGATCAACCAATGGCATTGCATGTGTGTTCTTTCCACATACCACATGGATCAACCAGAGTCATTGCATGTGTGTTCTTTCCACAAACCATACCTGGATCCACTAGAGTAATTGCATGTGTGTTCATGTCACCAACCACACATGGATCCTCAAATTTAATTGCATGTGTGTTCTTTCCATGAACCACAGATGGATCCACCAATGTCATTGCATGTATGTTCTTTCCACAAACCACATATGGATCCACCAGAGTCATTGCATGTGTGTTCTTTTCACAAACCACATATGGATCCACTAGAGTCATTGGATGTGTGTTCTTTCTACAAAGCACATATGGATCAACAAATGTCATTGCATATGTGTTCTTTCGACGAACTAAATACGGATCCACCAATGGCATTGCATGTGTGTTCTTTTCACAAACCACATATGGATCCACTAGTGTCATTGCATGTGTGTTCTTTTCACAAACCACATATGGATCCACTAGTCATTGCATGTGTGTTATTTTCACAAACCACATATGGATCCACCAGAGTCATTGCATGTGTGTTTTTTCCACAAACCAAATATGGATCCACCAATGTCACTTCATGTTTGTTATTTTCACAAACAACATATGGATCCACTAGAGTCATTGCATGTGTGTTCTTTTCACAAACCACACATGGATCCACCAGAGTCATTGCATGTGTGTTCTTTCCACCGACCACATAGATCAACCAATGTCATTACATGTGTGTTCTTTCCACAAACAACATCGATCAAACAATGGAATTGCATGTGTGTTATTGTCATAAACCACATATGGATCAACCAATGTCATTGCATGTGTGTTCATGTCACAAACCACACATGGATACACCAATGTCATTGCATGTGTGTTCTTTCCATGAAGCACATATGGATCCACCAATGTCATTGCATGTGTGCTCTTTCCCCAAAACAACATATGGATCCACCAGAGTCATTGCATGTGTGTTCTTTTCCACAAACCACATATGTATCCACCAGAGTAATTGCATGTGTGTTCATGTCACAAACCAAACATGGATCCACCAATGTCATTGCATGTGTGTTCTGTCCATGAACCACATATGGATCCACCAATGTCATTGCATGTGTGTTCTTTCCACAAACTACATATGGATCCACTAGAGTCATTGTATGTGTGTTCTTTTCACAAACCACATATGGATCCACTAGAGTCATTGCATGTCTATTTTTTCCACAAACCATATGGATCAACCAGAGTCATTGCATGTGCGTTCTTTCCACAAACCACACATGGATCCACCAGAGTAATTGCATGTATGTTCATGTCACAAACCACACATGGATCCACCAATGTCATTGTATGTGTGTTCTTTCCATGAACCACATATGGATCAACCAATTTCATTGCATGTGTGTTCTTTCCACAAACCACATATGGATCCACCAGAGTCATTGGATGTGTGTTCTTTTCCACAAACCACATATGGATCCACTAGAGTCATTGCATGTGTGTTCTTTCCACAAACCACATATGGATCCACAAGAGTCATTGCATGTGTGATCTTTCCACAAACCAAATATGGATCCACCAATGTCATTGGATGTGTGTTCTTTTCACAAACCACATATGGATCCACTAGAGTCATTGCATGTGTGTTCTTTTCACAAACCACACACGGATCTACTTGAGTCATTGCATGTGTGTTCTTTCCACAAAGTACATGGATCAACCAATGTCATTACATGTGTGTTATTCTGACAAACAACATGGATCAACCAATGGCATTGCATGTGTGTTATTGTCATAAACCACATATGGATCAACCAATGTCATTGCATGTGTGTTCATGTCAAAAACCACACATGGATCCACCAATGTCATTGCATGTGTGTTCTTTCCACAAACCATATATGGATCCACCAGAGTCATTGCATGTTTGTTCTTTCCACAAACCACATATGGATCCACCAATGTCAATGTATGTGTGTTCTTTCCACTAACCACACATGGATCCACTAGAGTCATTGCATGTGTGTTCTTTTCGACAAACCACATAGATCAACCAATGGCATTGCGTGTGTGTTATTGTCACAAAAAACATATGGATCAACAAATGACATTGCATGTATGTTCTTGTCATGAACCACACATGGATCCACCAATGCCAATTCATGTGTGTTCTTTCCACAAACCACATATGTATCCACCAGAGTAATTGCATGTGTGTTTTTTTCACAAACCACATATGGATCAACAAATGGCATAGCATGTGTGTTCTTTCCACAAACCAAATATGGATCCACCAATGTCATTGCATGTGTGTTCTTTTCACAAACCACATATGGATCCACTAGAGTCATTGCATGTGTGTTCTTTCCACAAACCACATATGGATCCACTAGAGTCATTGCATTTGTGTTCTTTTCACAAACCATATATCGATCAACCAATATCATTGCATGTGTGTTCTTTTCCACAAACCACATATGGATCCACTAGAGTAATTGCATGTTTGTTCTTTTCAGAAACCACATATGGATCAACAAATGCCATTGCATGTGTGTTCTTTTCACAAACCACATGGATCCACCAATGGCATTGCATGTGTGTTCTTTCCACAAACCACATGGATCAACCAGAGTCATTGCATGTGTGTTCCTTCCACAAACCATACGTGGATCCACCAGAGTAATTGCATGTGTGTTCATGTCACCAACCACACATGGATCCACCAATGTCATTGCATGTGTGTTCTTTCCATGAACCACATATGGATCCACCAATGTCATTGCATGTGTGTTCTTTCCACAAACCACATATGGATCCACCAGAGTCATTGCATGTGTGTTCTTTTCACAAACCACATATGGATCCACTAGAGTCATTGCATGTGTGTTCTTTCCACAAAACACATATGGATCAACAAATGTCATTGCATATGTGTTCTTTCGACAAACTAAATATGGATCCACCAATGTCATTGCATGTGTGTTCTTTTCACAAACCACAAATGGATCCACTAGAGTCAATGCATGTGTGTTCTTTTCACAAACCAGATATGGATCCACTAGAGTCATTGCATGTGTGTTCTATCCACAAACCACATGGATTAACCAATGTCATTACATGTGTGTTCTTTCCACAAAAAACATCGATCAACCAATAGCATTGCATGTGTGTTATAGTCATAAACCACATATGGATCGACCAATGTCATTGCATGTGTGTTCTTTCCACAAACCACATATGGATCAACAAATGTGATTGCATGTGTGTTCTTTCCACAAACCAAATATGGATCCACCAATGTCATTGAATGTGTGTTCTTTTCACAAACCACACATGGATCCACCACAGTCATTCCATGTGTGTTCTTTCCACAAACCACACATGGATCCACCATAGTACTTGCATGTGTGTTCATGTCACAAACCACACGTGGATCCACCAATGTCATTGCATGTGTGTTCTTTCCAGGAACCATATATGGATCCACCAATGTCATTGCATGTGTGTTCTTTCCACAAAAAACATCGATCAACCAATGGCATTGCATGTGTGTTATAGTCGTAAACCACATACGGATCAACCAATGTCATTGCATGTGTGTTCTTTCCACAAACCACATATGCATCAACAAATGTGATTGCATGTGTTTTCTTTCAACAAACCAAATATGGATCCACCAATGTCATTGCATGTGTGTTCTTTTCTCAAACCACATATGGATCCACTAGAGTCATTGCATGTGTGTCCTTTTCACAAACCACACATGGATCCACCTGAGTCATTGCATGTGTGTTCTTTTCACAAACCACATGGATCAACCAATGTCAGTACATGTGTGATCTTTCCACAAAGCACATGGATCAACCAATGGCATTGCATGGGTGTTATTGTCACAAACCACATATGGATCAACCAATGTCATTGCATGTGTGTGCATGTCACAAACCACACATGGATGCACCAATGTCATTGCATGTGTGTTCTTTCCATGAACCACATATGGATCCACCAATGTCATTGCATGTGTGTTCTTGCCACAAACCACATATGGATCCACCAGATTCATTGCATGTGTGTTCTTTTCCACAAACCACATATGGATCCACTAGAGTCATTGCATGTGTATTCTTTCCACAAACCACATATGGATCAACAAATGTCATTGCATGTGTGATCGTTCCACAAAGCAAATATGGATCCACCAATGTCATTGCATGTGTGTTATTTTCACAAACCACATATGGATCCACTAGAGTCATTGCATGTGTGTTCTTTCCACAAACCACATATGGATCCACTAGAGTCATTGCATGTCTGTTTTTTCCACAAACCACATGGATCAACAAGAGTCATTGCATGTGTGTTCTTTCCACAAACCTCACATGGATCCACCATAGTAATTGCATGTATGTTCATGTCACAAACCACACGTGGATCCACCAATGTCATTGCATGTGTGTTCTTTCCAGGAACCACATATGGATCCACCAATGTCATTGCATGTGTGTTCTTTCCACAAACCAAATATGGATCCACTAGAGTCATTGTATGTGTGTTTTTTTCACAATCCACATATGGATCCACTAGAGTCATTGCATATCTGTTTTTTCCACAAACAATATGGATCAACCAGAGTCATTGCATGTGGGTTCTTTCCACAAACCACACATGGATCCACTAGAGTAATTGCATGTGTGTTCATTTCAAAAACCACACATGGATCCACCAATGTCATTGCATGTGTGTTCTTTCCATGAACCACATATGGATCCACCAATGTCATTGCATGTGTGTTCTTTCCACAAACCACATATGGATCCACTAGATTCGTTGTATGTGTGTTCTTTTCACAAACCACATATGGATACGCTGGAGTCATTGCAAGTCTGTTTTTTCCACAAACCATTTGGATCAACCAGAGTCATTGCATGTGTGTTCTTTCCAGAAACAACACATGGATCCACCAGAGTAATTGCATGTGTGTACATGTCACAAACCACACATGGATCCACCAATGTCATTGCATGTGTGTTATTTCCATGAACCACATATGGATCCACCAATGTCATTGCATGTGTGTTCTTTCCACAAACCACATATGGATCCACCAGAGTCATTGCATGTGTGTTCTTTTCCACAAACCACATATGGATCCACTAGAGTCAGTGCATGTGTGTTCTTTTCACAAACCACATATGGATCCACTAGAGTCACTGCATGCGTGTACTTTTCACAAACCACATATGGATACACCAGAGTGATTGCATGTGTGTTCTTTCCACAAACCAAATATGGATCCACCAATGTCATTGCATGTCTGTTATTTTTACAAACCACATATGGATCAACTAGAGTCATTGCATATGTGTTCTTTTCACAAACCACACATGGATCCACCAGAGTCATTGCATGTGTGTTCTTTCCACAAACCACATGGATCAACCAATGTCATTACATGTGTGTTCTTTCCACAAAAAACATCGATCAACCAATGGCATTGCATGTGTGTTATCGTCATAAACCACATATGGATCAACCAATGTCATTGCATGTGTGTTCTTTCCACAAACCACATATGGATCAACATATGTGATTGCATGTGTGTTGTTTCCACAAACCAAATATGGATCCACCAATGTCATTGCATGTGTGTTCTTTTCTCAAACCACATATGGATCCACTAGAGTTATTGCATGTGTGTCCTTTTCACAAACCACACATGGATCCACCAGAGTCATTGCATGTGTGTTCTTTCCACAAACCACATGGACCAACCAATGTCAGTACATGTGTGTTCTTTCCATAAACCACATGGATCAACCAGAGTCATTGCATGTGTGTTCTTTCCACTAACCACATGGATCAACTAATGGCATTGCATGGGTGTTATTGTCACAAACCACATATGGATCAACCAATGTCATTGCATGTGTGTGCATGTCACAAACCACACATGGATCCACCAATGTCATTGCATGTGTGTTTTTTCCATGAACCACATATGGATCCACCAATGTCATTGCATGTGTGTTCTTGCCACAAACCACATGTGGATCCACCAGATTCATTGCATGTGTGTTATTTTCCACAAACCACATATGGATCCACTAGAGTCATTTTATGTGTATTCTTTCCACAAACCACATATGGATCAACAAATGTCATTCCATGTGTGATCGTTCCACAAACCAAATATGGATCCACCAATGTCATTGCATGTGTGTTCTTTTCACAAACCACATATGGATCCACTAGAGTCATTGCATGTGTGTTCTTTCCACCAACCACATATGGATCCACTAGAGTCATTGCATGTCTGTTTTTCCACAAACCACATGGATCAACCAGAGTCATTGCATGTGTGTTCTTTCCACAAACCACACATGGATCCACCATAGTAATTGCATGTGTCTTCATGTCACAAACCACACATGGATCCACCAATGTCATTGCATGTGTGTTCTTTCCAGGAACCACATATGGATCCACCAATGTCATTGCATGTGTGTTCTTTCCACAAACCACATATGGATCCACTAGAGTCATTTTATGTGTTTTCTTTTCACAAACCACATATGGATCCACTAGAGTCATTGCATGTCTGTTTTTTCCACAAACCATATGGATCAACAAGAGTCATTGCATGTGTGTTCTTTCCACAAACCACATATGGATCCACTAGGGTCATTGCATGTCTGTTTTTTCCACAAACCACATGGATCAACCAGAGTCATGGCATGTGTGTTCTTTCCACAAACCACACATGGATCCACCAGAGTAATTGCATGTGTGTTCATGTCACAAACCACACATGGATCCACCAGTGTCATTGCATGTGTGTTCTTTCCATGAACCACATATGGATCCACCAATGTCATTGCATGTGTGTTCTTTCCACAAACCACATATGGATCCACTAGAGTCATTGTATGTGTGTTCTATTCACAAACCACATATGGATCCACTAGAGTCATTGCATGTCTGTTTTTTCCACAAACCATATGGATCAACCAGAGTCATTGCATGTGTGTTCTTTCCACAAACCACACATGGATCCACCAGAGTAATTGCATGTGTGTACATGTCACAAACCACACATGGATCCACTAATGTCATTGCATGTGTGTTATTTCCATGAACCACATATGGATCCACCAATGTCATTGCATGTGTGTTCTTTCCACAAACCACATATGGATCCACCAGAGTCATTGTATGTGTGTTCTTTCCACAAACCACATATGGATCCACCAGAGTCATTGCATGTGTGATCTTTCCACAAACCAAATATGGATCCACCAATGTCATTGCATGTGTGTTCTATTCACAAACCACATATGGATCCACTAGAGTCATTGCATGTGTGTTCTTTTCACAAACCACACATGGATCCACTAGTCATTGCATCTGTGTTCTTTCCACAAACCACATGGATCCACCAATGTCATTACATGTGTGTTATTTTGACAAACAACATGGATCAACCAATGGCATTGCATGTGTGTTATTGTCATAAACCACATATGGATCCACCAGTGTCATTGCATGTGTGTTCTTTTCACAAACCACATATGGATCCACTAGAGTCACTGCATATGTGTTCTTTCCACAAACCACATATGGATCCACTAGAGTCATTTTATGTGTTTTCTTTTCACAAACCACATATGGATCCACTAGAGTCATTGCATGTCTGTTTTTTCCACAAACCATATGGATCAACAAGAGTCATTGCATGTGTGTTCTTTCCACAAACCACATATGGATCCACTAGGGTCATTGCATGTCTGTTTTTTCCACAAACCACATGGATCAACCAGAGTCATGGCATGTGTGTTCTTTCCACAAACCACACATGGATCCACCAGAGTAATTGCATGTGTGTTCATGTCACAAACCACACATGGATCCACCAGTGTCATTGCATGTGTGTTCTTTCCATGAACCACATATGGATCCACCAATGTCATTGCATGTGTGTTCTTTCCACAAACCACATATGGATCCACTAGAGTCATTGTATGTGTGTTCTATTCACAAACCACATATGGATCCACTAGAGTCATTGCATGTCTGTTTTTTCCACAAACCATATGGATCAACCAGAGTCATTGCAGGTGTGTTCTTTCCACAAACCACACATGGATCCACCAGAGTAATTGCATGTGTGTACATGTCACAAACCACACATGGATCCACTAATGTCATTGCATGTGTGTTATTTCCATGAACCACATATGGATCCACCAATGTCATTGCATGTGTGTTCTTTCCACAAACCACATATGGATCCACCAGAGTCATTGTATGTGTGTTCTTTCCACAAACCACATATGGATCCACCAGAGTCATTGCATGTGTGATCTTTCCACAAACCAAATATGGATCCACCAATGTCATTGCATGTGTGTTCTATTCACAAACCACATATGGATCCACTAGAGTCATTGCATGTGTGTTCTTTTCACAAACCACACATGGATCCACTAGTCATTGCATCTGTGTTCTTTCCACAAACCACATGGATCAACCAATGTCATTACATGTGTGTTATTTTGACAAACAACATGGATCAACCAATGGCATTGCATGTGTGTTATTGCCATAAACCACATATGGATCCACCAGTGTCATTGCATGTGTGTTCTTTTCACAAACCACATATGGATCCACTACAGTCACTGCATGTGTGTTCTTTCCACAAACCACATATGGATCCACTAGAGTCATTGCATGTCTGTTTTTTCCACAATCCACATGGATCAACCAGAGTCATTGCATGTGTGTTCTTTCCACAAACCACACATGGATCCACCAGAGTAATTGCATGTGTGTTCTTTCCACAAACCACATATGGATCCACCAATGTCAATGCATGTGTGTTCTTTCCACTAACCACACATGGATGCACTAGAGTCATTGCATGTGTGTTCCTTTCCACAAACCACATAGATGAACCAATGGCATTGCGTGTGTGTTATTTTCACAAACCACATATGGATCAACCAATGACATTGCATGTATGTTCTTGTCATTAACCACACATGGATCCACCAATGCCATTGCATGTGTGTTCTTTCCACAAACCACATATGTATATACCAGAGTAATTGCATGTGTGTTCTTTTCACAAACCACATATGGGTCAACAAATGTCATATCATGTGTGTTCTTTCCACAAACCAAATATGGATCCACCAATGTCATTGCATGTGTGTTATTTTCACAAACCACATATGGATCCACTAGAGTCATTGCATGTGTGTTCTTTTCACAAACCACACATGGATCCACCAGAGTCATTGCATGTGTGTTCTTTCCACAAACCACATGGATCAACCAATGTCATTACATGTGTGTTGTCTCCACAAACAACAACGATCAACCAATGGCATTGCATGTGTGTTATTGTCATAAACCACATATGGATCAACCAATGTCATTGCATGTGTGTTCATCTCACAAACCACACATGGATCCACCAATGTCATTGCATGTGTGTTCTTTCCATGAAGCACATATGGATCCACCAATGTCATTGCATGTGTGATCTTTCCACAAACCACATACGGATCCACCAGATTCGTTGCATGTGTGTTCTTTTCCACAAACCACATATGGATCCACTAGAGTCATTGCATGTCTGTTTTTTCCACAAACAATATGGATCAACCAGAGTCATTGCATGTGTGTTCTTTCCACAAACCACACATGGATCCACTAGAGTAATTGCATGTGTGTTCATTTCAAAAACGACACATGGATCCACCAATGTCATTGCATGTGTGTTCTTTCCATGAACCACATATGGATCCACCAATGTCATTGCATGTGTGTTCTTTCCACAAACCACATATGGATCCACTATAGTCGTTGTATGTGTGTTCTTTTCACAAACCACATATGGATACACTGGAGTCATTGCAAGTCTGTTTTTTCCACAAACCATTTGGATCAACCAGAGTCATTGCATGTGTGTTCTTTCCACAAACAACACATGGATCCACCAGAGTAATTGCATGTGTGTACATGTCACAAACCACACATGGATCCACCAATGTCATTGCATGTGTGTTATTTCCATGAACCACATATGGATCCACCAATGTCATTGCATGTGTGTTCTTTCCACAAACCACATATGGATCCACCAGAGTCATTGCATGTGTGTTATTTTCCACAAACCACATATGGATCCACTAGAGTCAGTGCATGTGTGTTCTTTTCACAAACCACATATGGATCCACTAGAGTCACTGCATGCGTGTACTTTTCACAAACCACATATGGATATACCAGAGTGATTGCATGTGTGTTCTTTCCACAAACCAAATATGGATCCACCAATGTCATTGCATGTCTGTTATTTTTACAAACCACATATGGATCCACTAGAGTCATTGCATATGTGTTCTTTTCACAAACCACACATGGATCCACCAGAGTCATTGCATGTGTGTTCTTTCCACAAACCACATGGATCAACCAATGTCATTACATGTGTGTTCTTTCCACAAAAAACATCGAGCAACCAATGGCATTGCATGTGTGTTATAGTCATAAACCACATATGGATCAACCAATGTCATTGCATGTGTGTTCTTTCGACGAACCACATATGGATCAACAAATGTGATTGCATGTGTGTTGTTTCCACAAACCAAATATGGATCCACCAACGTCATTGCATGTGTGTTCTTTTCTCAAACCACATATGGATCCACTAGAGTTATTGCATGTGTGTCCTTTTCACAAACCACACATGGATCCACCAGAGTCATTGCATGTGTGTTCTTTCCACAAACCACATGGACCAACCAATGTCAGTACATGTATGTTCTTTCCATAAACCACATGGATCAACCAGAGTCATTGCATGTGTGTTCTTTCCACAAACCACATGGATCAACTAATGGCATTGCATGGGTGTTATTGTAACAAACCACATATGGATCAACCAATGTCATTGCATGTGTGTGCATGTCACAAACCACACATGGATCCACCAATGTCATTGCATGTGTGTTATTTCCATGAACCACATATGGATCCACCAATGTCATTGCATGTGTGTTCTTGCCACAAACCACATGTGGATCCACCAGATTCATTGCATGTGTGTTATTTTCCACAAACCACATATGGATCCACTAGAGTCATTTTATGTGTATTCTTTCCACAAACCACATATGGATCAACAAATGTCATTGCATGTGTGATCGTTCCACAAACCAAATATGGATCCACCAATGTCATTGCATGTGTGTTGTTTTCACAAACCACATATGGATCCACTAGAGTCATTGCATGTGTGTTCTTTCCACCAACCACATATGGATCCACTAGAGTCATTGCATGTTTTTCCACAAACCACATGGATCAACCAGAGTCATTGCATGTGTGTTCTTTCCACAAACCACACATGGATCCACCATAGTAATTGCATGTGTCTTCATGTCACAAACCACACATGGATCCACCAATGTCATTGCATGTGTGTTCTTTCCAGGAACCACATATGGATCCAACAATGTCATTGCATGTGTGTTCTTTCCACAAACCACATATGGATCCACTAGAGTCATTTTATGTGTTTTCTTTTCACAAACCACATATGGATCCACTAGAGTCATTGCATGTCTGTTTTTTCCACAAACCATATGGATCAACAAGAGTCATTGCATGTGTGTTCTTTCCACAAACCACATATGGATCCACTAGGGTCATTGCATGTCTGTTTTTTCCACAAACCACATGATCAACCAGAGTCATGGCATGTGTGTTCTTTCCACAAACCACACATGGATCCACCAGAGTAATTGCATGTGTGTTCATGTCACAAACCACACATGGATCCACCAATGTCATTGCATGTGTGTTCTTTCCATGAACCACATATGGATCCACCAATGTCATTGCACGTGTGTTCTTTCCACAAACCACATATGGATCCACTAGAGTCATTGTATGTGTGTTCTATTCACAAACCACATATGGATCCAGTAGAGTCATTGCATGTCTGTTTTTTCCACAAACCATATGGATCAACCAGAGTCATTGCATGTGTGTTCTTTCCACAAACCACACATGGATCCACCAGAGTAATTGAATGTGTGTACATGTCACAAACCACACATGGATCCACTAATGTCATTGCATGTGTGTTATTTCCATGAACCACATATGGATCCACCAATGTCATTGCATGTGTGTTCTTTCCACAAACCACATATGGATCCACCAGAGTCATTGTATGTGTGTTCTTTCCACAAACCACATATGGATCCACCAGAGTCATTGCATGTGTGATCTTTCCACAAACCAAATATGGATCCACCAATGTCATTGCATGTGTGTTCTTTTCACAAACCACATATGGATCCACTAGAGTCATTACATGTGTGTTCTTTTCACAAACCACACATGGATTCACTAGTCATTGCATCTGTGTTCTTTCCACAAACCACATGGATCAACCAATGTCATTACATGTGTGTTATTTTGACAAACAACATGGATCAACCAATGGCATTGTATGTGTGTTATTGTCATAAACCACATATGGATCCACCAATGTCATTGCATGTGTGTTCTTTTCACAAACCACATATGGATCCACTAGAGTCACTGCATGTGTGTTCTTTCCACAAACCACATATGGATCCACTAGAGTCATTGCATGTCTGTTTTTTCCACAATCCACATGGATCAACCAGAGTCATTGCATGTGTGTTCTTTACACAAACCACACATGGATCCACCAGAGTATTTGCATGTGTGTTCTTTCCACAAACCACATATGGATCCACCAATGTCAATGCATGTGTGTTCTTTCCACTAACCACACATGGATGCACTAGAGCCATTGCATGTGTGTTCCTTTCCACAAACCACATAGATGAACCAATGGCATTGCGTGTGTGTTATTGTCACAAACCACATATGGATCAACCAATGACATTGCATGTATGTTCTTGTCATTAACCACACATGGATCCACCAATGCCATTGCATGTGTGTTCTTTCCACAAACCACATATGTATATACCAGAGTAATTGCATGTGTGTTCTTTTCACAAACCACATATGGGTCAACAAATGTCATATCATGTGTGTTCTTTCCACAAACCAAATATGGATCCACCAATGTCATTGCATGTGTGTTATTTTCACAAACCACATATGGATCCACTAGAGTCATTGCATGTGTGTTCTTTTCACAAACCACACATGGATCCACCAGAGTCATTGCATTTGTGTTCTTTCCACAAACCACATGGATCAACCAATGTCATTACATGTGTGTTGTCTCCACAAACAACAACGATCAACCAATGGCATTGCATGTGTGTTATTGTCATAAACCACATATGGATCAACCAATGTCATTGCATGTGTGTTCATCTCACAAACCACACATGGATACACCAATGTCATTGCATGTGTGTTCTTTCCATGAAGCACATATGGATCCACCAATGTCATTGCATGTGTGATCTTTCCACAAACCACATATGGATCCACCAGATTCATTGCATGTGTGTGCTTTTCCACAAACCACATATGGATCCACTAGAGTCATTGCATGTGTGTTCTTTCCACAAACCACATATGGATCAACAAATATCATTGCATGGGTGTTCTTTCCACAAATCAAATATGGATCCACAAATTTAATTGCATGAGTGTTCTTTTCACAAACAACATATGGATCCACTAGAGTCATTGCATGTGTGTCTTTTCACAAACCACATTGATCAACCAATGTCATTGCATGTGTGTTCCTTTCCACAAACCACATAGATGAACCAATGGCATTGCGTGTGTGTTATTGTCACAAACCACATATGGATCAACCAATGACATTGCATGTATGTTCTTGTCATTAACCACACATGGATCCACCAATGCCATTGTATGTGTGTTCTTTCCACAAACCACATATGTATATACCAGAGTAATTGCATGTGTGTTCTTTTCACAAACCACATATGGGTCAACAAATGTCATATCATGTGTGTTCTTTCCACAAACCAAATATGGATCCACCAATGTCATTGCATGTGTGTTATTTTCACAAACCACATATGGATCCACTAGAGTCATTGCATGTGTGTTCTTTTCACAAACCACACATGGATCCACCAGAGTCATTGCATGTGTGTTCTTTCCACAAACCACATGGATCAACCAATGTCATTACATGTGTGTTCTCTCCACAAACAACAACGATCAACCAATGGCATTGCATGTGTGTTATTGTCATAAACCACATATGGATCAACCAATGTCATTGCATGTGTGTTCATCTCACAAACCACACATGGATCCACCAATGTCATTGCATGTGTGTTCTTTCCATGAAGCACATATGGATCCACCAATGTCATTGCATGTGTGATCTTTCCACAAACCACATATGGATCCACCAGATTCATTGCATGTGTGTTCTTTTCCACAAACCACATATGGATCCACTAGAGTCATTGCATGTCTGTTTTTTCCACAAACAATATGGATCAACCAGAGTCATTGCATGTGTGTTCTTTCCACAAACCACACATGGATCCACTAGAGTAATTGCATGTGTGTTCATTTCAAAAACGACACATGGATCCACCAATGTCATTGCATGTGTGTTCTTTCCATGAACCACATATGGATCCACCAATGTCATTGCATGTGTGTTATTTCCACAAACCACATATGGATCCACTAGAGTCGTTGTATGTGTGTTCTTTTCACAAACCACATATGGATACACTGGAGTCATTGCAAGTCTGTTTTTTCCACAAACCATTTGGATCAACCAGAGTCATTGCATGTGTGTTCTTTCCACAAACAACACATGGATCCACCAGAGTAATTGCATGTGTGTACATGTCACAAACCACACATGGATCCACCAATGTCATTGCATGTGTGTTATTTCCATGAACCACATATGGATCCACCAATGTCATTGCATGTGTGTTCTTTCCACAAACCACATATGGATCCACCAGAGTCATTGCATGTGTGTTATTTTCCACAAACCACATATGGATCCACTAGAGTCAGTGCATGTGTGTTCTTTTCACAAACCACATATGGATCCACTAGAGTCACTGCATGCGTGTACTTTTCACAAACCACATATGGATACACCAGAGTGATTGCATGTGTGTTCTTTCCACAAACCAAATATGGATCCACCAATGTCATTGCATGTCTGTTATTTTTACAAACCACATATGGATCCACTAGAGTCATTGCATATGTGTTCTTTTCACAAACCACATGGATCAACCAATGTCATTACATGTGTGTTCTTTCCACAAAAAACATCGAGCAACCAATGGCATTGCATGTGTGTTATAGTCATAAACCACATATGGATCAACCAATGTCATTGCATGTGTGTTCTTTCGACAAACCACATATGGATCAACAAATGAGATTGCATGTGTGTTGTTTCCACAAACCAAATATGGATCCACCAACGTCATTGCATGTGTGTTCTTTTCTCAAACCACATATGGATCCACTAGAGTTATTGCATGTGTGTCCTTTTCACAAACCACACATGGATCCACCAGAGTCATTGCATGTGTGTTCTTTCCACAAACCACATGGACCAACCAATGTCAGTACATGTGTGTTCTTTCCATAAACCACATGGATCAACCAGAGTCATTGCATGTGTGTTCTTTCCACAAACCACATGGATCAACTAATGGCATTGCATGGGTGTTATTGTCACAAACCACATATGGATCAACCAATGTCATTGCATGTGTGTGCATGTCACAAACCACACATGGATCCACCAATGTCATTGCATGTGTGTTATTTCCATGAACCACATATGGATCCACCAATGTCATTGCATGTGTGTTCTTGCCACAAACCACATGTGGATCCACCAGATTCATTGCATGTGTGTTATTTTCCACAAACCACATATGGATCCTCTAGAGTCATTTTATGTGTATTCTTTCCACAAACCACATATGGATCAACAAATGTCATTGCATGTGTGATCGTTCCACAAACCAAATATGGATCCACCAATGTCATTGCATGTGTGTTCTTTTCACAAACCACATATGGATCCACTAGAGTCATTGCATGTGTGTTCTTTCCACCAACCACATATGGATCCACTAGAGTCATTGCATGTCTGTTTTTCCACAAACCACATGGATCAACCAGAGTCATTGCATGTGTGTTCTTTCCACAAACCACACATGGATCCACCATAGTAATTGCATGTGTCTTCATGTCACAAACCACACATGGATCCACCAATGTCATTGCATGTGTGTTCTTTCCACAAACCACATATGGATCCACCAATGTCATTGCATGTGTGTTCTTTCCACAAACCACATATGGATCCACTAGAGTCATTTTATGTGTTTTCTTTTCACAAACCACATATGGATCCACTAGAGTCATTGCATGTCTGTTTTTTCCACAAACCATATGGATCAACAAGAGTCATTGCATGTGTGTTCTTTCCACAAACCACATATGGATCCACTAGGGTCATTGCATGTCTGTTTTTTCCACAAACCACATGGATCAACCAGAGTCATGGCATGTGTGTTCTTTCCACAAACCACACATGGATCCACCAGAGTAATTGCATGTGTGTTCATGTCACAAACCACACATGGATCCACCAATGTCATTGCATGTGTGTTCTTTCCATGAACCACATATGGATCCACCAATGTCATTGCATGTGTGATCTTTCCACAAACCACATATGGATCCACCAGATTCATTGCATGTGTGTTCTTTTCCACAAACCACATATGGATCCACTAGAGTCATTGCATGTCTGTTTTTTCCACAAACAATATGGATCAACCAGAGTCATTGCATGTGTGTTCTTTCCACAAACCACACATGGATCCACTAGAGTAATTGCATGTGTGTTCATTTCAAAAACGACACATGGATCCACCAATGTCATTGCATGTGTGTTCTTTCCATGAACCACATATGGATCCACCAATGTCATTGCATGTGTGTTCTTTCCACAAACCACATATGGATCCACTAGAGTCGTTGTATGTGTGTTCTTTTCACAAACCACATATGGATACACTGGAGTCATTGCATGTCTGTTTTTTCCACAAACCATTTGGATCAACCAGAGTCATTGCATGTGTGTTCTTTCCACAAACAACACATGGATCCACCAGAGTAATTGCATGTGTGTACATGTCACAAACCACACATGGATCCACCAATGTCATTGCATGTGTGTTATTTCCATGAACCACATATGGATCCACCAATGTCATTGCATGTGTGTTCTTTCCACAAACCACATATGGATCCACCAGAGTCATTGCATGTGTGTTATTTTCCACAAACCACATATGGATCCACTAGAGTCAGTGCATGTGTGTTCTTTTCACAAACCACATATGGATCCACTAGAGTCACTGCATGCGTGTACTTTTCACAAACCACATATGGATACACCAGAGTGATTGCATGTGTGTTCTTTCCACAAACCAAATATGGATCCACCAATGTCATTGCATGTCTGTTATTTTTACAAACCACATATGGATCCACTAGAGTCATTGCATATGTGTTCTTTTCACAAACCACACATGGATCCACCAGAGTCATTGCATGTGTGTTCTTTCCACAAACCACATGGATCAACCAATGTCATTACATGTGTGTTCTTTCCACAAAAAACATCGAGCAACCAATGGCATTGCATGTGTGTTATAGTCATAAACCACATATGGATCAACCAATGTCATTGCATGTGTGTTCTTTCGACAAACCACATATGGATCAACAAATGTGATTGCATGTGTGTTGTTTCCACAAACCAAATATGGATCCACCAACGTCATTGCATGTGTGTTCTTTTCTCAAACCACATATGGATCCACTAGAGTTATTGCATGTGTGTCCTTTTCACAAACCACACATGGATCCACCAGAGTCATTGCATGTGTGTTCTTTCCACAAACCACATGGACCAACCAATGTCAGTACATGTGTGTTCTTTCCATAAACCACATGGATCAACCAGAGTCATTGCATGTGTGTTCTTTCCACAAACCACATGGATCAACTAATGGCATTGCATGGGTGTTATTGTCACAAACCACATATGGATCAACCAATGTCATTGCATGTGTGTGCATGTCACAAACCACACATGGATCCACCAATGTCATTGCATGTGTGTTATTTCCATGAACCACATATGGATCCACCAATGTCATTGCATGTGTGTTCTTGCCACAAACCACATGTGGATCCACCAGATTCATTGCATGTGTGTTATTTTCCACAAACCACATATGGATCCTCTAGAGTCATTTTATGTGTATTCTTTCCACAAACCACATATGGATCAACAAATGTCATTGCATGTGTGATCGTTCCACAAACCAAATATGGATCCACCAATGTCATTGCATGTGTGTTCTTTTCACAAACCACATATGGATCCACTAGAGTCATTGCATGTGTGTTCTTTCCACCAACCACATATGGATCCACTAGAGTCATTGCATGTCTGTTTTTCCACAAACCACATGGATCAACCAGAGTCATTGCATGTGTGTTCTTTCCACAAACCACACATGGATCCACCATAGTAATTGCATGTGTCTTCATGTCACAAACCACACATGGATCCACCAATGTCATTGCATGTGTGTTCTTTCCAGGAACCACATATGGATCCACCAATGTCATTGCATGTGTGTTCTTTCCACAAACCACATATGGATCCACTAGAGTCATTTTATGTGTTTTCTTTTCACAAACCACATATGGATCCACTAGAGTCATTGCATGTCTGTTTTTTCCACAAACCATATGGATCAACAAGAGTCATTGCATGTGTGTTCTTTCCACAAACCACATATGGATCCACTAGGGTCATTGCATGTCTGTTTTTTCCACAAACCACATGGATCAACCAGAGTCATGGCATGTGTGTTCTTTCCACAAACCACACATGGATCCACCAGAGTAATTGCATGTGTGTTCATGTCACAAACCACACATGGATCCACCAATGTCATTGCATGTGTGTTCTTTCCATGAACCACATATGGATCCACCAATGTCATTGCACGTGTGTTCTTTCCACAAACCACATATGGATCCACTAGAGTCATTGTATGTGTGTTCTATTCACAAACCACATATGGATCCAGTAGAGTCATTGCATGTCTGTTTTTTCCACAAACCATATGGATCAACCAGAGTCATTGCATGTGTGTTCTTTCCACAAACCACACATGGATCCACCAGAGTAATTGCATGTGTGTACATGTCACAAACCACACATGGATCCACTAATGTCATTGCATGTGTGTTATTTCCATGAACCACATATGGATCCACCAATGTCATTGCATGTGTGTTCTTTCCACAAACCACATATGCATCCACCAGAGTCATTGTATGTGTGTTCTTTCCACAAACCACATATGGATCCACCAGAGTCATTGCATGTGTGATCTTTCCACAAACCAAATATGGATCCACCAATGTCATTGCATTTGTGTTCTTTGCACAAACCACATATGGATCCACTAGAGTCATTACATGTGTGTTCTTTTCACAAACCACACATGGATCCACTAGTCATTGCATCTGTGTTCTTTCCACAAACCACATGGATCAACCAATGCCATTACATGTGTGTTATTTTGACAAACAACATGGATCAACCAATGGCATTGCATGTGTGTTATTGTCATAAACCACATATGGATCCACCAATGTCATTGCATGTGTGTTCTTTTCACAAACCACATATGGATCCACTAGAGTCACTGCATGTGTGTTCTTTCCACAAACCACATATGGATCCACTAGAGTCATTGCATGTCTGTTTTTTCCACAATCCACATGGATCAACCAGAGTCATTGCATGTGTGTTCTTTCCACAAACCACACATGGATCCACCAGAGTAATTGCATGTGTGTTCTTTCCACAAACCACATATGGATCCACCAATGTCAATGCATGTGTGTTCTTTCCACTAACCACACATGGATGCACTAGAGTCATTGCATGTGTGTTCCTTTCCACAAACCACATAGATGAACCAATGGCATTGCATGTGTGTTATTGTCACAAACCACATATGGATCAACCAATGACATTGCATGTATGTTCTTGTCATTAACCACACATGGATCCACCAATGCCATTGCATGTGTGTTCTTTCCACAAACCACATATGTATATACCAGAGTAATTGCATGTGTGTTCTTTTCACAAACCACATATGGGTCAACAAATGTCATATCATGTGTGTTCTTTCCACAAACCAAATATGGATCCACCAATGTCATTGCATGTGTGTTATTTTCACAAACCACATATGGATCCACTAGTCATTGCATGTGTGTTCTTTTCACAAACCACACATGGATCCACCAGAGTCATTGCATGTGTGTTCTTTCCACAAACCACATGGATCAACCAATGTCATTACATGTGTGTTCTCTCCACAAACAACAACGATCAACCAATGGCATTGCATGTGTGTTATTGTCATAAACCACATATGGATCAACCAATGTCATTGCATGTGTGTTCATCTCACAAACCACACATGGATACACCAATGTCATTGCATGTGTGTTCTTTCCATGAAGCACATATGGATCCACCAATGTCATTGCATGTGTGATCTTTCCACAAACCACATATGGATCCACCAGATTCATTGCATGTGTGTGCTTTTCCACAAACCACATATGGATCCACTAGAGTCATTGCATGTGTGTTCTTTCCACAAACCACATATGGATCAACAAATATCATTGCATGGGTGTTCTTTCCACAAATCAAATATGGATCCACAAATTTAATTGCATGAGTGTTCTTTTCACAAACAACATATGGATCCACTAGAGTCATTGCATGTGTGTCTTTTCACAAACCACATTGATCAACCAATGTCATTGCATGTGTGTTCTTTTCCACAAACCACATAGATCAACCAATGGCATTACGTGTGTGTTATTGTCACAAACAACATATGGATCAACCAATAACATTGCATGTATGTTCTTGTCATGAACCACACATGGATCCACCAATGCCATTACATGTGTGTTCTTTCTGCAAACCACATATGTATCCACCAGAGTAATTGTATGTGTGTTCTTTTCACAAACCACATATGGATCAACAAATGGCATAGCATGTGTGTTCTTTCCACAAACCAAATATGGATCCACCAATGTCATTGCATGTGTGTTCTTTTCACAACCCACATATGGATCCACTAGAGTCATTCTATGTGTGTTATTTCCACAAACCACATATGGATCCACTAGAGTCATTGCATGTGTGGTCCTTTCACAAACCATATATCGATCAACCAATATCATTGCATGTGTGTTCTTTTCCACAAACCACATATGGATCCACTAGAGTAATTGCATGTTTGTTCTTTTCAGAAACCACATATGGATCAACAAATGCCATTGCATGTGTGTTCTTTTCACAAACCACATGGATCCACCAATGGCATTGCATGTGTGTTCTTTCCACAAACCACATATGTATCCACCAGAGTAATTGCATGTGTGTTCTTTTCACAAACCACATATGGATCAACAAATGTCATATCATGTGTGTTCTTTCCACAAACCAAATATGGATCCACCAATGTCATTGCATGTGTGTTATTTTCAGAAACCACATAAGGATCCACTAGAGTCATTGCATGTGTGTTCTTTCCACAAACCACATATGGATCCACTAGAGTCATTGCATGTGTGTTCTTTCCACAAACCACATATGGATCAACAAATATCATTGCATGTGTGTGTCACATCCCAAGATTTTCCAAATCTTGTAATGTGAAAAATAGTTAAACAAAATAAATTTTTGTTGAAAATCAGGGTGAAAAGAAACTTTTGTTTCTAAAAGGAGACTTAAAATCCCATCTTGAACAAACTCTGGTAGAAGTTTGAATTCAACAAAAATCCAAATCAAGGGAAATGCATTCCTCAATGAATGTATCAGGAAATTTGAACACTAGGAAAGTAAATCCAAAACCCTAGACCCTAATGGAATAAAAACCATTTCCAAAGTATCTCCACATCTATGGATTTGATCCATACCAAATCTGATCAACAAATAATCCTAAAGGGATTTATAAGGATAAAAGGAAAATAAATTGTTTTGGAAACACTAATTTAGATCTTTTAATAAAAGACTTTGTTTTCAAATGAAAAGGTGAGCCAAATTAATTTTGGCCAAACTTTTGTAATAAAATATTTTTGTTTTGATAAAATGAGTAAAGGTTTATTTAAATAAAATAATAAGGATCTAAATATCCAATTTTATTTAATTAAAGGCTTTTCCCATTTTAAATGAACACCAAGTATTTTATTACTACTTGGAAATCTTTTATTAAAAGGTTTTGATTAAAATGAGTAAAGAATTATTTAAATAAAATAATAAGGATTTAAATATCCAATTTTATTTAAGTAAAGGCTTTCCCATTTTAATTAAACACCAAAACTTATTTATTTATTTAAATAAGTTTCCAAGTATTCTTTTATTTTTTCAAATAAAACCTTCTGGTTTGGTTTTGAAAATAATTGGATATCAAATGGAAATTTTATTAAATAAATCAAACACTATTAATAAATTAAAGATCCATTTTATTTAATTAATAAATGGATCCTAAATTAAATAAAATTATTATTTCATATTGGATTTGGATTATGTTAATAAACAGAACCAAATTCAAAATACCAAGTTGAGTGTTTGTTTGAATTGTTTGAATGGTTTGATTGTTTGAAATATTGTTTGAATTGCAAAACAGAAAAATAGATTTAGAAAAAGGAAAATAAAGCAGACAGAAAAAAAATAGGAAAAGGCAGACCCAGCCCAATAGGCCCAGCAGCAGCCACCTAGCCCACCTGCTCACTTCCCCGAAGAAATCTTTTCTCACCCAGTTTCTTACCCACTCAGTCACAGACAAACGGTACCCACTCCTCCTCTCTCACTCACCGCTGACAACAGACCCCACCTCCTCTTATTCCTCACCCGAACCGTTTTTCCCCACTCAGGAACTTACCCGCAAAGCCACTGACTGGTGGACCTCCTCCTCACGCTTTTTCCCACCGACGCATCGGTCCCACTTCTCTAGCCATCTTCTTCACGGTGACTCGTTCTTCCTCGATTGCCGTCATTTCTCAGAATCAATCCGCGTTCAATTCGTCTTAATTCTGCGCCTTTACCTCGCCTTGATCACGCAGATGGAAACGCCCGTGTCTCCTCTATAATTTCCCCCTGACACCCCGTGCTGGCACGCCTTAGACCGCCCCCAATTCCTCCCCGAGCATCCTCTGCTCCGACGAGCTGTCGCAGCAATTCCGGCCAAGACTCGCCGCCCCTCTCCTCCCCGAACAAGCTCACAGCTACCCCACTCCCAGACGCACCTCCCAAAGACTTTTAGTTCGACGCGGGTGCCCGAGCAACGCTGAACGAGCTCAACAAGCGTTGCCCGTCTGCTCTCCGACGAGTTTTTCCTGGTAAGAGCCGACCACCCGAGCCCTCTCGTTCATGCTCACAGCCCCGCCATGATCTCCTGCGTCTAACCCTGCCCTCGTGCCTTCTCGTGACTCAGCGACGTCTCCGACCACGACTGAGACCACCGCGTTTACTGCAAACTCCGGCGACCTTCCCAGGTAAACTCCGTTCACCCCCGCAGCTCCTGTTAATGCTCCCATCTTTCCCAGATCAATACGCGCCTGACCACATCCTTGTTTTGCTTCGGCACGAATCACAGCCTCGCCTTCGACCGTGGACAGAGCCGTCCGACACCGCCACGAACTCCGGCGAGCAATTACACTGACCCGGCGCCTCGCGACCAACACCTCCCGAGCATCGCTGACCCCTGAGCCTAGTGAGCAACCCCTCTTTCTCCCTCACCTCCTGTAGCGTCGCCTCCGTCGTCGACCGACCGCTCCACCGCCGGTAGCCACCGCAGCGCCGCCAGCTTCTTGTCAATGCGATGACAGCCGTTCGATCTCGATCCACTGGTTAGGATAGATCCACTTAGTCGCGAAGAGGTATGTCCTCTGGACCGCACGATTTAACTTAGATCCAACGCTCCACAGCCACGATCCGGCCGAACCGGTATCGACCAATGATATCACGCCGCGTGTCGCCTATTAGGTTTAAAAACAGTTTTGAAAACAGAAACTTTTGCAAACTTCAAACCCTTGTAATTTTGGATCCACACGTCCAAAAATTACAAATTTTATGTCGTTGGAATCAGCAAGTCAAGCCCTAACCAACCCTGCCCTTAGTTTAGCAAATAGTATTTGTTAGATTGGTTGATTATGCAGAAACATTTGTGTGCTTGCTAAGACTAGAAAAATTGTTTAAAAATGTTTTTAAGGTTAAAACCTTTGCAAATTGGTTTGTTGTGACCTTACTGACCCTAGAGACCAACCCATGTCTTGGAAAATGATTTTTGTAAAGGTTAGAATGGATTAATTAGTTTAGTCCATTTCAAGCCAAACAAAACTATTGTTTTGTTTATGAAAATGTTTTTGTAGAAGAAAACTTTAGAGAAAATGTTTTGGACCAAACCTACTGACCCAAACACCAAGCTTTGCAATAGCAACTCATTTGGTGAACCCTATAGGTTAAGGCCTTAGGAAAAATATTTCTTCACCACATAAATTGACCAAATAGGAGCCTTGTTTGAAAATGGTTTTGAAGTAAAACCTCTTTGCAAATGACTTTGCCATTTTGGTAAATGACCAATTTGGAACTTACAAAGTTAGAAGCCTAGTGGAGACCACCTTTACAACTAGAACCATCTTTTGCATGCTTGCATGCAATACTTTGACTTTGTCATTTTGTGTAATTGTTTTGCTTGATTGGTAGATTGAGTTTGTGCCTTGCTTGATTGAATTGTAGTGACTTGAAGAGTGTGATTGTTGCAAGGACAAGGAGTGAACTTATACCCTCTACCAAAAAGGCAAGTGATATCATCATGAATATTCCATTCCTATATTTTATATATGCATTAGTGTTATTTTTCTAAGTATAGGACTTGCATGGAGTTTTGCTATGTATAAACTATGCTTTGGGAAAACCTACTAGGTGGAACCTTAGTGAAAATTACCTAAGTCAAGATTCCTATTACTATCATGCTTAGCCTAGCTACTAGAAAACAAGGGTGGTTTATATATTCACACTATGGAAAAATTTTCTAAGTCTGAGGACTTGTGTTTTATTTAACAAAACAACTAAGTTAATGAATCACCTGGTGGAAAGGAAGGAATGGTTTATGTTGAGTGGTTCACAAGGCCATGGACTTGGCTTGTGTATCTCACTTGTGGATGGCCACCCAGGAAACAAAGAGATTTGAGATGTCAAATGTTGAGAAGCTTCAAGTGCAACCACTTGGCAATATGGGCTCTGCCATGATCATATAGGTTGCAAGAACTTAGCCATATGGACAGTTGGTGGTAGTGTTTGATAGGATGGAACGCGTCCATGATGGTCTAAGGAAGAGCTTCTGAAAGATCTTGTCTTGGGAAACCAAGTCTTGTGGGAAAGTGCACCACCTCTGCAGAGTAAAATCTAAGTACTTAGCCATGTCCCAGTAAAGGACAATTTGAGCATCAAGACATGGAAGCAATCAAGAATCTCATCATTCCAATTTCTAAAATAAAACTTGTGGGTGAACAAGGGTTGTGTGAATTCCTCAATCTTTGATGGAGAGATGGCTTGGTACAAGGATCTCGAAATCTTAGATTGGGAAAAATGATTTTGCCAAGCACTTCAGTCTTTGATTGGTAGATGCCCTGAGTGGATCTTCAGTCTTTGATTGGTAGATGCCTTGGGAGAGTTTTTGCAATAATTGTTGCCAAGCAAATCTTCAGTCTTTGATTGGTAGATGCCCTGAGTGGATCTTCAGTCTTTGATTGGTAGATGCCTTGGGAAAGTTTTTGCCAAACAAAAACTTAGTGTTTTCAAAATGATAGGGAAAAATCTATTTTGAGCAATGCAAGCCTCAACTCCACTTAGCCAATTGCATATAGATGTTAGACTCCACTATACTACCAAAGTATCACTTGCCAATACAATTCAAATGTATTGACCCTTGTGGTCAGAACTTGTCATGTTGCAGGTTTGATTGATTTTAGTGAAGATTGATTGATTAGGATTACAAAGTCTACAACCAACATCTGCCTGTGGCACTTTGAAGATGAAGGACCCATGACTATAGTTATTCACATATGGACTCAATGACAATCCTTCAACTCTTCTAACCCGTTGTTTCTCAAGCAAAACGCAAGACTCGCAGCAAGTCTAGCAAGTTATTCCGTTGTTCATCAACTTGGGAACGTGAGGGTCACCTTCGTTCCGAACAACCGCCTCTCCTTGTGTTGTTTTCCTTTTCCTAGGAATCTCAGGGCGAGATTCTTGTTTAGTGGGGGAGAGTTGTAGCATCCCAATTGTCTAACAATTGCAATGCTACTAGCCTAGTCTATATATAATGGCTACTTCCTATATATAATTGTTGCATCATAATTATATCATGCCCATGTCACCATGCCACCTTGCATTTGAGCATCATATAAAACGCTCTATTTGGTTCTTGCCTCATATGCATTGGTTATTGTATTGTTTGTATTATCCTCCTGATATATTATAGTTGGTTTTTGATAATGTAATGTCCAAATTGAGTTGTGGGCATATCTCTCGAGTTCATTCCACCTACTAACATGCCACTCTAATTTTCCATTCGATATTGTCCTAATCCTACCACATATGCCATATGGGTTCTTTTGGCTGCTTGTATTTTACATCTCGCCCATATGTGAATTTGTGGATCCATACCACCATTTGTTGCCCATTTTTACTTTGTCTACATTCCACCACATATTGCACTTACGTGGTCCTTTTATTTTTCTTGTGTTTAATTCATACACATGGGACTATGAGAGGATCCGCATTTTATTCTTGCCATGTTCTATTCTAGCGCTTTTGCTAACTTCCTCTTGCGTCCTATTTTATCTTGATTCCTTGCGTATTCTTGGTCACGAGATATTCTTTACTCTCTTGCAATCTGGTTATGACCATGTGTCGTTCTTTCTGGGAACATCTTCTACTGGTTGTGGAGAAGGCCAATCTTTTTCCAGAAATCAAATTTTGTGCTCTTTCCCTAATTCCCTCTTTTCTTCATGCAATGTAGATCTGTAACCTGGATGATCCGCTTTTATGGCATACACATCCTACCATGTTTGTTTATATTCAATTCTGATCTAATCTAGATTCTTTTTTTAATCGAGGAAAAAGGTAGTACTTTGGTCTGTTTTTTAATTCAGCTAGCAGCAAGGCAAAGAAATAGATACATGTTCAGAGCAAATCAGCTCTAGGAAGAACAACCGAGCAGCCGTAGCAGCAGGGCCCGGGCATCGCCCAACAGCAGGAGAAGCCCAACCAAGGCCTTGTCTCTCTTGTTCCTCCGATCTCATCACACAAAGCCCATACCCCTTCCATAGAAGGAGACATTCCTGTCGTCTTCCTCACTCACGACCGAAGCATGACCCCTCTCTCCTTCACCTTTTTTTCCTCCACCACCTCTGATCCAACCACCCCTCCTCCTCCCTTTATCTCCACTTCCAGGCCCCAAGCAAAACCTAGGGCCTCTCCCCTCCTCACCACCCATCCGCTTCCCTTCGGTTCAATCGCTTTCTCGGTCTCCATTCCAGACTAAAGCATTCGCCGACCTCTCCTCGAGCATAGGGACGTATTCAGTCCCTATACCTCAATCTCCGGAAGACCTTGGTGAGGCCCTGTGCCCATTCGGGATTCCGCTTCCGTTTTTTCCTTGCACCATAGCTTGCGGCCTCTCGCTCCGAGGTCGCATTCCATGGCCAGCAGTGCAGTGCGTGTGTTAGTCATCACCGCACCTGCAGCCTCAGATCCTCGCTCCGCCTCTTCTTCCCGTGAAGTTTCCGAGCCCTTCAGATACCTCACCCTGCTTGCAGCATACACATGTATTCCAGGTGCATCCATCTTCCTGCAGATCAAACCGTGTCCAATTCGAAGTTCGAGCGCTTTGGAATCATCTTCCAAAGATGGACGAAACCACCGTCCGTAGCTTGTTGAAGCTCGTTGCTTTCGATTTTTTGGCTACAACCGTGAGATGACGATAACGCTAAAGCCAGACTTATATATCTTTAACAATCTCCGCACATTCAATTGGTACGCTTGCTCGATCCGGTCCGTGAGTTCCTTGCTCGAATCCCGATCGTGTTTAAATCCGCTTTTCTTACAATTATTTTATCTCGTGACATTGCAGCAGCCGGTCAAGTCTTAAGTTTTTTAAAAAAGAAATCTCATCGCCTGGTTTCATGCGCACTCTACCGAAAGTTGTTGGCTCGCTTTTACTGAGCATTTGATTCAGCTGCTTGGTTGGTTGGTCAATTCAACGCTCACTTGTGTCCCGTAAGACCCCGAGTACTTGATTCCTGTTCCAAGAATATTCGCGCTATCCACATCCGATGAACCCCCCTGAGCCAGAGCTTGATTCATTCCTATTTCTTGGGGCCACAAACTAGTTTGAGGTTTTATTTACTATCCTGTACTTATGCCATGCCCATCGCTTTATTTAAATTGTGCGAGGTAATCGCATTATCGTACTATTTAGGAAAGCGGAGTGTTTTCGCGGTATCGACAAGCCCAGTCACATTTTCGGGTTCCCAGTCATTTACAGCCATTGGCGCAAATCTTGAGTCCGTCTCGGAGTCGGTCAACTTCGTCGCGGGTAGCTTAATGGGGTGGCCCCCTGAAATATTTCTGAATCCTGTGATCGCTTTGTGGATCGCCTCGTTGGGTTTTGATTTGGTTTTTCCGAGGTTGATCGAGTGTGTGTTGTTATTTGTGCACCCTGCAGGTAAAACTTTCAAAGCCGTGTCCGCGGTTATGGACGACTTGGAGCACGCTCGATCATAGACAAGAATAACTAAAGTACCGCTTCTAATTTGACTAAGTACCTGACTAGTAAATAGTGCAACACTCATGGAATGGATAATAAAACTGCCAACGGATGGGGGGGTTGTTCATCCGCTTCCTCGTCGGTAAGCGAGGAGGAGGATGGATCTGTGGACATTACCATTATAACTGTTATTAATTCATGGACATCCGCTATCTCTGGTTAGGCGGATGGTTAGCAGTATCTCTAGAATTGTTAGGGTTTATCTTTTGCTGCAATTGCGCCACCCTGTTGTGTCCCCTTTAGAGGCATAAAGGCTTGCTGAGTACCCTAGGGTCTCACACAATAAATTGTTTGATTCAGATGAACAGTAAACTCGCAAGATGGATACCGGTGGAGGAGACGACGATGCGGCAACGATCATTCGGTGTAGAGATTTCGGGAACGGGGATCCGTGAGATCTGTGGGCGGGAAGTGTTTATTTATGGGGCATCTTATGCCGATTTTCTTCTTATCCGTACTCGGATCTTGTTTTCCGCTTCCGCTTGATACTCTGATGTTTGATGTATGAGGAGATATCCTAAACTATTATATCTATCTAGGATATTTGGATCTTGTCGTATGGCGTTGCTATATTTCCTTTCTTTTTAGATGGAATGGCTCGATGTAATCGTTGTATGGTGGCTTGCATACATACTCATTTGTGTATGTAGTTGATCCTTCATCACGATTATGCCGCCCGTTCTTGTCCCGATGTTTGGAAATGGTTAGGACGGCCGAAAGGTCTACCTGTGAGTGGCATTTGGGCCCCACCATACTATTTTAACCATTTCCGCTCATCCAGGCTTGTAACTAGGAGCGTAATTCACCGAGGTAGTTACACTCAAGATTTGAAGATTAAAGAAACACAACTTAGAAGGAGCCATCATCACCTTTGAAGTTTTGTGACCAAGACACAAGAATTCTTCAAGGATACAAAGATCTCATTCAAGAAGAACCAAGAAGAATGGGAAGATCACAAGTGAACCATATAGATGGACCACCATATTTAGTTTAGATCAAACCCACCAACTTATGTGGTGTAACAAAAATTATTTTTGTTGCCTAAGTATGTGCTTGAAACTTGTTGTTTGAGTGGAATGTTTGTTTGTGATTGCTTGCACATTGTTTGTGTGAATTGTGATGTGTGTGAATAGAATTGATTCCTTAGAACTCTTTTGCCTATTCTAATCCCAATTCAACCCAAACAGATGACTTCTCCAAGAGACTCCAACATCAAGGATGGTGACAACAGCAACAATCAAGAGGACAACATGAGAGAGCTCATAGCAACCCAAAACCAATTGAACCAACTAACAGCTCAGTTCATAGCCAGCAATAGTGATAAAGATCCAAAGATTGCAAAAGTTTTTGGAGGAACAATCCCAACTGATGCTTAAGGTGACTAATCAAATGATCAGCATGGAAGAAAACTATCCCAAAAGAGTGTATGACAACAAGGATGACAAGAATGTTATTCTAGATGGAGACCTAGCTTGCATTCTTTGTGGAGACAAGGACCATACTTCCAAGGAGCATGAAGACCAATGCCCCAATTGTGAAAAGGAACATCCAGTTGGACAATGTCCTACCTCTCAAGCTACTTGTTACCTATGTGAAGGAAACGACCATGTCCCTACCCAATGCCCCATCTATGCCATTGTTGAACAAAGGAAACAAGAAGGATCCAAGTATGCCAAAAATGTTGATGGCAAAGGAAAAGGACCACTCATACCTCCAAACAAGACAACCCAATTCAAAGGATCAAAGAAACCCAAGAAACCAAGACAGGACATGAGCCTTGTGCAATGTCATAAATGTAAGGAAATGGGACACTACCCCAGTGGATGCCCAGAGAACCCGAAGAATAAAGAGATCGGCCAAGTAGTGTGCAACAACTTCAAGGAACCAGGCCACTATGTAGCCACTTGTCCACAGGAACTACGCAAGGAACTTGAAGACATCCACTGTTTCAATTGCAAGAACCCAGGACACTATGCAAGCAATTGTCCAGAAAAGATGAAGAACAAGTTGAACAAGCCTATGGAGAAACTCAACCTTGGCCCATGAGTCAAGTGTGGAAATAAAGGCCACTATGCAGAAGTTTTCCAAGAAGAAGATTTCCAAGAATCCAAGCAAGCCAAGATGTAATTAGTTGGAAAATTTTAAGGGTGGTAGTACCCTAGATGCTTTTGAGCCAACTTGTAACCCCTAGCTTTCCCAAATCTCGGGACGAGATTTATTTTAAGGGTGGTAGCCTGTCACATCCCAAGATTTTCCAAATCTTGTAATGTGAAAAATAGTTAAACAAAATAAATTTTTGTTGAAAATCAGGGTGAAAAGAAACTTTTGTTTCTAAAAGGAGACTTAAAATCCCATCTTGAACAAACTCTGGTAGAAGTTTGAATTCAACAAAAATCCAAATCAAGGGAAATGCATTCCTCAATGAATGTATCAGGAAATTTGAACACTAGGAAAGTAAATCCAAAACCCTAGACCCTAATGGAATAAAAACCATTTCCAAAGTATCTCCAAATCTATGGATTTGATCCATACCAAATCTGATCAACAAATAATCCTAAAGGGATTTATAAGGATAAAAGGAAAATAAATTGTTTTGGAAACACTAATTTAGATCTTTTAATAAAAGACTTTGTTTTCAAATGAAAAGGTGAGCCAAATTAATTTTGGTTGAAACTTTTGTAATAAAATATTTTTGTTTTGATAAAATGAGTAAAGGTTTATTTAAATAAAATAATAAGGATTTAAATATCCAATTTTATTTAAGTAAAGGCTTTTCCCATTTTAAATGAACACCAAGTATTTTATTACTACTTTGAAATCTTTTATTAAAAGGTTTTGATTAAAATGAGTAAAGAATTATTTAAATAAAATAATAGTGATTTAAATATCCAATTTTATTTAAGTAAAGGCTTTCCCATTTTAATTAAACACCAAAACTTATTTATTTATTTAAATAAGTTTCCAAGTATTCTTTTATTTTTTCAAATAAAACCTTCTGGTTTGGTTTTGAAAATAATTGGATATCAAATGGAAATTTTATTAAATAAATCAAACACTATTAATAAATTAAAGATCCATTTTATTTAATTAATAAATGGATCCTAAATTAAATAAAATTATTATTTCATTTTGGATTTGGATTATGTTAATAAACAGAACCAAATTCAAAATACCAAGTTGAGTGTTTGTTTGAATTGTTTGAATGGTTTGATTGTTTGAAATATTGTTTGAATTGCAAAACAGAAAAATAGATTTAGAAAAAGGAAAATAAAGCAGACAGAAAAAAAATAGGAAAAGGCAGACCCATTTAATAGGCCCAAAGAAGAGCCACCTAGCCCACCCGCTCACTTCCCGAAGAAATCTTTTCTCACCCAGCTTACCCACTCAACATGCATAAACGGTACCCACTCCTCCTCTCTCACTCACCGCTGACAACAGACCCCACCTCCTCTTATTCCTCACCCGAACCGTTTTTCCCCACTCAGGAACTTACCCGCAAAGCCACTGACTGGTGGACCTCCTCCTCACGCTTTTTCCCACCGACGATCGGTCCCACTTCTAGCCATCGTCTTCACCGCGACTGCTCTTCCTCGACAAATACGCTCTCAGAATAACCGCTGCTCAATTCGTCTTAATTCCGTGCCTTTACCTCGCCTTGATCACGCAGATGGAAACGCCCGTGTCTCCTCTATAATTTCCCCCTGACACCCCGCGCTGGCACGCCTTAGACCGCCCCCAATTCCTCCCCGAGCACCCTCTGCTCCGACGAGCTGTCACAGCAATTCCGGCCAAGACTCGCCGCCCCTCTCCTCCCCGAACAAGCTCACAGCTACCCCACTCCCAGACGCACCTCCCATCACTTTTAGTTCAACCTGGCGCCTCGAGCAACGCCTCTGAACGAAGCTCAACAGCGTCGCCGTCTGCCTCCGACGAAGTTTTTCCTGGTAAGAGCTGACCACCCCGAGCCCTCTCGTTCACGCTCACAGCCCCGCCATGATCTCCTACGTCTAACCCTGCCCTCGGTCTGTCTTCTCGTGACCTGTAGCGATGTCTCCGACCACGACTGAGACCACCGCGTTTACTGCAAACTCCGGCGACCTTCCCAGGTAAACTCCGTTCACCCCCGTAGCTCCTGTTAATGCTCCCATCTTTCCCAGATCAATACGCGCCTTACCACATCCTTGTTTTGCTTCGGCACGAATCGCAGCCTCGCCTTTGACCGTGGACAGAGCCGTCCGACGCCGCCATTTAACTCCGCGAGCAATTACACTCGACCCGGCGCCTCGCCCGACTAACACCTCCCGGGCATCGCCAGACCCCGAGCCCGGTGAGCAACCCTCTTTCTCCTCACCTCAGAGTCGCCTTCCGTTGCCGATCGACCGCCCGCCGCCGGTAGCTATCGCAGCTTCTTGTCAATGCGATGACAATGCTCGATCTCGATCCACTGGTTAGGATAGATACACTTAGTCGCGAAGATGTATGACCTCTGGAACGCACGATTTAACTAAGATCCAACGCTCCACAGCCATGATCCTGCCGAACCGGAATCGACCAATGATATCACTCCGAGTGTCGCCTATTAGGTTTAAAAACAGTTTTGAAAATGTAAACTTTTGCAAACTTCAAACCCTTGTAATTTTGGATCCACACGCCCAAAATTACAAATTTTATGTCGTTGGAATCAGCAAGTCAAGCCCTAACCAACCCTGCCCTTAGTTTAGCAAATAGTATTTGTTAGATTGGTTGATTATGCAGAAACATTTGTGTGCTTGCTAAGACTAGAAAAATTGTTTAAAAAATGTTTTTAAGGTTAAAACCTTTGCAAATTGGTTTGTTGTGACCTTACTGACCCTAGAGACCAACCCATGTCTTGGAAAATGATTTTTGTAAAGGTTAGAATGGATTAATTAGTTTAGTCCATTTCTAGCCAAACAAAACTATTGTTTTGTTTATGAAAATGTTTTTGTAGAAGAAAACTTTAGAGAAAATGTTTTGGACCAAACCTACTGACCCAAACACCAAGCTTTGCAATATCAACTCATTTGGTGAACCCTATAGGTTAAGGCCTTAGGAAAAATATTTCTTCACCACATAAATTGACCAAATAGGAGCCTTGTTTGAAAATGGTTTTGAAGTAAAACCTCTTTGCAAATGACTTTGCCATTTTGGTAAATGACCAATTTGGAACTTACAAAGTTAGAAGCCTAGTGGAGACCACCTTTACAACTAGAACCATCTTTTGCATGCTTGCATGCAATACTTTGACTTTGTCATTTTGTGTAATTGTTTTGCTTGATTGGTAGATTGAGTTTGTGCCTTGCTTGATTGAATTGTAGTGACTTGAAGAGTGTGATTGTTGCAAGGACAAGGAGTGAACTTATACCCTCTACCAAAAAGGCAAGTGATATCATCATGAATATTCCATTCCTATATTTTATATATGCATTAGTGTTATTTTTCTAAGTATAGGACTTGCATGGAGTTTTGCTATGTATAAACTATGCTTTGGGAAAACCTACTAGGTGGAACCTTAGTGAAAATTACCTAAGTCAAGATTCCTATTACTATCATGCTTAGCCTAGCTACTAGAAAACAAGGGTGGTTTATATATTCACACTATGGAAAAATATTCTAAGTCTGAGGACTTGTGTTTTATTTAACAAAACAACTAAGTTAATGAATCACCTGGGTGGAAAGGAAGGAATGGTTTATGTTGAGTGGTTCACAAGGCCATGGACTTGGCTTGTGTATCTCACTTGTGGATGGCCACCCAGGAAACAAAGAGATTTGAGATGTCAAATGTTGAGAAGCTTCAAGTGCAACCACTTGGCAATATGGGCTCTGCCATGATCATATAGGTTGCAAGAACTTAGCCATATGGACAGTTGGTGGTAGTGTTTGATAGGATGGAACGCGTCCATGATGGTCTAAGGAAGAGCTTCTGAAAGATCTTGTCTTGGGAAACCAAGTCTTGTGGGAAAAGTGCACCACCTCAGAGTGTAAAATCTAAGTACTTAGCCATGTCCCTGGTAAAGGACAATTTGAGCATCAAGACATGGAAGCAATCAAGAATCTCATCATTCCAATTTCTAAAATAAAACTTGTGGGTGAACAAGGGTTGTGTGAATTCCTCAATCTTTGATGGAGAGATGGCTTGGTACAAGGATCTCGAAATCTTAGATTGGGAAAAATGATTTTGCCAAGCACTTCAGTCTTTGATTGGTAGATGCCCTGAGTGGATCTTTAGTCTTTGATTGGTAGATGCCTTGGGAAAGTTTTTGCAATAATTGTTGCCAAGCAAATCTTCAGTCTTTGATTGGTAGATGCCCTGAGTGGATCTTCAGTCTTTGATTGGTAGATGCCTTGGGAAAGTTTTTGCCAAACAAAAACTTAGTGTTTTCAAAATGATAGGGAAAAATCTATTTTGAGCAATGCAAGCCTCAACTCCACTTAGCCAATTGCATATAGATGTTAGACTCCACTATACTACCAAAGTATCACTTGCCAATACAATTCAAATGTATTGACCCTTGTGGCTGTAACTTGTCATGTTGCAGGTTTGATTGATTTTAGTGAAGATTGATTGATTAGGATTACAAAGTCTACAACCAACATCTGCCTGTGGCACTTTGAAGATGAAGGACCCATGACTATAGTTATTCACATATGGACTCACGACAATCCTTCAACTCTTCTAACCCGTTGTTTCTCAAGCAAAACGCAAGACTCGCAGCAAGTCTAGCAAGTTATTCCGTTGTTCATCAACTTGGGAACGTGAGGGTCACCTTCGTTCCGAACAACCGCCTCTCCTTGTGTTGTTTTCCTTTTCCTAGGAATCTCGGGGCGAGATTCTTGTTTAGTGGGGGAGAGTTGTAGCATCCCAATTGTCTAACAATTGCAATGCTACTAGCCTATTCTATATATAATGGCTACTTCCTATATATAATTGTTGCATCATAATTATATCATGCCCATGTCACCATGCCACCTTGCATTTGAGCATCATATAAAACGCTCTATTTGGTTCTTGCCTCATATGCATTGGTTATTGTATTGTTTGTATTATCCTCCTGATATATTATAGTTGGTTTTTGATAATGTAATGTCCAAATTGAGTTGTGGGCATATCTCTCGAGTTCATTCCACCTACTAACATGCCACTCTAATTTTCCATTCGATATTGTCCTAATCCTACCACATATGCCATATGGGTTCTTTTGGCTGCTTGTATTTTACATCTCGCCCATATGTGAATTTGTGGATCCATACCACCATTTGTTGCCCATTTTTACTTTGTCTACATTCCACCACATATTGCACTTACGTGGTCCTTTTATTTTTCTTGTGTTTAATTCATACACATGGGACTATGAGAGGATCCGCATTTTATTCTTGCCATGTTCTATTCTAGCGCTTTTGCTAACTTCCTCTTGCCTCCTATTTTAATCTTGATTCCTTGCGTATTCTTGGTCACGAGATATTCTTTACTCTCTTACAATCTGGTTATGACCATGTGTCGTTCTTTCTGGGAACATCTTCATCGTTGTGGAGAAGGCCAATCTTTTTCGTAAATCAAATTTTGTGCTCTTTCCCTAATTCCCTCTTTTCTTCATGCAATGTAGATCTGTGCTAACCTGGATGATCCGTTCTTTATGGCATACACATCCTACCATGTTTGTTTATATTCAATTCTGATCTAATCTAGATTCTTTTTTTTAATCGAGGAAAAAGGTAGTACTTTGGTCCTGTTTTAATCTTCAGCTAGCAGTGCAGCAGCAGACTACATGTTCAGAGCAAATCAGCTCTAGGAAGAACAACCGAGCAACAGAGTGCAGGGCCCGGGCATCGCCCAACAGCAGGAGAAGCCCAACCAAGGCCTTGTCTCTCTTGTTCCTCCGATCTCATCCCACAAAGCCCATACCCCTTCCATAGCAGGAGACATTCCTGTCGTCTTCCTCACTCACGCATCAAGCATGACCCTCTCTCCTTCACCTTTTTTTCCTCCACCACCTCTGATCCAACCACCCCTCCTCCTCCCTTTATCTCCACTTCCAGGCCCCAAGCAAAACCTAGGGCCTCTCCTCCTATCAGCCGCCGCCACCCATCCGTTTCCAATCGCCTTCTCGGTCTCCATGTATGACTAAAGCATTCATCGACGACCTCTCCGCCGCCCCGCCGCCATGAGCCGCCTCGAGACACACTGATGGCATTCATCGACGACCTTTCCACAAAAAACATCGATCAACCAATGGCATTGCATGTGTGTTATTGTCATAAACCACATATGGATCCACCAATGTCATTGTACATGTGGATCAACAAATGTGATTGCATATGTGTTCTTTCCACAAACCAAATATGGATCCACCAATGTCATTGCATGTGTGTTCTTTTCACAAACCACATATGTATCCACTAGAGTCATTGCATGTGTGTTCTTTTCACAAACCACACATGGATCCACCAAAGTCATTGCATGTGTATTCTTTCCACAAACCACATGGATCAACCAATGTTAGTACATGTGTGTTCTTTCCATAAACCACATGGATCAACCAGAGTCATTGCATGTGTGTTCTTTCCACAAACCACATGGATCAACCAATGGTATTGCATGTGTGTTATTGTCACAAACCATATATGGATCAACCAATGTCATTGCATGTGTGTGCATGTCACAGACCACACATGGATCCAGCAATGTCATTGCATGTGTGTTCTTTCCATGAACCACATATGGATCCACCAATGTCATTGCATGTGTGTTCTTTCCACAAACCACATATGGATCCACCAGATTCATTGCATGTGTATTCTTTCCACAAACCACATATGGATCAACAAATGTCATTGCATGTGTGAACTTTCCACAAACCAAATATGGATCCACCAATGTCATTGCATGTGTGTTCTTTTCACAAACCACATATGGATCCACTAGAGTCACTGCATGTGTGTTCTTTCCACAAACCACATATGGATCCACTAGAGTCATTGCATGTCTGTTTTTTCCACAATCCACATGGATCAACCAGAGTCATTGCATGTGTGTTCTTTCCACAAACCACACATGGATCCAGCAGAGTAATTGCATGTGTGTTGTTTTCACAAACCACATATGGATCCACCAATGTCAATGCATGTGTGTTCTTTCCACTAACCACACATGGATGCACTAGAGTCATTGCATGTTTGTTCTTTTCCACAAACCACATAGATGAACCAATGGCATTGCATGTGTGTTATTGTCACAAACCACATACGGATCAACCAATGACATTGCATGTATGTTCTTGTAATGAACCACACATGGATCCACCAATGCCATTGCATGTGTGTTCTTTCCACAAACCACATATTTATCCACCAGAGTAATTGCATGTGTGTTCTTTTCACAAACCACATATGGATCAACAAATGTCATATCATGTGTGTTCTTTCCACAAACCAAATATGGATCCACCAATGTCATTGCATGTGTGTTATTTTCACAAACCACATATGGATCCACTAGAGTCATTGCATGTGTTTTTTTTTCACAAACCACACATGGATCCACCAGAGTCATTGCATGTGTGTTCTTTCCACAAACCACATGGAATAACCAATGTCATTACATGTGTGTTCTTTCCACAAACAACATTGATCAACCAATGGCATTGCATGTGTGTTATTGTCATAAACCACATATGGATCAACCAATGTCATTGCATGTGTGTTCATGTCACAAACCACACATGGATCGACCAATGTCATTGCATGTGTGTTCTTTCCATAAAGCACATATGGATCCACCAATGTCATTGCATGTGTGATCTTTCCACAAACCACATATGGATCCACCAGATTCATTGCATGTGTGTTCTTTTCCACAAAACACATATGGATCCACTAGAGTCATTGCATGTGTGTTCTTTCCACAAACCACATATGGATCAACAAATATCATTGCATGTGTGTTCTTTCCACAAACCAAATATGGATCCACCAATGTCATTGCATGAGTGTTCTTTTCACAAACAGCATATGGATCCACTAGAGTCATTGCATGTGTGTTATTTCCACAAACCACATATGGATCCACTAGAGTCATTGCATGTGTGTTTTTTCCACAAACCACATATGGATCCACTAGAGTCATTGCATGTCTGTTTTTTCCACAAACCACATGGATTAACTAGAGTTATTGCATGCGTGTTCTTTCCACAAACCACACATGGATCCACCAGAGTAATTGCATGTGTGTTCATGTCACAAACCACACATGGATCCACCAATGCCATTGCATGTGTGTTATTTCCATGAACCACATATGGATCCACCAATGTCATTGCATGTGTGTTCTTTCCACGAACCACATATGGATCCACTAGAGTCATTGTATGTGTGTTCTTTTCACAAACCACATATGGATCCACTAGAGTCATTGTATGTGTGTTCTTTCCACAAACCACATATGGATCCACTAGAGTCATTCCATGTGTGTTCTTTTCATAAACCATATATGGACCAACCAATGTCATTGCATGTGTTTTCTTTCCACAAACCAAATATGGATCCACCAATATAATTGCACGTGTGTTCTTTTCTCAAACCACATATGGATCCACTAGAGTCATTGCATGTGTGTTCTTTCCACAAACCACATATGGATCCACTAGAGTCATTGCATGTGTGTTTTTTCCACAAACCAAATATGGATCCACTAGCGTCATTGCATGTCTGTTTTTTCCACAAACCACATGGATCAACCAGAGTCATTGCATGTGTGTTCTTTTCACAAACCACACATGGCTCCACCAGAGTAATTGCATGTGTGTTCATGTCACAAACCACACAAGGATCCACCAATGTCATTGCATTCTTTCCATGAACCACATATGGATCCACCAGAGTCATTGCATGTGTGTTCTTTCCACAAACCACATATGGATCCACTAGAGTCATTGTATGTGTGTTCTTTTCACAAACCACATATGGATCCACTAGAGTAATTGCATGTGTATTCTTTCCACAAACCACACATGGATCCACAAGAGTCATTGCATGTGTGTTCTTTCCACAAACCACATGGATCAACCAATGTCATTACATGTGTGTTCTTTCCATAAACCACATGGATCAACCAGAGTCATTGCATGTGTGTTCTTTCCACAAACCACATGGATCAACCAATGGCATTGCATGTGTGTTATTGTCACAAACCACATATCGATCAACCAATGTCATTGCATATGTGTGCATGTCACAAACCACACATGGATCCACCAATGTCATTGCATGTGTGTACTTTCCATGAACCACATATGGATCCACCAATGTCATTGCATGTGTGTTCTTTCCACAAACCACATATGGATCCACCAGAGTCATTGGATATGTGTTCTTTTCCACAAACCACATATGGATCCACTAGAGTCATTGCATGTGTGTTCTTTCCACAAACCACATATGGATCCACCAGAGTCATTTCATGTGTGATCTTTCCACAAACCAAATATGGATCCACCAATGCCATTGGATGTGTGTTCTTTTCACAAACCACATATGGATCCACTAGAGTCATTGCATGTGTGTTCTTTTCACAAACCACACACGGATCCACTAGAGTCATTGCATGTGTGCTCTTTCCACAAACCACATGGATCAACCAATGTCATTACATGTGTGTTATTTTGACAAACAACATGGATCAACCAATGGAATTATTGTCATAAAAAACATATGGATCAACCAATGACATTGCATGTGTGTTCATGTCAAAAACCACACATGGATCCACCAATGTCATTGCATGTGTGTTATTTCCACAAACCACATATGGATCCACCAGAGTCATTGCATGTGTGTTCTTTCCACAAACCACATATGGATCCACCAATGTCAATGCATGTGTGTTCTTTACACTATCCACACATGGATCCACTAGAGTCATTGCATGTGTGTTCTTTCCATGAACCACATAGATCAACCAATGGCTTTATGTGTGTTGTTGTCACAAACCACATATGGACCAACCAATGACATTTCATGTGTGTTCTTGTAATGAACCACACATGGATCCACCAATGCCATTGCATGTGTGTTCTTTCCACAAACCACATATGTATCCACCAGAGTAATTGCATGTGTGTTCTTTTTAAAAACCACATATGGATCAACAAATGTCATATCATGTGTGTTCTTTCCACAAACCAAATATGGATCCACCAATGTCATTGCATCTGTGTTATTTTCACAAACCACATATGGATCCACTAGAGTCATCGCATGTGTGTTCTTTTCACAAACCACACATGGATCCACCAGAGTCATTGCATCTGTGTTCTTTCCACAAACCACATGGAACAACCAATGTCATTACATGTGTGTTCTTTCCACAAACAACATTGATCAACCAATGGCATTGCATGTTTGTTATTGTCATAAACCACATATGGATCAACCAATGTCATTGCATGTGTGTTCATGTCACAAACCACACATGGATCCACCAATGTCATTGCATGTGTGTTCTTTCCATGAACCACATATGGATCCACCAATGTCATTGCATGTGTGTTCTTTTCACAAACCACATATGGACCCACCAATGCCATTGCATGTGTGTTCTTATACTAAAACCAACACTAGAGTCATTGCATGTGTGTTTTTTCCATAAACCAAATATGGATCCACTAGCCTCATTGCATGTCTGTTTTTTCCACAAACCACATGGATCAACCAGAGTCATTGCATGTGTGTTCTTTCCACAAACCACACATGGCTCCACCAGAGTAATTGCATGTGTGTTCATGTCACAAACCACACAAGGATCCACCAATGTCATTGCATTCTTTCCATGAACCACATATGGATCCACCAATGTCATTGCATGTGTGTTCTTTCCACAAACCACATATGGATCCACTAGAGTCATTGTATGTGTGTTCTTTTCACAAACCACATATGGATTCACTAGAGTAATTGCATGTGTATTCTTTCCACAAACCACACGTGGATCCACAAGAGTCATTGCATGTGTGTTATTTCCACAAACCACATGGATCAACCAATGTCATTACATGTGTGTTCTTTCCATAAACCACATGGATCAACCAGAGTCATTGCATGTGTGTTCTTTCCACAACCCACATGGATCAACCAATGGCATTGCATGTGTGTTATTGTCACAACCCACATATCAATCAACCAATGTCATTGCATGTGTGTGCATGTCACAAACCACACATGGATCCACCAATGTCATTGCATGTGTGTACTTTCCATGAACCACATATGGATCCACCAATGTCATTGCATGTGTGTTCTTTCCACAAACCACATATGGATCCACCAGAGTCATTGGATATGTGTTCTTTTCCACAAACCACATATGGATCCACTAGAGTCATTGCATGTGTGTTCTTTCCACAAACCACATATGGATCCACCAGAGTCATTGCATGTGTGATCTTTCCACAAACCAAATATGGATCCACCAATGCCATTGGATGTGTGTTCTTTTCACAAACCACATATGGATCCACTAGAGTCATTGCATGTGTGTTCTTTTCACAAACCACACACGGATCCACTAGAGTCATTGCATGTGTGTTCTTTCCACAAACCACATGGATCCAATGTCATTACATGTGTGTTCTTTCCATAAACCACATGGATCAACCAGAGTCATTGCATGTGTGTTCTTTCCACAAACCACATGGATCAACCAATGGCATTGCATGTGTGTTATTTTCACAAACCACATATCGATCAACCAATGTCATTGCATATGTGTGCATGTCACAAACCACACATGGATCCACCAATGTCATTGCATGTGTGTACTTTCCATGAACCACATATGGATCCACCAATGTCATTGCATGTGTGTTCTTTCCACAAACCACATATGGATCCACCAGAGTCATTGGATATGTGTTCTTTTCCACAAACCACATATGGATCCACTAGAGTCATTGCATGTGTGTTCTTTCCACAAACCACATATGGATCCACCAGAGTCATTGCATGTGTGATCTTTCCACAAACCAAATATGGATCCACCAATGCCATTGGATGTGTGTTCTTTTCACAAACCACATATGGATCCACTAGAGTCATTGCATGTGTGTTCTTTTCACAAACCACACACGGATCCACTAGAGTCATTGCATGTGTGCTCTTTCCACAAACCACATGGATCAACCAATGTCATTACATGTGTGTTATTTTGACAAACAACATGGATCAACCAATGGAATTATTGTCATAAAAAACATATGGATCAACCAATGACATTGCATGTGTGTTCATGTCAAAAACCACATGGATCCACCAATGTCATTGCATGTGTGTTATTTGCACAAACCACATATGGATCCACCAGAGTCATTGCATGTGTGTTCTTTCCACAAACCACATATGGATCCACCAATGTCAATGCATGTGTGTTCTTTACACTATCCACACATGGATCCACTAGAGTCATTGCATGTGTTTTTTTTCCATAGAACCACATAGATCAACCAATGGCTTTGCGTGTGTGTTGTTGTCACAAACCACATATGGATCAACCAATGACATTTCATGTATGTTCTTGTAATGAACCACACATGGATCCACCAATGCCATTGCATGTGTGTTCTTTCCACAAACCACATATGTATCCACCAGAGTAATTGCATGTGTGTTCTTTTCAAAACCACATATGGATCAACAAATGTCATATCATGTGTGTTCTTTCCACAAACCAAATATGGATCCACCAATGTCATTGCATCTGTGTTATTTTCACAAACCACATATGGATCCACTAGAGTCATTGCATGTGTGTTCTTTTCACAAACCACACATGGATCCACCAGAGTCATTGCATCTGTGTTCTTTCCACAAACCACATGGAACAACCAATGTCATTACATGTGTGTTCTTTCCACAAACAACATTGATCAACCAATGGCATTGCATGTGTGTTATTGTCATAAACCACATATGGATCAACCAATGTCATTGCATGTGTGTTCATGTCACAAACCACACATGGATCCACCAATGTCATTGCATGTGTGTTCTTTCCATGAACCACATATGGATCCACCAATGTCATTGCATGTGTGTTCTTTTCACAAACCACATATGGACCCACCAATGCCATTGCATGTGTGTTCTTATACTAAAACCAACACTAGAGTCATTGCATGTGTGTTTATTCCATAAACCAAATATGGATCCACTAGCGTCATTGCATGTCTGTTTTTTCCACAAACCACATGGATCAACCAGAGTCATTGCATGTGTGTTCTTTCCACAAACCACACATGGCTCCACCAGTAATTGCATGTGTGTTCATGTCACAAACCACACAAGGATCCACCAATGTCATTGCATTCTTTCCATGAACCACATATGGATCCACCAATGTCATTGCATGTGTGTTCTTTCCACAAACCACATATGGATCCACTAGAGTCATTGTATGTGTGTTCTTTTCACAAACCACATATGGATCCACTAGAGTAATTGCATGTGTATTCTTTCCACAAACCACACGTGGATCCACAAGAGTCATTGCATGTGTGTTATTTCCACAAACCACATGGATCAACCAATGTCATTACATGTGTGTTCTTTCCATAAACCACATGGATCAACCAGAGTCATTGCATGTGTGTTCTTTCCACAAACCACATGGATCAACCAATGGCATTGCATGTGTGTTATTGTCACAACCCACATATCAATCAACCAATGTCATTGCATGTGTGTGCATGTCACAAACCACACATGGATCCACCAATGTCATTGCATGTGTGTACTTTCCATGAACCACATATGGATCCACCAATGTCATTGCATGTGTGTTCTTTCCACAAACCACATATGGATCCACCAGAGTCATTGGATATGTGTTCTTTTCCACAAACCACATATGGATCCACTAGAGTCATTGCATGTGTGTTCTTTCCACAAACCACATATGGATCCACCAGAGTCATTGCATGTGTGATCTTTCCACAAACCAAATATGGATCCACCAATGCCATTGGATGTGTGTTCTTTTCACAAACCACATATGGATCCACTAGAGTCATTGCATGTGTGTTCTTTTCACAAACCACACACGGATCCACTAGAGTCATTGCATGTGTGTTCTTTCCACAAACCACATGGATCAACCAATGTCATTACATGTGTGTTCTTTCCATAAACAACATGGATCAACCAGAGTCATTGCATGTGTGTTCTTTCCACAAACCACATGGATCAACCAATGGCATTGCATGTGTGTTATTTTCACAAACCACATATCGATCAACCAATGTCATTGCATATGTGTGCATGTCACAAACCACACATGGATCCACCAATGTCATTGCATGTGTGTACTTTCCATGAACCACATATGGATCCACCAATGTCATTGCATGTGTGTTCTTTCCACAAACCACATATGGATCCACCAGAGTCATTGGATATGTGTTCTTTCCACAAACCACATATGGATCCACTAGAGTCATTGCATGTGTGTTCTTTCCACAAACCACATATGGATCCACCAGAGTCATTGCATGTGTGATCTTTCCACAAACCAAATATGGATCCACCAATGCCATTGGATGTGTTCTTTTCACAAACCACATATGGATCCACTAGAGTCATTGCATGTGTGTTCTTTTCACAAACCACACACGGATCCACTAGAGTCATTGCATGTGCTCTTTCCACAAACCACATGGATCAACCAATGTCATTACATGTGTTATTTTGACAAACAACATGGATCAACCAATGGAATTATTGTCATAAAAAACATATGGATCAACCAATGACATTGCATGTGTGTTCATGTCAAAAACCACACATGGATCCACCAATGTCATTGCATGTGTGTTATTTGCACAAACCACATATGGATCCACCAGAGTCATTGCATGTGTGTTCTTTCCACAAACCACATATGGATCCACCAATGTCAATGCATGTGTGTTCTTTACACTATCCACACATGGATCCACTAGAGTCATTGCATGTGTTTTTTTTCCATAGAACCACATAGATCAACCAATGGATTTGCGTGTGTGTTGTTGTCACAAACCACATATGGATCAACCAATGACATTTCATGTATGTTCTTGTAATGAACCACACATGGATCCACCAATGCCATTGCATGTGTGTTCTTTCCACAAACCACATATGTATCCACCAGAGTAATTGCATGTGTGTTCTTTTCAAAAACCACATATGGATCAACAAATGTCATATCATGTGTGTTCTTTCCACAAACCAAATATGGATCCACCAATGTCATTGCATCTGTGTTATTTTCACAAACCACATATGGATCCACTAGAGTCATTGCATGTGTGTTCTTTTCACAAACCACACATGGATCCACCAGAGTCATTGCATCTGTGTTCTTTCCACAAACCACATGGAACAACCAATGTCATTACATGTGTGTTCTTTCCACAAACAACATTGATCAACCAATGGCATTGCATGTGTGTTATTGTCATAAACCACATATGGATCAACCAATGTCATTGCATGTGTGTTCATGTCACAAACCACACATGGATCCACCAATGTCATTGCATGTGTGTTCTTTCCATGAACCACATATGGATCCACCAATGTCATTGCATGTGTGTTCTTTTCACAAACCACATATGGACCCACCAATGCCATTGCATGTGTGTTCTTATACTAAAACCAACACTAGAGTCATTGCATGTGTGTTTATTCCATAAACCAAATATGGATCCACTAGCCTCATTGCATGTCTGTTTTTTCCACAAACCACATGGATCAACCAGAGTCATTGCATGTGTGTTCTTTCCACAAACCACACATGGCTCCACCAGAGTAATTGCATGTGTGTTCATGTCACAAACCACACAAGGATCCACCAATGTCATTGCATTCTTTCCATGAACCACATATGGATCCACCAATGTCATTGCATGTGTGTTCTTTCCACAAACCACATATGGATCCACTAGAGTCATTGTATGTGTGTTCTTTTCACAAACCACATATGGATCCACTAGAGTAATTGCATGTGTATTCTTTCCACAAACCACACGTGGATCCACAAGAGTCATTGCATGTGTGTTATTTCCACAAACCACATGGATCAACCAATGTCATTACATGTGTGTTCTTTCCATAAACCACATGGATCAACCAGAGTCATTGCATGTGTGTTCTTTCCACAAACCACATGGATCAACCAATGGCATTGCATGTGTGTTATTGTCACAACCCACATATCAATCAACCAATGTCATTGCATGTGTGTGCATGTCACAAACCACACATGGATCCACCAATGTCATTGCATGTGTGTACTTTCCATGAACCACATATGGATCCACCAATGTCATTGCATGTGTGTTCTTTCCACAAACCACATATGGATCCACCAGAGTCATTGGATATGTGTTCTTTTCCACAAACCACATATGGATCCACTAGAGTCATTGCATGTGTGTTCTTTCCACAAACCACATATGGATCCACCAGAGTCATTGCATGTGTGATCTTTCCACAAACCAAATATGGATCCACCAATGCCATTGGATGTGTGTTCTTTTCACAAACCACATATGGATCCACTAGAGTCATTGCATGTGTGTTCTTTTCACAAACCACACACGGATCCACTAGAGTCATTGCATGTGTGTTCTTTCTACAAACCACATGGATCAACCAATGTCATTACATGTGTGTTATTTTGACAAACAACATGGATCAACCAATGGAATTATTATCATAAACAACATATGGATCAACCAATGACATTGCATGTGTGTTCATGTCAAAAACCACACATGGATCCACCAATGTCATTGCATGTGTGTTCTTTCCACAAACCACATATGGATCCACCAGAGTCATTGCATGTGTGTTCTTTCCACAAACCACATATGGATCCACCAATGTCAATGCATGTGTGTTCTTTACACTATCCACACATGGATACACTAGAGTCATTGCATGTGTGTTCTTTTCCATAGAACCACATAGATCAACCAATGGCATTGCGTGTGTGTTATTGTCACAAACCACATATGGATCAACCAATGACATTTCATGTATGTTCTTGTAATGAACCACACATGGATCCACCAATGCCATTGCATGTGTGTTCTTTCCACCAACCACATATGTATCCACCAGAGTAATTGCATGTGTGTTCTTTTCAAAAACCACATATGGATCAACAAATGTCATATCATGTGTGTTCTTTCCACAAACCAAATATGGATCAACCAATGTCATTGCATGTGTGTTATTTTCACAAACCACATATGGATCCACTAGAGTCATTGCATGTGTGTTTTTTTTCACAAACCACACATGGATCCACCTGAGTCATTGCATGTGTGTTCTTTCCACAAACCACATGGAACAACCAATTTCATTACATGTGTGTTCTTTCCACAAACAACATTGATCAACCAATGGCATTGCATGTGTGTTATTGTCATAAACCACATATGGATCAACCAATGTCATTGCATGTGTGTTCATGTCACAAACCACACATGGATCCACCAATGTCATTGCATGTGTGTTCTTTCCATGAAGCACATATGGATCCACCAATGTCATTGCATGTGTGATCTTTCCACAAACCACATATGGATCCACCAGATTCATTGCATGTGTGTTCTTTTCCACAAACCACATATGGATCCACTAGAGTCATTGCATGTGTGTTCTTTCCACAAACCACATATGGATCAACAAATATCATTGCATGTGTGTTCTTTCCACAAACCAAATATGGATCCACCAATGTCATTGCATGAGTGTTCTTTTCACAAACAACATATGGATCCACTAGAGTCATTGCATGTGTGTTATTTCCACAAACAACATATGGATCCACTAGAGTCATTGCATGTGTGTTTTTTCCACAAACCACATATGGATCCACTAGAGTCATTGCATGTTTGTTTTTTCCACAAACCACATGGATCAACTAGAGTCATTGCATGTGTGTTCTTTCCACAAACCACACATGGATCCACCAGAGTAATTGCATGTGTGTTCATGTCACAAACCACACATGGATCCACCAATGTCATTGCATGTGTGTTCTGTCCATGAACCACATATGGATCCACCAATGTCATTGCATGTGTGTTCTTTCCACGAACCACACATGGATCCACTAGAGTCATTGTATGTGTGTTCTTTTCACAAACCACATATGGATCCACTAGAGTCATTGCATGTCTGTTTTTTCCACAAACCATATGGATCAACCAGAGTCATTGCATGTGTGTTCTTTCCACAAACCACACATCGATCCACCAAAGCAATTGCATGTATGTTCATGTCACAAACCACACATGGATCCACCAATGTCATTGCATGTGTGTTCTTTCCATGAACCACATATGGATCCACCAATGTCATTGCATGTGTGTTCTTTCCACAAACCAAATATGGATCCACCAATGTCATTGGATGTGTGTTCTTTTCCACAAACAACATATGGATCCACTAGAGTCATTGCATGTGTGTTCTTTCCACAAACCACATATGGATCGACCAGAGACATTGCATGTGTGATCTTTCCACAAACCAAATATGGATCCACCAATGTCATTGGATGTGTGTTCTTTTCACAAACCACATATGGATCCACTAGAGTCATTGCATGTGTTTTGTTTTCACAAACCACACACGGATCCACTAGAGTCATTGCATGTGTGTTCTTTCCACAAACCACATGGATCAACCAATGTCATTATGTGTGTTATTTTGACAAACAACATGGATCAACCAATGGCATTATTCTCATAAACCACATATGGATCAACCAATGACATTGCATGTGTGTTCATGTCAAAAACCACACATGGATCCACCAATGTCATTGCATGTGTGTTCTTTCCACAAACCACATATGGATCCACCAGAGTCATTCCATGTGTGTTCTTTCCACAAACCACATATGGATCCACCAATGTCAATGCATGTGTGTTCTTTCCACTATCCACACATCGATCCACTAGAGTCATTGCATGTGTGTTCTTTTCCACAGAACCACATAGATCAACCAATGGCATTGCGTGTGTGTTATTGTCACAAGCAACATATGGATCAACCAATGACATTACATGTATGTTCTTGTAATGAACCACACATGGATCCACCAATGCCATTGCATGTGTGTTCTGTCCACAAACCACATATGTATCCACCAGAGTAATTGCATGTGTGTTCTTTTCACAAACCACATATGGATCAACAAATGGCATAGCACGTGTGTTCTTTCCACAAACCAAATATGGATCCACCAATGTCATTGCATGTGTGTTCTTTTCACAATCTACATATGGATCCACTAGAGTCATTGCATGTGTGTTCTTTCCACAAACCACATATGGATCCACTAGAGTCATTGCATGTGTGTTCTTTTCACAAACCATACTTCGATCAACCAATATCATTGCATGTGTGTTCTTTTCCACAAACCACATATGGATCCACTAGAGTAATTGCATGTTTGTTATTTTTAGAAACCACATATGGATCAACAAATGCCATTGCATGTGTGTTCTTTTCACAAACCACATGGATCCACCAATGTCATTGCATGTGTGTTCTTTCCACAAACCACATGGATCAACCAGAGTCATTGCATGTGTGTTCCTTCCACAAACCATACATGGATCCACCAGAGTAATTGCATGTGTGTTCATTTCACCAACCACACATGGATCCACCAATGTCATTGCATGTGTGTTCTTTCCATGAACCACATATGGATCCACCAATGTCATTGCATGTGTGTTCTTTCCACAAACCACATATGGATCCACTAGAGTCATTGCATGTGTGTTCTTTTGACAAACCATAAATGGATCCACTAGAGTCATTGCATGTGTGTTCTTTCCACAAACCACATATGGATCAACAAATGTCATTGCATATGTGTTCTTTCGACAAACTAAATATGGATCCACCAATGACATTGCATGTGTGTTCTTTTCACAAAGCACATATGGATCCACTAGAGTCATTGCATGTGTGTTCTTTTCACAAACCACATATGGATCCACTAGAGTCATTGCATGTGTGTTCTTTTCACAAATCACATATGGATCCACCAGAGTCATTGCATGTGTGTTCTTTCCACAAACCAAATATGGATCCACCAATGTCATTACATGTCTGTTATTTTTACAAACCACATATGGATCCACTAGAGTCATTGCATCTGAGTTATTTTCACAAACCACACATGGATCCACCAGAGTCATTGCATGTGTGTTCTTTCCACAAACCACATGGATCAACCAATGTCATTACATGCGTGTTCTTTCCACAAAAAACATCGATCAACCAATGGCATTGCGTGTGTGTTATTGTCATAAACTACATATGGATCAACCAATGTAATTGCATGTGTGTTCTTTCCACAAACCACATATGGGTCAACAAATGTGATTGCATGTGTGTTCTTTCCACAAACCAAATATGGATCCACCAATGTCACTGCATGTGTGTTCTTTTCACAAACCACATATGGATCCACTAGAGTCATTGCATGTGTGTTCTTTTCACAAACCACACATGGATCCACCAGACTCATTGCATGTGTGTTCTTTCCACAAACCACATGGATCAACCAATGTCAGTACATGTGTGTTCTTTCCATAAACCACATGGATCAACCAGTGTCACTACATGTGTGTTCTTTCCACAAACCACATGGATCAACCAATGGCATTGCATGTGTGTTATTGTCACAAACCACATATGGATCAACCAATGTCATTGCATGTGTGCATGTCACAAACCACACATGGATCCACCAATGTCATTGCATGTGTGTTCTTCCCATGAACCACATATGGATCCACCCATGTCATTGCATGTGTGTTCTTTCCACAAACCACTTATAGATCCACCAGATTCATTGCATGTGTGTTCTTTTCCACAAACCACATATGGATCCACTAGAGTCATTGCATGTGTATTGTTTCCACAAACCACATATGGATCAACAAATGTCATTGCATGTGTGTTCTTTCCAACAACCAAATATGGATTCACCAATGTCATTGCATGTGTGTTCTTTTCACAAACCACATATGGATCCACTAGAGTCATTGCATGTGTGTTCTTTTGACAAACCATATATGGAGCCACTAGAGTCATTGCATGTGTGTTCTTTCCACAAACCACATATGGATCAACAAATGTCATTGCCTATGTGTTCTTTTGACAAACTAAATATGGATCCACCAATGACATTGCATGTGTGTTCTTTTCACAAACCACATATGGATCCACTAGAGTCATTGCATGTGTTCTTTTCCACAAACCACATATGGATCCACTAGAGTCATTGCATGTGTGTTCTTTTCACAAATCACATATGGATCCACCAGAGTCATTACATGTGTGTTCTTTCCACCAACCAAATATCGAACCACCAATGTCATTACATATGCATTATTTTTACAAACCACATATGGATCCACTAGAGTCATTGCATATATGCGTTATTTTCACAAACCACACATGGATCCACCAGAGTCATTACATGTGTGTTCTTTCCACAAACCACATGGATCAACCAATGTCATTACATGCGTGTTCTTTCCACAAAAAACATCGATCAACCAATGGCATTGCGTGTGTGTTATTGTCATAAACTACATATGGATCAACCAATGTAATTGCATGTGTGTTCTTTCCACAAACCACATATGGGTCAACAAATGTGATTGCATGTGTGTTCTTTCCACAAACCAAATATGGATCCACCAAAGTCAATCCATGTGTGTTCAATAAACAAACAACATATGGATCCACTAGAGTCATTGCATGTGTGTTCTTTTCACAAACCACATGGATCCACCAGACTCATTGCATGTGTGTTCTTTCCACAAACCACATGGATCAACCAATGTCAGTACATGTGTGTTCTTTCCATAAACCACATGGATCAACCAGAGTCACTACATGTGTGTTCTTTCCACAAACCACATGGATCAACCAATGGCATTGCATGTGTGTTATTGTCACAAACCACATATGGATCAACCAATGTCATTGCATGTGTGTGCATGTCACAAACCACACATGGATCCACCAATGTCATTGCATGTGTGTTCTTCCCATGAACCACATATGGATCCACCCATGTCATTGCATGTGTGTTCTTTCCACAAACCACTTATAGATCCACCAGATTCATTGCATGTGTGTTCTTTTCCACAAACCACATATGGATCCACTAGAGTCATTGCATGTGTATTGTTTCCACAAACCACATATGGATCAACAAATGTCATTGCATGTGTGTTCTTTCCAACAACCAAATATGGATTCACCAATGTCATTGCATGTGTGTTCTTTTCACAAACCACATATGGATCCACTAGAGTCATTGCATGTGTGTTCTTTTGACAAACCATATATGGAGCCACTAGAGTCATTGCATGTGTGTTCTTTCCACAAACCACATATGGATCAACAAATGTCATTGCCTATGTGTTCTTTTGACAAACTAAATATGGATCCACCAATGACATTGCATGTGTGTTCTTTTCACAAAGCACATATGGATCCACTATAGTCATTGCATGTGTGTTCTTTTCACAAAGCACATATGGATCCACTAGAGTCATTGCATATGTGTTATTTTCACAAACCACACATGGATCCACCAGAGTCATTGCATGTGTGCTCTTTCCACAAACCACATGGATCAACCAATGTCATTACATGCGTGTTCTTTCCACAAAAAACATCGATCAACCAATGGCATTGCGTGTGTGTTATTGTCATAAACTACATATGGATCAACCAATATAATTGCATGTGTGTTCTTTCCACAAACCACATATGGGTCAACAAATGTGATTGCATGTGTGTTCTTTCCACAAACCAAATATGGATCCACCAATGTCATTGCATGTGTGTTCTTTTCACAAACCACATATGGATCCACTAGAGTCATTGCATGTGTGTTCTTTTCACAAACCACACATGGATCCACCAGACTCATTGCATGTGTGTTCTTTCCACAAACCACATGGATCAACCAATGTCAGTACATGTGTGTTCTTTCCATAAACCACATGGATCAACTAGAGTCATTACATGTGTGTTCTTTCCACAAACCACATGGATCAACCAATGGCATTGCATGTGTGTTATTGTCACAAACCACATATGGATCAACCAATGTCATTGCATGTGTGTGCATGTCACAAACCACACATGGATCCACCAATGTCATTGCATGTGTGTTCTTTCCATGAACCACATATGGATCCACCCATGTCATTGCATGTGTGTTCTTTCCACAAACCACTTATAGATCCACCAGATTCATTGCATGTGTGTTCTTTTCCACAAACCACATATGGATCCACTAGAGTCATTGCATGTGTATTGTTTCCACAAACCACATATGGATCAACAAATGTCATTGCATGTGTGTTCTTTCCAACAACCAAATATGGATTCACCAATGTCATTGCATGTGTGTTCTTTTCACAAACCACATATGGATCCACTAGAGTCATTGCATGTGTGTTCTTTCCACAAACCACATATGGATCCACCAGAGTCATTGCATGTGTGTTTTTTCCACAAACCACATATGGATCCACTAGAGTCATTGCATGTGTATTTTTTCCACAAACCACATGGATCAACCAGAGTCATTGCATGTGTGTTATTTCCACAAACCACACATGGATCCACCAGAGTAATTACATGTGTGTTCATGTCACAAACCACACATGGATCCACCAATGTCATTGCATGTGTGTTCTTTCCATGAACCACATATGGATCCACCAATGTCATTGCATGTGTGTTCTTTCCACAAACCAAATATGGATCCACCAATGTCATTGGATGTGTGTTCTTTTCCACAAACAACATATGGATCCACTAGAGTCATTGCATGTGTGTTCTTTCCACAAACCACATATGGATCCACCAGAGTCATTGCATGTGTGATCTTTCCACAAACCAAATATGGATCCACCAATGTCATTGGATGTGTGTTCTTTTCACAAACCACATATAGATCCACTAGAGTCATTGCATTTGTGTTCTTTTCACAAACCACACACAGATCCACTAGAGTCATTGCATGTGTGTTCTTTCCACAAACCACATGGATCAACCAATGTCATTATATGTGTGTTATTTTGACAAACAACATGGATCAACCAATGACATTATTGTCATAAACCACATATGGATCAACCAATGACATTGCATGTGTGTTCATGTCAAAAACCACACATGGATCCACCAATGTCATTGCATGTGTGTTCTTTCCACAAACCACATATGGATCCACCAGAGTCATTGCATGTGTGTTCTTTCCACAAACCACATATGGATCCACCAATGTCAATGCATGTGTGTTCTTTACACTATCCACACATGGACCCACTAGAGTCATTGCATGTGTGTTCTTTTCCATAGAACCACATAGATCAACCAATGGCATTGCGTGTGTGTTATTGTCACAAACCACATATGGATCAACCAATGACATTTCATGTATGTTCTTGTAATGAACCACACATGGATCCACCAACGCCATTGCATGTGTGTTCTTTCCACAAACCACATATGTATCCACCAGAGTAATTGCATGTGTGTTCTTTTCACAAACCACATATGGATCAACAAATGTCATATCATGTGTGTTCTTTCCACAAACCAAATATGGATCCACCAATGTCATTGCATGTGTGTTATTTTCGCAAACCACATATGGATCCACTAGAGTCATTGCATGTGTGTTCTTTTCACAAACCACACATGGATCCACCAGAGTCATTGCATGTGTGTTCTTTCCACAAACCACATGGAACAACCAATGTCATTACATGTGTGTTCTTTCCACAAACAACATTGATCAACCAATGGCATTGCATGTGTGTTATTGTCATAAACCACATATGGATCAACCAATGTCATTGCATGTGTGTTCATGTCATAAACCACACATGGATCCACCAATGTCATTGCATGTGTGTTCTTTCCATGAAGCACATATGGATCCACCAATGTCATTGCATGTGTGATCTTCCACAAACCACATATGGATCCACCAGATTCATTGCATGTGTGTTCTTTTCCACAAACCACATATGGATCCACTAGAGTCATTGCATGTGTGTTCTTTCCACAAACCACATATGGATCAACAAATATCATTGCATGTGTGTTCTATCCACAAACCAAATATGGATCCACCAATGTCATTGCATGAGTGTTCTTTTCACAAACAACATATGGATCCACTAGAGTCATTGCATGTGTGTTATTTCCACAAACAACATATGGATCCACTAGAGTCATTGCATGTGTGTTTTTTCCACAAACCACATATGGATCCACTAGAGTCATTGCATGTCTGTTTTTTCCACAAACCACGTGGATCAACTAGAGTCATTGCATGTGTGTTCTTTCCACAAACCACACATGGATCCATCAGAGTAATTGCATGTGTGTTCATGTCACAAACCACACATGGATCCACCAATGTCATTGCATGTGTGTTCTGTCCATGAACCACATATGGATCCACCAATGGCATTGCATGTGTGTTCTTTCCACGAACCACATATGGATCCACTAGAGTCATTGTATGTGTGTTCTTTTCACAAACCACATATGGATCCACTAGAGTCATTGCATGTCTGTTTTTTCCACAAACCATATGGATCAACCAGAGTCATTGCATGTGTGTTCTTTCCACAAACCACACATCGATCCACCAAAGTAATTGCATGTATGTTCATGTCACAAACCACACATAGATCCACCAATGTCATTGCATGTGTGTTCTTTCCATGAACCACATATGGATCCACCAATGTCATTGCATGTGTGTTCTTTCCACAAACCAAAAATGGATCCACCAATGTCATTGGATGTGTGTTCTTTTCCACAAACAACATATGGATCCACTAGAGTCATTGCATGTGTGTTCTTTCCACAAACCACATATGGATCGACCAGAGTCATTGCATGTGTGATCTTTCCACAAACCAAATATGGATCCACCAATGTCATTGGATGTGTGTTCTTTTCACAAACCACATATGGATCCACTAGAGTCATTGCATGTGTGTTGTTTTCACAAACCACACACGGATCCACTAGAGTCATTGCATGTGTGTTCTTTCCACAAACCACATGGATCAACCAATGTCATTATATGTGTGTTATTTTGACAAACAACATGGATCAACCAATGACATTATTGTCATAAACCACATATGGATCAACCAATGACATTGCATGTGTGTTCATGTCAAAAACCACACATGGATCCACCAATGTCATTGCATGTGTGTTCTTTCCACAAACCACATATGGATCCACCAGAGTCATTGCATGTGTGTTCTTTCCACAAACCACATATGGATCCACCAATGTCAATGCATGTGTGTTTACACTATCCACACATGGATCCACTAGAGTCATTGCATGTGTGTTCTTTCCATAGAACCACATAGATCAACCAATGGCATTATGTGTGTGTTATTGTCACAAACCACATAGGGATCAACCAATGACATTTCATGTATGTTCTTGTAATGAACCACACATGGATCCACCAACGCCATTGCATGTGTGTTCTTTCCACAAACCACATACGTATCCACCAGAGTAATTACATGTGTGTTCTTTTCACAAACCACATATGGATCAACAAATGTCATATCATGTGTGTTCTTTCCACAAACCAAATATGGATCCACCAATGTCATTGCATGTGTGTTATTTTCACAAACCACATATGGATCCACTAGAGTCATTGCATGTGTGTTCTTTTCACAAACCACACATGGATCCACCAGAGTCATTGCATCTGTGTTCTTTCCACAAACCACATGGAACAACCAATGTCATTACATGTGTGTTCTTTCCACAAACAACATTGATCAACCAATGGCATTGCATGTGTGTTATTGTCATAAACCACATATGGATCAACCAATGTCATTGCATGTGTGTTCATGTCATAAACCACACATGGATCCACCAATGTCATTGCATGTGTGTTCTTTCCATGAAGCACATATGGATCCACCAATGTCATTGCATGTGTGATCTTTCCACAAACCACATATGGATCCACCAGATTCATTGCATGTGTGTTCTTTTCCACAAACCACATATGGATCCACTAGAGTCATTGCATGTGTGTTCTTTCCACAAACCACATATGGATCAACAAATATCATTGCATGTGTGTTCTTTCCACAAACCAAATATAGATCCACCAATGTCATTGCATGAGTGTTCTTTTCACAAACAACATATGGATCCACTAGAGTCATTGCATGTGTGTTATTTCCACAAACAACATATGGATCCACTAGAGTCATTGCATGTGTGTTTTTTCCACAAACCACATATGGATCCACTAGAGTCATTGCATGTCTGTTTTTTCCACAAACCACGTGGATCAACTAGAGTCATTGCATGTGTGTTCTTTCCACAAACCACACAAGGATCCATCAGAGTAATTACATGTGTGTTCATGTCACAAACCACACATGGATCCACCAATGTCATTGCATGTGTTCTGTCCATGAACCACATATGGATCCACCAATGGCATTGCATGTGTGTTCTTTCCATCAACCACATATGGATCCACTAGAGTCATTGTATGTGTTCTTTTCACAAACCACATATGGATCCACTAGAGTCATTGCATGTCTGTTTTTTCCACAAACCATATGGATCAACCAGAGTCATTGCATGTGTGTTCTTTCCACAAACCACACATCGATCCACCAAAATAATTGCATGTATGTTCATGTCACAAACCACACATAGATCCACCAATGTCATTGCATGTGTGTTCTTTCCATGAACCACATATGGATCCACCAATGTCATTGCATGTGTGTTCTTTCCACAAACCAAATATGGATCCACCAATGTCATTGGATGTGTGTTCTTTTCCACAAACAACGTATGGATCCACTAGAGTCATTGCATGTGTGTTCTTTCCACAAACCACATATGGATCGACCAGAGTCATTGCATGTGTGATCTTTCCACAAACCAAATATGGATCCACCAATGTCATTGGATGTGTGTTCTTTTCACAAACCACATATGGATCCACTAGAGTCATTGCATGTGTGTTGTTTTCACAAACCACACACGGATCCACTAGAGTCATTGCATGTGTGTTCTTTCCACAAACCACATGGATCAACCAATGTCATTATATGTGTGTTATTTTGACCAACAACATGGATCAACCAATGGCATTATTGTCATAAACCACATATGGATCAACCAATGACATTGCATGTGTGTTCATGTCAAAACCACATGGATCCACCAATGTCATTGCATGTGTGTTCTTTCCACAAACCACATATGGATCCACCAGAGTCATTGCATGTGTGTTCTTTCCACAAACCACATATGGATCCACCAATGTCAATGCATGTGTGTTCTTTCCACTATCCACACATCGATCCACTAGAGTCATTGCATGTGTGTTCTTTTCCACAGAACCACATAGATCAACCAATGGCATTGCATGTGTGTCACACAAACAACATATGGATCAACCAATGACATTGCATGTATGTTCTTGTAATGAACCACACATGGATCCACCAATGCCATTGCATGTGTGTTCTGTCCACAAACCACATATGTATCCACCAGAGTAATTGCATGTGTGTTCTTTCACAAACCACATATGGATCAACAAATGGCATAGCACGTGTGTTCTTTCCACAAACCAAATATGGATCCACCAATGTCATTGCATGTGTGTTCTTTTCACAAACCACATATGGATCCACTAGAGTCATTGCATGTGTGTTCTTTCCACAAACCACATATGCATTCACTAGAGTCATTGCATGTGTGTTCTTTTCATAAACCATACTTCGATCAACCAATATCATTTCATGTGTGTTCTTTTCCACAAACCACATATGAATCCACTAGAGTAATTGCATGTTTGTTATTTTTAGAAACCACATATGGATCAACAAATACCATCGCATGTGTGTTCTTTTCACAAACCACATGGATCCACCAATGTCATTGCATGTTTGTTCTTTCCACAAACCACATGGATCAACCAGAGTCATTGCATGTGTGTTCCTTCCACAAACCATACATGGATCCACCAGAGTAATTGCATGTGTGTTCATGTCACCAACCACACATGGATCCACCAATGTCATTGCATGTGTGTTCTTTCCATGAACCACATATGGATCCACCAATGTCATTGCATGTGTGTTCTTTCCACAAACCACATATGGATCCACTAGAGTCATTGCATGTGTGTTCTTTTGACAAACCATATATGGATCCACTAGAGTCATTGCATGTGTGTTCTTTCCACAAACCACATATGGATCAAAAAATGTCACTGCATATGTGTTCTTTCGACAAACTAAATATGGATCCACCAATTACATTGCATGTGTGTTCTTTTCACAAAGCACATATGGATCCACTAGAGTCATTGCATGTGTGTTCTTTTCACAAACCACATATGGATCCACTAGAGTCATTGCATGTGTGTTCTTTTAACAAACCACATATGGATCCACTAGAGTCATTGCATGTGTGTTCTTTCCACAAACCAAATATGGATCCACCAATGTCATTACATGTCTGTTATTTTTACAAACGACATATGGATCCACTAGAGTCATTGCATATGTGTTATTTTCACAAACCACACATGGATCCACCAGAGTCATTGCATGTGTGTTCTTTCCACAAACCACATGGATCAACCAATGTCATTACATCGTGTTCTTTCCACAAAAAACATCGATCAACCAATGGCATTTCGTGTGTGTTATTGTCATAAACTACATATGGATCATCCATTGTGATTTCATGTGTGTTCTTTCCACAAACCACATATGGGTCAAAAAATATGATTGCATGTGTGTTCTTTACACAAACCAAATATGGATCCACCAATGTCATTGCATGTGTGTTCTTTTCACAAACCACATATGGATCCACTAGAGTCATTGCATGTGTGTTCTTTTCACAAACCACAAATGGATCCACAAGAGTCATTGCATGTGTGTTCTGTCCACCAACCACATGGATCAACCAATGTCATTACATGTGTTCTGTCCATAAACCACATGGATCAACCAGTCATTGTATGTGTGTTCTTTCCACAAACCACATGGATCAACCAATGGCATTGTAAGTGTGTTATTGTCACAAACCACATATGGATCAACCAATGTCATTGCATGTGTGTGCATGTCACAAACCACACATGGATCCACCAATGTCATTGCATGTGCGTTCTTTCCATGAACCACATATGGATCCACCAATGTCATTGCATGTGTGTTCTTTCCACAAACCACATATGGATCCACCAGATTTATTGCATGTGTGTTATTTTTCCACAAACCACATATGGATCCACTAGAGTCATTTTATGTGTGTTCTTTCCACAAACCACATATGGATCATCAAATATCATTGCATGTGTGTTCTTTCCACAAACCAAATATGGATCCGCCAATATAATTGCATGTGTGTTCTTTTCTCAAACCACATATGGATCCACTGAGTCATTGCATGTGTTCTTTCCACAAACCACATATGGATCCACTAGAGTCATTGCATGTGTGTTTTTTCCATAAACCAAATATGGATCCACTAGAGTCATTGCATGTCTGTTTTTCCACAAACCACATGGATCAACCAGAGTCATTGCATGTGTGTTCTTTCAAATAACCACACATCGATCCACCATAGTAATTGCATGTGCTCATGTCACAAACCACATGGATCCACTCAATGTCATTGCATGTGTGTTCTTTCCATGAACCACATATGGATCCACCAATGTCATTGCATGTGTGTTCTTTCCACAAACCACATATGGATCCACTAGAGTCATTGTATTTGTGTTCTTTTCACAAACCACATATGGATCCACTAGAGTCATTGCATGTCTGTTTTTCCACAAACCATATGGATCAACCAGAGTCATTGCATGTGTGTTCTTTCCACAAACCACACATGGATCCACGAGTAATTGCATGTGTGTTCATGTCACAAACCACACATGGATCCACCAATGTCATTGCATGTGTGTTCTTTCAATGAACCACATATGGATCCACCAATGTCATTGTATGTGTGTTCTTTCCACAAACCACATATAGATCCACTAGAGTCATTGCATGTGTGTTCTTTTCCACAAACCACATATGGATCCACTAGAGTCATTGCATGTGTCTTCTTTCCACAAACCACATATGGATCCACCAGTCATTGCATGTGTGATCTTTCCACAAACCAAATATGGATCCACCAATGTCATTGCATGTGTGTTCTTTTCACAAACCACATATGGATCCACTATAGTCATTGCATGTGTGTTCTTTCACAAACCACACATGGATCCACTAGAGTCATTGCATGCGTGTTCTTTCCACAAACCACATTGATCAACCAATGTCATTACATGTGTGTTATTTTGACAAACAACATGGATCAACCAATGGCATTGCATGTGTGTTATTGTCATAAACCACATATGGATCAAGCAATGTCATTGCATGTGTGTTCATGTTACAAACCACACATGGATCCACCAATGTCATTGCATGTGTGTTCTTTCCATGAACCATATGGATCCACCAATGTCATTGCATGTGTGTTCTTTCCACAAACCACATATGTATCCACCAGAGTTATTGCATGTGTGTTCTTTCCACAAACCACATATGGATACACCAATGTCAATGCATGTGTGTTCTTTCCACTAACCACACATTGATCCACTAGAGTCATTGCATGTGTCTTCTTTTCCACAAACCACATAAATGAACCAATGGCATTGCGTGTGTGTTATTGTCACAAACCACATATGGATCAACCAATGACATTGCATGTATGTTCTTGTCATGAACCACACATGGATCCACCAATGCCATTGCATGTGTGTTCTTTCCACAGACCACATATGTATCCACCAGAGTAATTGCATGTGTGTTCTTTTCACAAACCACATATGGATCAACAAATGCCATAGCATGTGTGTTCTTTCCACAAACCAAACATGGATCCACCAATGTCATTGCATGTGTGTTATTTTCACAAACCACATATGGATCCACTAGAGTCATTGCATGTGTGTTCTTTTCACAAACCACACATGGATCCACCAGAGTCATTGCATGTGTGTTCTTTCCAAAAACCACATGGATTAACCAATGTCATTACGTGTGTGTTCTTTCCAAAAACAACATCGGTGAACCAATGGCATTGCATGTGTGTTATTGTCATAAACCACATATGGATCAACCAATGTCATTGCATGTGTGTTGATGTCACAAACCACACATGGATCCACCAATGTCATTGCATGTGTGGTCTTTGCATGAAGCACATATGGATCCACCAATGTAATTGCATGTGTGATCTTTCCACAAACCACATATGGATCCACCAGATTCATTCCATGTGTGTTCTTTTCCACAAACCACATATGGATCCACTAGAGTCATTGCATGTGTGTTCTTTCCACAAACCACATATGGATCAACAAATATGATTGTATGTGTGTTCTTTCCACAAACCAAATATGGATCCACCAATGTCATTGCATGTGTGTTCTTTTCACAAACCACATATGGATCCACTAGAGTCATTGCATGTGTGTTCTTTTCACAAACCACAAATGGATCCACAAGAGTCATTGCATGTGTGTTCTTTCCACAAACCACATGGATCAACCAATGTCATTACATGTGTGTTCTGTCCATAAACCACATGGATCAACCAGAGTCATTGTATGTGTGTTCTTTCCACAGACCACATGGATCAACCAATGGCATTGTAAGTGTGTTATTGTCACAAACCACATATGGATCAACTAATGTCATTGCATGTGTGCATGTCACAAACCACACATGGATCCACCAATGTAATTGCATGTGTGTTCTTTCCATGAACCACATATGGATCCACCAATGTCATTGCATGTGTGTTCTTTCCACAAACCACATATGGATCCACCAGATTTATTGCATGTGTGTTCTTTTCCACAAACCACATATGGATCCACTAGAGTCATTTCATGTGTGTTCTTTCCACAAACCACATATGGATCATCAAATGTCATTGCATGTGTCTTCTTTCCACAAACCAAATATGGATCCGCCAATATAATTGCATGTGTGTTCTTTTCTCAAACCACATATGGATCCACTAGAGTCATTGCATGTGTTATTTCCACAAACCACATATGGATCCACTAGAGTCATTGCATGTGTGTTTTTCCACAAACCAAATATGGATCCACTAGCGTCATTGCATGTCCTGCTTTTTCCACAAACCACATGGATCAACCAGAGTCATCATGTGTGTTCTTTCCACAAACCACACATGGCTCCACCAGAGTAATTGCATGTGTGTTCATGTCACAAACCACAAGGATCCACCAATGTCATTGCATTCTTTCCATGAACCACATATGGATCCACCAATGTCATTGCATGTGTGTTCTTCCACAAACCACATATGGATCCACTAGAGTCATTGTATGTGTGTTCTTTCACAAACCACATATGGATCCACTAGAGTATTGCATGTGTATTCTTTCCACAAACCACATGGATCCACAAGAGTCATTGCATGTGTTCTTTCCACAAACCACATGGATCAACCAATGTCATTACATGTCTGTTTTTTCCATAAACCATATGGATCAACCAGAGTCATTGCATGTGTGTTCTTTCCACAAACCACATGGATCAACCAATGGCATTGCATGTGTTATTGTCACAAACCATACATCGATCAACCAATGTCATTGCATGTGTGTGCATGTCAAAACCACATGGATCCACCAATGTCATTGCATGTGTGTACTTTCCAAGAACCACATATGGATCCACCAATATCATTGCATGTGTGTTCTTTCCACAAACCACATATGGATCCACCAGAGTCATTGGATATGTGTTCTTTTCCACAAACCAAATATGGATCCACTAGAGTCATTGCATGTGTGTTATTTCCACAAACCACATATGGATCCACCAGAGTCATTGCATGTGTGATCTTTCCACAAACCAAATATGGATCCACCAATGTCATTGGATGTGTGTTCTTTTCACAAACCACATATGGATCCACTAGAGTCATTGTATGTGTGTTCTTTTCACAAACCACACTAATCCACTCAGAGTCATCAGATGTATGTGTTCTTTCCACAAACCACTTGGATCAACCAATGTCATTACATGTGTGTTATTTTGACAAACAACATGGATCAACCAATGGAATTATTGTCATAAACAACATATGGATCAACCAATGACATTGCATGTGTGTTCATGTCAAAAACCACACATGGATCCACCAATGTCATTGCATGTGTGTTCTTTCCACAAACCACATAAGGATCCACCAGAGTCATTGCACGTGTTCTTTCCACAAACCACATATGGATCCACCAATGTCAATGCATGTGTGTTCTTTCCACTATCCACACATGGATCCACTAGAGTCATTGCATGTGTGTTCTTTTCCACAAAACCACATAGATCAAGCAATGGCATTGTGTGTTTTATTGTCACCAACAACATATGGATCAACCAATGACATTGCATGTATGTTCTTTTCATGAACCACACATGGTTCCACCAATGCCATTGCATGTGTGTTCTTTCCACAAACCACATAATGTGATTCACCAGAGTAATTGCATGTGTGTTCTTTCCACAAACCACACATGGATCCACCAGAGAATTGCATGTGTTCATGTCACAAACCACACATGGATCCACCAATGTCATTGCATGTGTGTTCTTTCAATGAACCATATGGATCCACCAATGTCATTGCATGTGTGTTCTTTCCACAAACCACATATAGGATCCACTAGAGTCATTGCATGTGTGTTCTTTTCACAAACCATATGGATCCACTAGAGTCATGCATGTGTCTTCTTTCACAAACCACATATGATCCACCAGAGTCATTGCATGTGATCTTTCCACAAACCAAATATGGATCCACCAATGTCATTGCATGTGTGTTCTTTTCACAAACCACATATGGATCCACTAGAGTCATTGCATGTGTGTTCTTTTCACAAACCACACATGGATCCACTAGAGTCATTGCATGCGTGTTCTTTCCACAAACCACATTGATCAACCAATGTCATTACATGTGTTATTTTGACAAACAACATGGATCAACCAATGTCATTGCATGTGTGTTATTGTCATAAACCACATATGGATCAAGCAATGTCATTGCATGTGTGTTCATGTTACAAACCACACATGGATCCACCAATGTCATTGCATGTGTGTTCTTTCCATGAACCACATATGGATCCACCAATGTCATTGCATGTGTGTTCTTTCCACAAACCACATATGGATCCACCAGATTGTACATGTGTGTTCTTTCCACAAACCACATATGGATACACCAATGTCAATGCATGTGTGTTCTTTCCACTTACCACACATGGATCCACTAGAGTCATTGCATGTGTCTTCTTTTCCACAAACCACATAAATGAACCAATGGCATTGCGTGTGTGTTATTGTCACAAACCACATATGGATCAACCAATGTCATTGCATGTGTGTGCATGTCACAAACCACACATGGATCCACCAATGTAATTGCATGTGTGTTCTTTCCATGAACCACATATGGATCCACCAATGTCATTGCATGTGTGTTCTTTGCACAAACCACATATGGATCCACCAGATTTATTGCATGTGTTCTTTTCACAAACCACATATGGATCCACTATAGTCATTTCATGTGTGTTCTTTCCACAAACCACATATGGATCATCAAATGTCATTGCATGTCTTCTTTCCACAAACCAAATATGGATCCGCCAATATAATTGCATGTGTTCTTTTCTCAAACCATATGGATCCACTAGAGTCATTGCATTTGTGTTATTTCCACAAACCACATATGGATCCACTAGAGTCATTGCATGTGTGTTTTTCCACAAACCAAATATGGATCCACTAGCGTCATTGCATGTCCTGCTTTTTCCACAAACCACTTGGATCAACTGTAGAAGTCATTGTATGTGTGTTCTTTCCATTAAACCACACATGGCTCCACCAGAGTAATTGTGTGTTCATGTCACAAACCACACAAGGATCCACCAATGTTGCATTCTTTCCATGAACCACATATGGATCCACCAATGTCATTGCATGTGTGTTCTTTCCACAAACCACATATGGATCCACTAGAGTCATTGTATGTGTGTTCTTTTCACAAACCACATATGGATCCATCAGAGTAATCGTATGTGTATTCTTTCCACAAACCACACATGGATCCACAAGAGTCATTGCATGTGTGTTCTTTCCACAAAGCACATGGATCAACCAATGTCATTACATGTGTGTTCTTTCCATAAACCATGGATCAACCAGAGGTCATTGCATGTGTGTTCTTTTCCACAAACCACATGGATCAACCAATGGCATTGCATGTGTGTTATCATTACAAACCACATATCGATCAACCAATGTCATTGCATGTGTGTGCATGTCACAAACCACATGGATCCACCAATGTCATTGCATGTGTACTTTCCATGAACCACATATGGATCCACCAATATCATTGCATGTGTGTTCTTTACACAAACCACATATGGATCCACCAGAGTCATGGATATGTGTTCTTTTTCCACAAACCACATATGGATCCACTAGAGTCATTGCGTGTGTGTTCTTTCCACAAACCACATATGGATCCACCAGAGTCATTGCATGTGATCTTTCCTAAACCAAATATGGATCCACCAATATCATTGGATGTGTGTTCTTTTCACAAACCACATATGGATCCACTAGAGTCATTGCATGTGTGTTCTTTTCACAAACCAATACCTAATCCACTAGAGTCATTGCATGTGTGTTCTTTCCACAAACCACATGGATCAACCAATGTCATTACATGTGTGTTATTTTGACAAACAACATGGATCAACCAATGGAATTATTGTCATAAACAACATATGGATCAACCAATGACATTGCATGTGTGTTCATGTCAAAAACCACACATGGATCCACCAATGTCATTGCATGTGTGTTCTTTCCACAAACCACAAGGATCCACCGTGAGTCATTGCATGTGTGTTCTTTCCACAAACCACATATGGATCCACCAATGTCAATGCATGTGTGTTCTTTCCACTATCCACACATGGATCCACTAGAGTCATTGTACGTGTGTTCTTTTCCACAAAACCACATAGATCAAGCAATGGCATTGTGTGTTTTATTGTCACCAACAACATATGGATCAACCAATGACATTGCATGTATGTTCTTTTCATGAACCACACATGGTTCCACCAATGCCATTGCATGTGTGTTCTTTAAACAAACCACATACGTATCCACCAGAGTAATTGCATGTGTGTTCTTTTCACAAACCACACATGGATCCACCAGAGTAATTGCATGTGTTCATGTCACAAACCACACATGGATCCACCAATGTCATTGCATGTGTTCTTTCAATGAACCATATGGATCCACCAATGTCATTGCATGTGTGTTCTTTCCACAAACCACATATGGATCCACTAGAGTCATTGCATGAGTGTTCTTTACCAAAAACCACATAAGGAACCACTAGAGTCATTGCATGTCTTCTTTCCACAAACCACATATGGATCCACCAGAGTCATTGCATGTGTGATCTTTCCACAAACCAAATATGGATCCACCAATGTCATTGCATGTGTGTTCTTTCACAAACCACATATGGATCCACTAGAGTCATTGCATGTGTGTTCTTTCCACAAACCACACATGGATCCACTAGAGTCATTGCATGCGTGTTCTTTCCACAAACCACATTGATCAACCAATGTCATTACATGTGTGTTATTTTGACAAATAACATGGATCAACCAATGTCATTGCATGTGTGTTATTGTCATAAACCACATATGGATCAAGTAATGTCATTGCATGTGTGTTCATGTTACAAACCACACATGGATCCACTAATGTCATTGCATGTGTGTTCTTTCCATGAACTACATATGGATCCACCAATGTCATTGCATGTGTGTTCTTTCCACAAACCACATATGGATCCACCAGAGTTCATTTCATGTTTGTTCTTTCCACAAAACCACATATGGATACACAATGTCAATGCATGTGTGTTCTTTTCCACTTACCACACATGGATCCACTAGAGTCATTGCACGTGTCTTCTTTTCCACAAACCACATAAATGAACCAATGGCATTTATGCAGTGTGTTATTGTCACAAACCACATATGGATCAACCAATGTCATTGCATGTGTGTGCATGTCACAAACCACACATGGATCCACCAATAATTTGCATGTGTGTTCTTTCCATGAACCACATATGGATCCACCAACGTCATTGCATGTGTGTTCTTTGCACAAACCACATATGGATCCACCAGATTTATTGCATGTGTTCTTCTTTCCACTAAACCACATATGGATCCATCAGAGTCATTTCATGTGTTCTTCCACAAACCACATATGGATCATCAAATGTCATTGCACACTGTGTCTTCTTTCCACGAAAACCAAATATGGATCCGCCAATATAATTGCACTGTACGTGTTCTTTCAAACCACATATGGATCCACTAGAGCTCATTGCATTTGTGTTATTTCACAAACCACATATGGATCCACTAGAGTCATTGCATGTGTGTTTTTTCCACAAAACCAAAATATGGATCCACTAGCGCCATTGTACGTCTGCTTTTTCCACAAAACCACTTGGATCAACTAGAGTCATTGTAGTCACAAAATGTTCTTCCACAAACCACATGGCTCCACCAGAGTAATTGTATGTGTTCATGTCACAAACCACACACAAGGATCCACCAATGTTCACTGCAGATTCTTTTCCATGAACTATATATGGATCCACCAATGTCATTGCACAGTGTGTTCTTCCACAAACCACATATGGATCCACTAGAGTCATTGTATGTGTGTTCTCACAAACCACATATGATCCACTAGAGTAATTGCATGTGTATTCTTTCCACAAACCACACATGGATCCACAAGAGTCATTGCTCATGTGTGTTCTTTCCACAAAGCAATATGGATCAAATCCAATGTCATTACATGTGTGTTCTTCCATAAACCACATGGATCAACCAGAGTCATTGCATGTGTGTTCTTTCCACAAACCACATGGATCAACCTAATGGCATTGTATGTGTGTTATTGTCACAAAACCACATATCGACATCAACCAATGTCATTGCATGTGTGTGCATGTCACAAACCTGCCACATGGATCCACCAATGTCAATAAAGTGTACTTTCCTGGTTTTATGAACCATACATGGATTCAATAATACTACGGTAATATCATTGCATGTGTTCTTTCCATTGAAACCACATATGGATCCACCAGAGTCATTGATATGTGTTCTTTCCACAAACCACATATGGATCCACAGAGTCATTGCCCAGATGTGTGTTCTTCCACAACCACATATGGATCCACCTTCCAGAGTCATTGTGTACGGTGATCTTTCCATTAAACCAAATATGGATCCACCAATATCATTGGATGTGTGTTCTTTTCACAAACCACATATGGATCCACTAGAGTCATTGTGCATGTGTGTTCTTTTCACAAACCATACACGAATCCACTCAGAGTCATTGCATGTGTTCTTTCCACAAACCACATGGATCAAACCAATGTCATTACATGTGTTATTATTTGACAAACAACATGGATCAACCAATGGAATTATTATTATAAACAACATATGGATCAACCAAGACATTGCATGTGTTCATACAAAACCACATTGAAGGGATCCACCAATGTCATTGCACGTGTTCTTTCCACAAACCACATAAGGATCCACCAGAGTCATTGCCATGTGTGTTCTTTCCACAAACCACATATGGATCCATACCAATGTCAATGCATGTGTGCCTTTCCACTATCCACACATGGATCCACTAGAGCTCAGATTGCATGTGTGTTCTTTTCCACAAAAACCACATAGATCAAGCAATGGCATTGTAGACGTAGTTTTATTGTCACCTAACAACATATGGATCAACCAATGACATTGCATGTATGTTCTTTTCATGAACCACATGGTTCCACTCAATGCCATTGCATGTGTTCTTTCCACAAACCACATAATGTGATCCATTCAGAGTAATTGTATGTGTTCTTTCCACAAACCACACATGATCCACCAGAGTAATTGCATGTGTGTTCATGTCACAACCACACATGGATCCACCAATGTCATTGCATGTGTGTTCTTTCAATGAACCACATATGGATCCACCAATGCTTGGGCATTGCATGGGTGTTCTTTCCACAAACCACATATGGATCCACTAGGAGTCATTGCATGTGTGTTCTTTCCACAAACCACATATGATCCACTAGAGTCATTGTATGTGTCTTCTTTTCCACAAACCACATATGGATCCACTCTTGTGAGTAGCAGCAAAATGTGTGATCTTTCCACAAACCAAATATGGACCTACCAATGTTCATTGCATGTGTTCTTTTTCATAAAACCAACATATGATCATTGAGTCATTGTATGTGTGTTCTTTTCACAAACCACATGGATCCATCACTAGAGTCATTGTACGCGTGTTCTTTTCCACAAACCACATTGATCAACTTAATGTCATTACATGTGTTATTTTGACAAACAACATGGATCAACCAATGGCATTGCATGTGTGTTATTGTCACAAACCACATATGGATCATAATGTCGCTTGTATGTGTGTTCATGTTAAACCACATGATCCGCACTAATGCTGGCTCATAGGCTGCATGTGTGTTCTTTCCATGAACCACATATGGATCCACCAATGTCATCAGATGTGTGTTCTTTCCATAAACCCATATGGATCCACCAGCAGTTATTGCATGTGTGTTCTTTCCACAAACCACATATGGATACACCAATGTCAATGCATGTGTGTTCTTCGTCCAGCTCAACCACACATGGATCCACTAGAGTCATTGACATGTGTCTTTTCCATTAAACCACATAAATGAACTAATGCATTGGTGTGTGTTATTAATCACAAACCACATATGGGATCAACCAATGACATTGCATGTATGTTCTTGTCATGAACCAGTACATGATCCACCTAACGCCATTATTGCATGTGTGTTCTTCCGTCCTACACTGACCACATATGTATCCACCGTAGTAATTGCATGTGTTCTTTTCACAAACTTACATATGGATCAACAAATGCCATGTGCATGTGTGTTCTTTCCACAAACCAAACATGGATCCACCAATGTCATTGTGGCATGTGTTATTTTCAAACCACATATGGTGATCCACCATGGAGTCATTGTATGTGTTCTTTTTCACAAACCACATGATCCACCAGATTGGCTGTATTGCCGTTCTTTCCACAAACCAGTATGGATTAACCAATGTCATTATTGCAGTGTGTGTCTTTTTCCAAAAACAACATCTTGGAACTAATGGTGCATTGCATGTGTGCGTATTGTCATAAACCACCATATGGATCAACCAATGTCATTGCATGTGTAAGTTGATGTCAAACCACACATGATCCACCAATGTCATTGCATGTGTGTCTTTGCATGAAGCATATGGATCCAATGTAATTGCATGTGTGATCTTTCCACAAACCAAGGATATGGATCGCACCCAGATCTAATTCCATGCAAATGTTCTTTCCACAAACCACATATGGATCCACTGTGAAAGTCATTGCATGTGTTCTTTCCATAAACCACAAATGGATCAACTAAATATGATTGTATGCGTGTTCTTTCCACAAACCAAATATGGATCCACCAATGTCATTGCATGTGTGTTCTTTTCACAAACCACATATGGATTCACTAGAGTGTACGTGTAAAATTTTTTCACAAACCACAAATGGAGATTCAATGAAGAGTCAGTCGCATGTGTTCTTTCCACAAACCACATGGATCAACCAATGCTCATTAGCATGCTATACCTTGGTCCATAAACCACATGATCAACCAGAGTCATCAGATGTGTGTGTTCTTTCTTCCAGTTGCACTACATGGATCAACTAATGGTAGTATCAAGTCGGTGTTATTGTCACAAACCACATATGATCAACCAATGTCATTGCATGTGTGCATGTCACAAACCACACATGGATCCACCAATGTAATTGTGGCATGTGTGTTCTTTCCATGAAACCACATATGATCCACTGAATGTCATTGCATATGTGTTCTTTCCACAAACCACATATGAATCCACCACAGATTTATTGATGTACGTGTTCTTTTCAATAAAACTTACACATATGAGAATTCACTAGAGTCATTTCATGTTCTTTTCCCATTAAACCACATATGGATCATCAAATGTCATCAGATGTACGTCTTCTTTCCATAAACCAAATATGGATCCGCCGAATATAATTGCATGTGTGTTCTTTTCTCAAACCAGCAATGGATCCAGCACTAGAGTCATTGCCACAAATGTGTTATTTCCACAAACCACAGTATGGATCCACTAGAGTCATTGCATGTGTTTTTTCCACAAACCAACATATGGATCCATTTTAGCGCCATTGCATGTTCCGTTTTCCACAAACCACATGGATCAACCCAGAAGTCATTGGTGATGTGTGTTCCGGTCCAATAAACCACATGGCTCCACCAGAGTAATTGTACGTGTTCATGTCACAAACCACACAAGTGATCCACCAATGTCATTGCATTCTTCCATGAACCACATATGATCCACCAATGTCATTGCATGTGTGTTCTTCCAAACCATATGGATTCCACTAGAGCGCTCATTGATATGTGTGTTCTTTCACAAACCACATATGGATCCATCGGGAGTAATTTTCATGTGTATTCTTTCCACAAACCCACATGGATCCATTAAAGAGTCACTGTACGTGTTCTTTCCATTTCAAACCACATGATCAACCAATGTCAGCTATATGTGTGTTCTTTCCATAAACCACATGGATTAACCAGTAGTCATCGTGCATGTGTAAGTTCTTTCCGCCAAAACCATGCTGGATCAACTAATGCATTGTATGTGTAAATATTGCCCAAACCATATATCGACCAACCAATGTCATTGCATGTGTGCATGTCACAAACCACACATGGATCCACACCAATGTCATTGCATGTGTGTACTTTCCATGAACTACATATGGATCCACCACATATCATTGCATGTGTGTTCTTTCCACACAAACCACATATGATCCACTAGAGTCATTGGATATGTGTTCTTTTCCAATGCAAACCACATATGGATCCACTAGAGCTGGCTGGCCAGTGTGTTCTTTCCATGAAACCACATATAAGGATCCACCATGAGTCATTGCATGTGTGATCTTCCACAAACCAAATATATGGATCCACCAATGTCATTGGATGTGTGTTCTTTTCACAAACCACATATGGATCAACAAATGTCATTTCCATGTGTGTACTTTCCACAAACCAAATATGGATCCACCAATGTCATTGTGCATGTGTCTTCTTTCACAAAACCAGTTACTAACGAATCCACTAGAGTCATTGCATGCATGTGTTCTTTCCACAAAAACCATGCTTTGGATCAACCAATGTCATTACATGTGTTAGTTTTGACAAACAACATGGATCAACTAAATGGAATTGTTGTCATAAACACCATGGATCAATCCAATGAGTATTGCATAAAAATTCATGTCAAGTTCAAACCACATGGATCCACCAATGTCATTGCAGTGTGTGTTCTTTTTCCACAAACCACATAGGATCCACCGTCAGAGTCATTGCATGTGTGTTCTTTCCACAAACCACATATGGGATCCACCAAATGTCAATGCATGTGTGTTCTTTCCCACTAATCCACACATGCATCCACTAGAGTCATCAGCATGATGTGTTCTTTCCCAAAAACTACATAGATCAAGCAATGGCATTGTGTGTGTTGGTTGTCACAAACAACATATGGATCAAAATCCAATGACATTGTATGTATGTTCTTTTCATGAACCACACATGGTTCCACCCAATGCCATTGCATGTGTTCTTTCCACAAACCACAATGCATCTGACCCTTAGTAATTGCCATGTGTGTTCTTTCACAAACCACATATATGGATCAACAAATGGTATAACACATGTGTTCTTTTCCATAAACCAAATATGGTTCCACCAATGTCATTGTAATGCGTTGTTCTTTTCTTGGCAAACTACATATGGATACACCTAGGAGTCATCAGATGTGTTCTTTCCACAAACCCTATTAATATGGATCCACTAGAGTCATTGCATGGTATGTGTTCTTTTCACAAACCATATATCGACAATCCAATATCATTGCATGCGTGTTCTTTCACAAACCACATATGGATCCACTCAGAGTAATTGCATGTTTAAGTTCCTTTAGAAACTACATTATGGATCAACAAATGCCATTGCATTGTATGTGTTCTTTTCACAAAACCACATGGATCCACCAATGTCATTGTATGTGTGTTCTCTTCCTACAAACCAGGTATGGATCAACCAGAGTCATTGTATGTGTGTTCCTTCCACAAACCATGGCAGATGGATCCCACCAGAGTAATTGTATCAGCTGTACCATGTCACCAAACACACATGGATTCACCGAAATATCATTGCATGTGTGTTCTTTCCATGAACCACATAGGGTGGCGGATCCACCAATACACATGGCTGTGTTCTTTCCACAAACCACACATAGGGATCTACCAATGGTAAAGCCATTACGTGTGTTCTTTTCATGAACCACATATGATCCACTAGAGTCATCAGATGTGTGTTCTTCCGTCAAACCAATACATATGGATCAACAAATGTCATTGCATATGTGTTCTTTCGACAACCAAATATGGATCCTACACAATGTCATTGCATGTGTGTGTTCTTTTTCAGAAAGGCATAATATGGATCCATCACAGAGTCATTGCATGTGTGTTCTTTCACAAACTATACATGGATCCACCAGAGTCATTGCATGTGTAAGTTGTTTTCTGTAAACCACATATGATCCAACTGCAGTCAGTCATGTGTGTTCTTCCACAAACCAAATCAATGGATCTCACCAATGTCATTGCATGCTTGTTATTTTTACAAATATATGGATCCATTTTAGAGTCATTGCATAAAAGTTATTTTCTCACAAACCACATGGATCCATAAGTCACATCCCAAGATTTTCCAAATCTTGTAATGTAGAAAATGAAATAAACAAAATAAATTTTGTTGAAAATTTAGGTGAAAAGAAATTTTCATGTGTTTCTAAAAGGAAACTGAAATCCCATCTTGAACAAACTTTGGCAGAAGTTTGAATTCAACAAAAATCCACAAATCAAAGGGAAATGCAACTTCCTCAATGAATGTATCATCGAAATTCAACACTAGGAAAGTAAATCAAAACTCGTAAGCCCTAATGGAAGGGAGAAATCATTTTCCAAAGTATTCCAAATCTATGGATTTGATCCATACCCTAAATCTGATCACAACAAAATAATTGCTACAAAGTGATCAAGAAAAGAATTCATAGAGATTGGTTTCACTTTGAGTTTGGAACCATAGACAAAAATCTCATGAATATAATAAGATATGAAATTGAATTTCCAAAGCCAACAGTTCTTTACCGTAACCCATACCTTTGGTGAATAAATAATCCTAAGGGGATTAAAAAGATAAACATTTAATAAAGGAAATTAAAATATGCTTTGTTTTGTTAAATGAGTAAAGGTTATTTAAATAAAATAAATACAAGTATTTAAATATCCAATTTTATTTAAGTAAAGGCTTTTCCCATTTTAAATAAACACTCAAAACTTATTTAAATAAGTTTTCCAAGTATTTTGATTTCTCAAAATAAAACCTACTAAGTGTTTTGGTTTTATTGATTTCAAAATAAAGTTTTAAATAAACAACTTATGGATTATTAACCATGTCCATTATTTAATTATTAATGGAACCTAAAATAAAAGGTTGGTTTGTTAATACAAGATTTCCAAATATCCTTATTTTCAAATAAAACCTATCTCCTAAGTTTGGTTTTGAAAGTATTTGATTTCAAATGGAAAAATTTGTTAAATAAATCAAACCTCATTTTATTAATAACTAAAGATCCATTTTATTTAATTAATAAATGGATCCTAAAATAAATAAAATATTATTTTATTTGGAATTTGGATTATATGATAAACAGAACCAATTCAAAGTACAAAGTTGAGGATTGTTTGAATTGTTTGAATGGTTTGATTATTTGAATAAATTGTTTGAAATTCAAAATAGAAAAAAAGAATTAGAAAGGAAAAAGAAAATGTATAGAAAAATAGAGCGTACCCCACCTTTGGCCCAATTCAGCCTAACAAAGCAGCCATCTCTCTCCCCGGCTATTCTTTTTTTCACCTGGCTTTTATTTCCACTGGGCCACAAGATACTGACCCATTTCTCCTCTCACTACTCGATTTAGACGACCACCTCTCCTTTTCCCTGAAAGCGAACTGCTTTTTATCATGATGAATCACACACAGAGGGCGACCGTGGACCCACCTCATTTTTTTCCACTGACTACCGGACCTCATCACAGATGTTCATCATGCCCTCCCCGCTACCTCTTCTCCCTCACCGCTGGTTGTTTTCGCTGCTGATTTCTCTGGCTTTAATTCGCTTAATGCCTGAGTACCGCCTGACTATACCATAAAACGCCAGCGCTTTTCCCTGCTTCTCTCGTTTCTTCCTGCTCGCCCCCCTGCCGCCCAATTTTCTCCCGAACCGCCTCTCGGTCTGACGACGCTCGATGCTGATTCGCAGCCCTCGCCGCCTCTCCTCCCGACCAATCTCATGTTCTTTCCCACTCAGAGTATCTCGCATCTTCGTATTTGTTCCACGGGGTTTCTAACGTCATTTTCCCTTGGTAGTAAACCATCGAAAGCGCCGCTTATCTTCGCTGCTTCTCCGCCGAGTTCTTCCGGTGAAGAATGACTACCCTTGTCCTTCGATACGCCTGCTCGCATCTAACGCCACTTATTTTTCTCTCAAGCGTGCACCCTAGCTTCGCCACCATCTTCGTCAGTAGAGCACCTGGCTTATGAAGAAGGACTCCGACAGCGTTCTGTTCAACCCCGTATGCTTCTTCACAGTCTACGGGTGCAGGTTGAGCATCCTACCATCGATCACTCGTGGTCATCTCATCTTCTTCCTTCCTTCCTAGCGCCAGTTCGTCACGAAGTCGAAGCGTCATCATGGTTGCCGCCACGAATACCAGCAGCCCACCGTTAGCTTGGATGTATATCGAGGGTTAAAGATGACTGAACAACCGCTGGTAAATCTACCTAGATCTGTAACGGTTCTACAAGTGATCCACCCCGAATCGTACCAGCTACTGCTTTACCACGTACGATTAGGGTTTAAAACAGATTTGAAATAGATTTATGCTATTTTCAAACCTTTTATATTTTGAATCCATACCAAAATTACAAATTTTATGTTTGATTCAGGAGAGCAAGACCTAACCAACCCTGCCTTGAAGTTTAGCAACAGACTGTTGAAGGCATGGTTTGAAAGAAACTTTTGATTGTTTGCTTAGATTAGAAAATTGTTTAAAAATGATTTAGGTTGTAAAAAACTTTTGTAAATTGGTTTGTTGTGACTCATTGACCCTAGAAATTAAACTCTTAAGCGTTTCTTTGGAAAACATTTGGAAAAAGCCAGAATGGATTACTTGGTTTATCCATTCGGAAGCTAAATAAAACGCGATGTTGTTTTGTTTATGAAAATGTTTTTGAGTAAAACTTGAGAAATGTTTTGATCCAAACTTCATTGACCAAGATATCAAGTCGGTAATAGCAACTCATTTGCGAAATAAAATAATGATCTTTTGATTTAAACCATTTTGTGTCAAATAGAAATGTGGTTTTTATTAAAATGGTTTGAGGAAAAAAACCTTTTGAAAATGCTTCGTTTAAATTCACTAACTCAACCCTGCTTTGTGAAAACATACCAGTGAACTCCAGTGGGTTAATGCCTCAGGAAACTCAAATGACTTTAAGTATTGGTAATGACCAATTTGAAATCTTTATAAAGCTAGTTTAGCAGAGACGCATCTCAATAACCAACTTGTGCTATGCATGACTTAGATCCCATTACTTTGTGTGAAAATTGTTTGTTTGTTCTTTGGTTGGTTTTAATTGAATTTGTGTTTGTTGATTGGTGATTGTTTGTGCCTTGTTTGATTGATTCGTCGCGGACTTAAATATGTGTTGCCGCAAAGGATGTATGAACTGGAAAGTACCCCACCAAAAAAGGCAAGTGATGCTTCATCTTTTGTCCCAATATTTTCACGCGTATAGTGTTTTATAAGTAAAACTGTATGATTTGTTTATATACAGACTTTGCTATAGGAAAATTTAGTGATGAATCAAGTAGGATTTTCCCAAGTTAGGAATCCTATTACTACCAAGCGTATTTTAGCGAAGAAAACTGGGGTAGTTATATATCTAGAAAAATCAAGTCCTGAGGACTGCGGCTTTTATTTAAAACACTGTTATCGAATCCTGTGAATGGGACTTGCCTTGTGGATTTAGCCGAGGTTCACAAGGGCCCATGTTTATGGTTTACCTTAGTGTATCTCACTTGTGGATGGCCACCTATAGAAAAACAAAGAGATTTAGATGTCAAATGTTGAGAAGTTTCATGCAACCACTTACAACATGGGCTCACATGATCATAGGTTGTAAGAACTTGTGCCATATGGACAGTGCATGTAGTGCTCAGAAGGGAGCAAGCACCATGATGGCTCCAAGGAAGGTTTCGAAGATCTATTCTGGGAAACCAAGTCTGTGGGGAAAGTGCACCACCTCTCAAGTAGGTCGTAAACCTAAGAATGGTAGTCATGTCCCTGTACATTACCTGAAGATCAAGACATGGAAGCAATCAAGAATTTAATATTCAAATTCTAAATTAAACTGTGGGTGAATGGTGGGGTTGTGAATTCTTCAATCTTTGATGGAGAGATATTTGAACAAGGATCTTGAAATCTTTTGATTGAGGAAAAATGATTTGCCAAGCAAATCTTCGCCTTTTGATCGCAGATGCCTGAGGATTCTGTTCTTTGATTGGTAGATGTCTTGGAAAGATTTTACCAAAGCAAAACTTGTATTTTCAAAGTGTTAGGAAAAATCTATTTTGAGCAAATGCAAGCCTCAACTCCACTTTCTAGCCAAATGCATAGGATGTTGACCAATTATACCAATAAAGTATCACTGCCAATACAATTCAAATGTACTTGTGGTCAGACTTGTGTTGCGTGCTCTGATTGATTTTAGTGAAGATTGATTGATTAGATTGTAAAGTTCATAATCAATACCCGCTCGTGGCAATTTGAAGACGAAGACCTCATGCTTATAGTTATTCACCGTAATGTAAATGTAACAGCTAAATGAGCTATGTTCGATGTAATAAATTATTTTGTTCCCGGTTATGTTGTATTATGACCTTGTTTCTGATATTGTTCAAATCAGGATGCTAGCTATCATCCGTGGACCAGCATTGTAAATTATCAGGCCTCAATCTATTAAAGGTTGGGGACCATAACCAATTTTGAAGTCATTTGTGTGTTCTTCCACAACTCACATGGATTCAGTCACAATGTCATTACATGGCTGTCTTCCACAAAACATCGATCAACCAATGGCACGCGTGTGTGTTATTGTCATAAACTGCTATGGCTGGATCAACCAATGTAATTGCATGTGTGTTCTTTCCATAAACCACATATGGGTCAACAAATGTGATCAGATGTGTGTTCTTTCCATAAACCAAATATGGATCCACCAATGTCATTGTGCATGTGTGTTCTTTCAGCAAACCACATATGATCCACTAGAGTCATTGCATGTGTGTTTTTTCCACAAACCACATATGGATCCAGCACTAGAGTCATTGCACGTGTTCATGTCAAACCATTAATATGATCCACCAATGTCATTGCATGTGTGTTCTTTCCATGAACCACATATGGATTCCACCAATGTCATTGCATGTGTTCTTTCCACAAACCAATATATGATTCACTAGAGTCATTGTATTTGTGTTCTTTTCACAAACTACATATGGATCCATTAGAGTCATCAAGATTCTGCTTTTTCCAAACTATATGGATTGCAATCCGTATTACAGATGTGTGGTCTTTCCATAAATCCGCTACGGATCCACTGAGTAATTGTATGTGTGTTCATTTAATTGGTATTGTGCGTGTTATTGCTACAAACCATATGATCAACCAATGTCATTGCATGTGTGTATGTCACAACCACACATGATCCACCAATGTCATTGCATGTGTGTTCTTCCATGAACTACATATGGATTCACCAATGTCATTGTATGTGTTCTTTCCACAACCACATATGGATCCACCGATTTATCACATGCAAGTTCTTTCCACAAACCATATGGATCCACTAGAGTCATTTCATGTTCTTTCCCACAAACCATACATGATCATCAAATGCCGCATGTATCTTTTCCACAAACCAACATAGATCCACCAATATATTCGTATGTGTTCTTTTCAAACCATATGATCCACTAGAGTCATTGCCGTGTGTTCTTTCCACAAACCACATATGGATCCACTAGGAGTCATTGCACGTGTTTTTTCCACAAACCAACATGGATCCACTAGCCATTGTACGTCCTTTTTCCGCCAAACCACATGGATCAACTGGGAGTCATTGCATGTGTGTTTCTTTCCATTAAAACCACATGGCTCCACCAGTAATCATATGTGTGTTCATGTCACAAACTGCTAATAAGGATCCACCAATGTCATTGCATTCTTCCATGAACCACATATGGATCTCACTTCAATGTCATTGTATGTGTGTGTTCTTTCCACAAACCACATATGGATCCATCAGAGTCATTGTATTTGTGTTCTTTCATGTAAAACCACATATGATCCATTTAGAGCTATCAGATGTCTGTTTTTCCACAAACCATGGATCAATCAGAGTCATTGCATGTGTGTTCTTTCCACAAAACCACACATGGATCCACCAGAGTAATTAAATCCTCCTTTGTAAAGGAAAAGATCTCAGATTAAATGCTAGTCCTCGGATCAATGCTAGCATCCACAGCTTAAGATGAAGTACATGTATTAAAAAGGTCGCTTATTACAGCCTATTCCAGAGATAAAACAGGTCTTTTATAACCTGAAAATAAAGGCCTATGTAAGAGTTTATGGAATAAGTAACAAACATAAGTCTTCATCTTCATGTGCCACGTAAGCATGTTGAGTGTAGACCATGACCCTAATCATCGAGTAATCTAACATTACAAGTTACGCCTTGCCGTAGGGTCAATACTTTGGAAATAGTATTGCAAGTGATACCTTAGTATAATTCTGGTGGACTACATTACTATATATCCTTGGCTAGTGGATTAGGCTTACTGCTCAAAATAGATTTTTCCTTATCATTTGAAAATACTGCTTTGTTCGCACAAAATTTCCTCAAGGTACTCCTACTAATCAAAGACCGGATCCACTGTGGCATCTACCAATCAAAAGACTGAGATCCTTTAACCCTTGTTCACCCACAAGTTTTATTTAGAAATTGGAGTGATGAGATTCTTGAAGTTTCCATGTCTTGATGCTCAACAGTCCTTACCGTGACATGGCTAAGTACTTAGGTTTTTACACTCTCGCAGAGGTGGGTGCACTTTCCCACAAGACTTGGTTTCCCAAGACAAGATCCTTCAGAAGCCTTTCTTAGTCAAAATGGACGGCCCAACCTATCATTCTCTACCACCAAATGTCCAAGAGAATAAGTTATAGCAATCCAAGATCATGGTATCTATATTGAAGCCAAGTGGTCAGACTTGAAGCTTCTCAACATTTGGCAACTCAAATCTCTTTGTTTCCTGGTGGCCATCCATATGAGATACACTAAGGTAAACTATAAACATGGGCTTTAGAACCACTCAACCAAAAACCACCATGCAAGTCCCAATCCACCCAAGAGATTCATTAACTTAGTTGTTTTGTTAAATAAAACAAGTCCTCAGACTTAGAATATTTTTCCATAGTGTAAAAATATGTCCACCCTTGTTTTCAAAGAAGAAGGCATGCATGGCAACTTATCCTTAGGGAATTTTCCTAGCACCCCACTATTCTAATCTACAGGATTTCCAACAAAAGAATTGACAAAAGCATGCAAGTTCTAACAAAATATCTAATGTAATATGGAAGGAATATTATAAGATATCACTTGCCTTTGTGTACGTGGAGTAGCACTCACACAATCACAATCACTAGCAAAATCTAGCACAAAAGTCGAGCACACAATTACAATACTAAATATAAAACAAAATATT